>CM074303.1:12282311-12452311 GCA_037194245.1 Opsariichthys bidens
GCATGATATAAAGTCAGAATTGTGAGGGAAAAAAGACTGACGTTTTGATTGAAAGTTTATACATCACAATTCGGACGTCATATGAAGCAATTGCATGTTATAAAGTCAGAATTGCGAGATATCAATTCTGAGGGAAAAAATGTCAGTCTTTTTTCTCATCATCACTTAAAACTCGCAGATGTGAGATTATATCTCGGATTTAAAGATGTAAAGTCAAAATTGTGAGACAAAGTCAGAATTGCATGATAAAAACTCATAATTGCAAGACAAAAAGTCAGGTTTGAGAGTATATCTCGCAATTCTGACTTTATATCTCGCAATTCTGACTTTATATCTCGCAATTCTGACTTTATATCTCTCAATTCTGACTTTATATCTCACAATTCTGACTTTATATCTCTCAATTCTGACTTTATATCTCTCAATTCTGACTTTATATCTCTCAATTCTGACTTTATATCTCGCAATTCTGACTTTATATCTCTCAATTCTGACTTTATATCTCGCAATTCTGACTTTATTACTCTCAATTCTGACTTTATATCTCTCAATTCTGACTTAATTACTCTCAATTCTGACTTTATATCTCACAATTCTGACTTTATATCTCACAATTCTGACTTTATATCTCACAATTCTGACTTTATATCCCACAATTCTGACTTTATATCTCGCAATTCTGACTTTATATCTCGCAATTCTGACTTTATATCTCGCAATTCTGACTTTATATCCCACAATTCTGACTTTATATCTCACAATTCTGACTTTATATCTCACAATTCTGACTTTATATCCCACAATTCTGACTTTATATCTCGCAATTCTGACTTTATATCTCGCAATTCTGACTTTATATCTCGCAATTCTGACTTTATATCCCACAATTCTGACTTTATATCTCTCAATTCTGACTTTATATCTCACAATTCTGACTTTATATCTCGCAATTCTGACTTTATATCCCACAATTCTGACTTTATATCTCACAATTCTGACTTTATATCTCGCAATTCTGACTTTATATCTCTCAATTCTGACTTTATATCTCACAATTCTGACTTTATATCTCGCAATTCTGACTTTATATCTCACAATTCTGACTTTATATCTCACAATTCTGACTTTATATCTCGCAATTCTGACTTTATATCTCACAATTCTGACTTTATATCTCACAATTCTGACTTTATATCTCACAATTCTGACTTTATATCTCACAATTCTGACTTAATTACTCTCAATTCTGACTTTATATCTCACAATTCTGACTTAATTACTCTCAATTCCGACTTTATATCTCACAATTCTGACTTTATATCTCGCAATTCTGACTTTATATCTCACAATTCTGACTTTATATCTCACAATTCTGACTTTATATCTCACAATTCTGACTTTATATCTCACAATTCTGACTTTATATCTCGCAATTCTGACTTTATATCTCACAATTCTGACTTTATATCTCACAATTCTGACTTTATATCTCACAATTGCAAGTTTAAATTTCTCAATTCTGAAAATAAAGTCAGAATTGTGAGATACAAACTCGCAATTGCAATTTTTTTTTTTTTTAAATTACCTTTTTTATTTTTTATGTAGTGACAGAAACAACCTTCCATAGTTACTTGCTATTTCTTTGAAATATTTATTTGTGAAATTTACCAAAATTTTCTGAATAGATTAAACACATTGTTTTTTTCAGTGCAGGATGAGTCATCAAAACCTTTGGTCTGTTTCCCGGGAAAAGAAGGGAGTAAAAAAAAGAGTGAATGGTCTCAAAACTAATACATATGGAATAAACGTTCAATTCTACACCAGAATAAGTTTACAATTCTGGTTCACAAGTGAAATTCAGTATTATGCTATTATTGTATAATAAATTATATTTGTTTTAGATGAAAGATGCAATGCATTTACTGTAAGGCTGCTTTGAAATGATGTGTATTGTGAGAAGCGCCGCACAAATAAATGTGAAAAGAAACTGCTAAAGGAGCATATGTAAAATGTCTACAGTATAGGCATTACAGTTGCAAAATTAATTTTAGTGCAAAAAAAATGGATGGTTTAATCATAAAAGTATAAAACACACTTGTTGAATGTACAACTACTGAACGCACCAGTCTCTGAAATAAGAACTATTTCATCACTAATGTTTTACTCTCAGTCAATCAGATCACAGCTGTTTAAAATAGAAGATGAGGTAACACTTAATATGCAATAACATCATAACATAATTCATCAAACAGACTGCAGTTAATGTCAGACTCAATAATCAGCATGAAGCATGTCTCAAATTTAATTGCCCACAGCGTTCATAACGGGCTGTGCAAATAAAGTTAATCAGCAGAACACCACTGATGGTAACGATTCGCCTCAACGGGCCAATTAATCATACATCCATCTCTGAAAACTCAAACGGTGGTTTGATTATTTGTACTGAATGTAAAGGACGATTAAAGCAGAAAGGCGAATAACCATTAGTGGGAATACGTGCCGTTTGAATCTAGAGAAAGTGTATGGGTTCATCAGTGTTCCTTTGTATATATTCACACATTTTGCGGGCCGGATTTCAAAATACACAAATCTCATGAAACCCATCAAGAAGGTCATATTTCTCCCCAAAACCAAGTAGAAGAAAAAAAAAAAAATGACACTTTGCTTGGAGTAAATGAAACCTATTTTCAGGATCATAAAGAATTTTTTTGTAACACTGTTTTCAAGTTTGGGTAGAAACGAGCTCGACATGTTCTCATGACATTTCATTTAAAAAATGATCCATTTATTATCATCTGTTGGAATTTCGAAGCGTTCGGACGTGCCAGATCTGCATTAGGTCAAGTGAAGAAAGTCACCAGAACGATAATGCCGTTTCCAAAACACACAGCGGACGAGATAAGGACACCAGAACACGACAAAAATGACAGAATGATTTCCAACAGCATGAGAAATTGATCAAGAAAACTGAATTCCAGACGTATTAAAAAAGGCATTCGTTTTCCCATTAAAGACAATAATGGCTTGTGTTTATTCATTCAGAGAGTGCTTTTGGCGATACAGAGATACAAAAATAATGATGCCTTATCCATTTCCTCAAAATTTTGACAAAAGGTGAAACCCATTTTTAGGAGATATTTTTACCTTATGACATTTTTTTTGACAATTACGCACATTCTGCCACCAAATTCTCATTATCATTTCATTTAGTTTGGAATTTTATCTTTAATGATGATTGATGTTCTTATACAGTTTAAAATGAATATATATATATATATATATATATATATATATATATATATATATATTACTTTTATATCATTTTTAATAAAACGGACCGTGTAAATTGAATGAGTTCAGCTTCACTGGAAACGCAAGATCGACAAACTTTAAATGCAAAGAGAGATATTTTCTTTTACAGAAATCACTGCTTAAGAACAACAACGAGCTTCTTCCCAAGTTGGTGACATCACAAACCCCAAAATTTACATAAACCCCGCCTCTAAGAACAGTCTGCATCCTTTTTATTCATACTTTAAAACAATTTCTTTATTTGACTTCAGATATTTTTTGATTCATTTTCAAATTGTTTGTTTTAAGTAAAATATTAGCTTTATATCGGCCACTCTGCTATACATATATATATATATGCATGCTGTCAATCTGGCAAAACACTTCCAGCTTGTACCGTCTGGATTTGTCCTTAAATGTTACCCATCTGCCATTTCCTGATCTGGGGAAGAGTTTTCCCCCTTCCTCTCCTACTCTGGAGAAAACAGTAACTAGTAATAGCAAAGGGGGGAAAAATAAGACTTTTGAATCAGTATGTTCAACTGCAAAAACAACAGTGTTTGAAAGAGATTCCCAGCAGGAAAAGAACGCAGAGGGTGAAGGAGAAGTATGTGCACATATGCAGGCATAGATAAATGTTCCGAAGATCTGCGTTTAGCTGAACAAACAAAACCCAACAGATAGATCTGGTGGAGAATGTTCTACCAGCAGGCCCACATGGAGACTGTAATTACAAATAAATATTATGGCCTATAGTAACTGTAGTAAAATTTTCTTTTCACCATATGCAAAAAAAAAAAGATTTCCATCCCAACCGGTCTAATTTCAACACCTACCGGAGGTCTGTTTACCATCTCAAATCTGCCTGCATTGAATGGATCATCAAAGATTCCCCCTCAGGAAACATAAGACTAATTGTTCGGACTTGCTTGTGTACAATGATGGTGGGTCTCCACCCTGGCGGAAGGACACGCCTTCGTAAAGATGAAGGGGGAGACAACAATACACAGAAAAGATCATGACCTGAAAATGTGAAGCTCATTCATACTGCACAAACAAGATGATCTCTAATCATTCAATACACATAGCAATTCCTTAGATTGTATAATAGTGTACTTAAGGGTTATTAAATAACACTCTATGCATGTGGTTGGCATCAAAGACAGTCCCTGAATGTGCATTGTTCACCCCAAAATAAGCATTTTGTTATCATTCGCTGTCATTCTAACCCATTATTTTTTTTCTGTAACACACAAATGGAAATGTTATGAAAGTGAAGTGTGATTTATATTGCCATGTTCTGAAAATAAAATAAAAAGCAGCATAAAAGTAGTCTTTTGGATGCATGGCCCTAAGTTTACTGCCAAGCTCCATTTGTTTTTGGGTCACATGACTGATAGTGATGCAACCCGTTTGAACAAAACAAAGCAGATTTCAGCAATACTGAGGAGAGGAAGATAAGTTAGTAATGACTTAAATATAGGGAATAAAATTCGTTGAAATATATTAATGTTCCATCTACATTAAAAAAAATAAAACTCTAAAAAATGAATTCAGATCTTTCAAGTCAAAATTTTTGTGCAAATCTGATTGAAATCCAATCAGATTTAGCTACTGTGAACGGCAAAAAAATAAATCAAAATCACATGGAATCCAACTTTTCAAATCTCATTTGCTGCAGAAACAAGGTTGGGTTGTTGCAAAGTGCCTGACGAGCAGAAATTGTGCGCTACGGAAAACGAAGGAGCGCTACGGGACACAAATCGGATCTGAACAGTTGTGCGCGGCTCCGTAAAATTTACTATTTCGCTCCCTCGATTTACTAAATTGTGCGCACTGTTCACCAATTCATTCCCTCGATTTACTAAATTGTGCGCACTGTTCACTAATTAATTCCCTTGATTTGCTAAATTGTGTGCACTATTCACCAATTCATTCCCTCGATTTGCTAAATTGTGCGCACTATTCACCAATTAATTCCCTCGATTTGCTAAATTGTGTGCACTATTCACCAATTCATTCCCTCGATTTGCTAAATTGTGCGCACTATTCACCAATTCATTCCCTCGATTTGCTAAATTGTGCGCACTATTCACCAATTCATTCCCTCGATTTGCTAAATTGTGTGCACTATTCACCAATTCATTCCCTCGATTTACTAAATTGTGTGCACTATTCACCAATTCATTCCCTCGATTTGCTAAATTGTGCGCACTATTCACCAATTCATTCCCTCGATTTGCTAAATTGTGCGCACTATTCACCAATTCATTCCCTCGATTTGCTAAATTGTGTGCACTATTCACCAATTCATTCCCTCGATTTACTAAATTGTGTGCACTATTCACCAATTCATTCCCTCGATTTACTAAATTGTGTGCACTATTCACCAATTCATTCCCTCGATTTACTAAATTGTGTGCACTATTCACCAATTCATTCCCTCGATTTACTAAATTGTGCGCACTATTCACCAATTCATTCCCTCGATTTGCTAAATTGTGCGCACTATTCACCAATTCATTCCCTCGATTTACTAAATTGTGTGCACTATTCACCAATTCATTCCCTCGATTTACTAAATTGTGTGCACTATTCACCAATTCATTCCCTCGATTTACTAAATTGTGTGCACTATTCACTAATTCATTCCCTCGATTTGCTAAATTGTGTGCACTATTCACCAATTCATTCCCTCGATTTACTAAATTGTGTGCACTATTCACTAATTCATTCCCTCGATTTGCTAAATTGTGCGCACTATTCACCAATTCATTCCCTCGATTTGCTAAATTGTGCACACTATTCACTAATTCATTCCCTCGATTTACTAAATTGTGTGCACTATTCACCAATTCATTCCCTCGATTTACTAAATTGTGTGCACTATTCACTAATTCATTCCCTCGATTTACTAAATTGTGTGCACTATTCACCAATTCATTCCCTCGATTTACTAAATTGTGTGCACTATTCACCAATTCATTCCCTCGATTTACTAAATTGTGTGCACTATTCACCAATTCATTCCCTCGATTTGCTAAATTGTGTGCACTATTCACCAATTCATTCCCTCGATTTACTAAATTGTGTGCACTATTCACCAATTCATTCCCTCGATTTACTAAATTGTGTGCACTATTCACCAATTCATTCCCTCGATTTACTAAATTGTGTGCACTATTCACTAATTCATTCCCTCGATTTGCTAAATTGTGTGCACTATTCACTAATTCATTCCCTCGATTTGCTAAATTGTGTGCACTATTCACTAATTCATTCCCTCGATTTGCTAAATTGTGCGCACTATTCACCAATTCATTCCCTCGATTTGCTAAATTGTGCGCACTATTCACCAATTCATTCCCTCGATTTGCTAAATTGTGCGCACTATTCACTAATTCATTCCCTCGATTTACTAAATTGTGTGCACTATTCACTAATTCATTCCCTCGATTTGCTAAATTGGGCTCACGAATTTACTATTTCGTAATATGTTTGAATTCAGAAGACTTGGAATAGCAAACAAATCATACAAACTACTCTTAGTGTTTTTGTACTGTTTTAGCCCTTTTTAGCAGTGTCAATCACCATCCACTTTTGTTGCATGCAAATGCTTTGACATTTTAAGACAAAATGACAAACTGTCTTTCTGAGTGAACTATTCCTTTAATACCGTGCATTTTTTCCCACTATGCTCAGGAAGACTTTAACAGTTCATTGAAAGTTCTCAATAAATGTGAGGGAAGCCATATATTTCAAAGCCAGGATTACAGTTAAAACTAAAAAAAAACATGACAAAAACACAGCAAAATCACTAAAACTTCCAAATGAAAACAGAATAGATGTATATAAATTCAAAACATTAATGATTCTAAAGTTGTCTAATGAACCTGTTCTAACATGTTTTTCAGAGTTTCAATGCTCCACGCTGCTCTAAGATGAGGGTATGGAAAGAGGTCACCCTCACCTTCATCCTGTTTGGTGCCTCGTTTTTCCTCCTGCTTATGAGAACCACGTTACCTGTTGGGCCCTCCTACCCAACGACCTTAGGGATTTCTTCAGGCCCATACTCACAACCACCAGCCACAGCACTTGAATCCACACCATCATCCTCATCTTCACCATCATCAACCTCAGCGAGGAAGCCAGCGCCGCGGCGAGTGGTCAGAGCCACGGAGGACATGGGCTCTCTTTTCTCCGAATGTAAGAGAAACCTTTCTCGGATTTCCTTAGGCACCGTTGACGTAGGCATGACAGGAAGGATTTAATATGTCATTCTACAGTTGCCGTTGTGTTTATACTACATGCCTCTGCAGCGAACACTACTCATTCACACAAATCCGCGCATTTCATCGGTTCACAGTTACCACACAAACAGCATCTGTCAGCGCACCTGACATTTAAGGCAAGACAGCCCATGAATAGGGTAAATTTATTCATTAGTATCCCTATACTTACGCAGTAGATTGGTTACAGAAAGAATTGTCCGTTCGCAAAGCCCCGCCCCCTTTTAGGTACTGTCCGACAACCCATGCGCTCTCATGCCACACATCATGTTCTCACGAAGTGTAAGATACATCGCGTAGCAAAGAGGACACTGACAACGAATGAAAGTTGTTAAGTTAATCAATAAATAGCGTCTAGTGTGTGTTTAATGTGTCGTGACAGATCGCTGTAGCTCCTCGATCATCTCTTCATACTAGTTCATTTATAGCATCAAATAAACATGAATGAACATCAGAAGGAATGTTGTTTCAAGACGTTCACCAACGTTAATCTACTAACTCCTCTGACGCTTTAAGGGACAAAGTGGCGGATTCAGGGTTATGATTGGTCAGATCATCTGTCAATCAAACTGCCAGCGAAGGGTCAATTGCAAATGTTTTTTGGATTAAAAGTTTCCTTAAATGTTTTTGGAAGTGTAAATTCATGATCTAATTAAAATGCAATTATTATTATTATTATTATTTAATATGTATATTTTTATTTCTAATGTAATTCCCCATTAATTCTACACCCGTAAGACCTTCGTTCATCTTCGGAACACAAATTAAGATATTTTTGATAAAATCCGATGGCTCAGTGATTCCATAATCTAAATCTAAACATTAAAAGTATCATTTAGTTCACATATTAGAGTTAAAACGTTTCACTCCATAAATCGGAAAAACAGCCAAAAATTAAAAATGTTTTTATGACTAAAATTGTTGTATGTATGAAACTGACAAATATTTAATCTCAGAAAAATTATTTGAGGAACATTTCTAATTGTTGGCCTAAACACCATTAAATTTTGTTTTATTATTGTTAAGAATATTTTTGCCCCGTTTCTTCAAACTAGCAAAAAACGCCTGGCATCGCACAGACACTCAAAAAAATATTTCAGTCTAAACATAAGTTTTATGTAATTTAATTACATAGCAATTTTCCATCCATTTGGATGACATAGTTTTAACATAAACAAACTAATAAACTTAATGTGATTCATATTTGTCAGTCATACGTAAATGAAATGGGTAAGATTTATGTAATAGTTCACAGGTTAATGAACACTGTTTAGTGGTCGTGTGTGTGCGCACTACTGAGTTAAAGCACCGTTGAAGCAGCGTCAGAGTTAATGAGATCATTGAGCATTAATGATGAACACCTGCTGTTAACAAGCAGAATCACTGAAGGACAGAGAAACACAAGAACTATGAAATCAACTGAAGATAAAAGACATTTAATCTCTCAACTATTACATAAATCTTACCCATCTCATTTACATATGACTGACAAATATGAATCACATTAAGTTTATTGGTTTGTTTATGTTAAAACTATGTCATCCAAATGGATGGAAAATTGCTATGTAATTAAATTACATAAAACTTATGTTTAGACAGAAATATTTTTTTGAGTGTTCACACTAAAGCAATTTTCGGTTACACTTTATTTTAAGGTGTCAGTATTACACGGTCATTATACATTTAAGTACTGAGTAATGACATTTAACTACATGTACTTACTATAGGGTTAGGTTTAGGGTTAATTGCATGTAATTATGCATAATTTCTAGTTATTACTATAGTGCAACATATGTAACAACGACAGTGTAAAATAAAATGTTACCCAATTTTCCTAAAAGACTCCAAACCGATTCTCATCTTTCTCAACCTTGTACACATGTCTCCCTTAGCCCGTCTCTCTAAGGACGTAATAATGAGTTGAATCAGGTGTGTTTAATTAGTGATACATACAAAATGTGTGGAGTTTGATATTCCAGGACAAGGGTTAGGAACATGGAGTACTGAAAGGTCAGTGCAAAAATGCTCTAAACCCATCTTAAAGGTGGACGTAATCCTGCTTTACAACCCTGATCATTAAAGCTGGTGAATCCTTGACAAAATGTGCAGGTCAAGCCCTTTGAGCTCTTAAGTGTAACACAACCGACATTGTTTTAAAAGCCCTGGAGACAGACGGGGAAAAAAATCAGAATTGTTAGATGGACTGATTGTGGTTTTAAGGGCAATTTTAGCAAATGCATTTACTTTCAAAATATTGTTAAAAAAAAATCTTTCGCATTCAGATGAGAACGTCAAAGATAAATTGCAGTAACTCACACTTATATCCAGGGTTGGGGAGTAACGAAATACAAGTAACTTAGTTACGCAATTAAAATACAAAATGTGAGTCACTGTGTTTGATTTTAAATGGGTGGTAATCAGATTCCAGTTCCATCTGAAAAGTGTTTTAGATTACCAAAGTGATTACTTTGAGTTTTAATGTCATTTAAACAGCGATTGGCGATTCTCTGACTCTGACCGTCTGAAAAAGACGAGTTCAGTTTCATGTTTTCCACTGTTTTCATGTTTTGTGAGTCATTTTATAATTCACTCGTCACTGCAACTTTTTTCTCACAATTAGTTTTTTTTTTTCCCCTCACAATTGTGAGTTTGCATTTCAAAATTGGGAGATATAAACTTGCAATACTGACTTTTTTTCTTGAAATTGTGAATTTAGTACTTAGTATCTCATAATTCTGACTTTATAACTCGCAATTGCAACTTTATATCACACAATTCTGAGAGAAAAAAGTCAGAATTGTGAGATAAAAACTTGCAATGACCTTTTTTGTGTTTGTTCCACACTTATTAGTATTCCAAAGTATTCTAAAGTAAGTATTCTAAACTTGAGTAACGTAACGAAATACGCTACAAATGACTTTTTAAAGCATGTATTTTGTAATCTGTAGTGAAATACATTTTAAAAGTAACCCACCCAGGCCTGCTTATATCATACTGTAATTTTATTACAATTGTGTTTAGTTGCAATGAATTTAAATGGCGTCCTAGATGTGTCTCCAATCGCATGCGTCTCCTTTAGAGTCATATTGAACATTTTATAGTTCTAGAGACCACAGTGAGGTTTGACGCCGTAAAAATGTAATTAGACACAGATGAAAATGAAAAGAAAGAACAAAAGTACAAAATATAAAATCCCATATAAAAAGTCCAGAGCTCAACAATTAGGATTTTGTTTCTGGCTTATTAAAAAAAACACTCTTTTCCTTGAAAATAATGATTATATGAAACATTACTGATCGGTTTGTAGTTTAACACATTCTTAATGATGCTTTCAAGTCATTTTTAACTGCATCTCTGTAAGCCAGCTAGATTAACAACATTATCTTGGTGACAAATCAGCAGAAATTGAAGAAAACACAATTTTTTTTGAGTTTGAAAGGCATAAAAATGGATGTCATAAAAATACTCGAAACACACTTTCAACAGCCTTCATTTGTGTCAAATTAAACATGCTCTCCGTCCTCAATAAGGCCTAAATTCTTATTGTATTTCATCGTTTGTATATCCTTTTACTTCTAAAGAATTTTAGTAAAAGCATCTAAGACAAAGTTGATACTTAAAGCAAACACGACTAAGGTCTGAAACACACACCATCCAAGCACAAGAAAGCAAGAACTACGAAGCTGAACGCATAGATGTCTCCGGCTAACACAATGCAAGTACGTGTTGCCACAAGAATCGCTATAGCGGGAATAATCACAAACTTCTACAGTGAGCTTTTTCTATCAGGTGAAACGATTTGAAGAGAATCTTGATAGTCATGTCAGCATGTTTATAGCTCCTCTAACCTTTTGAGGAAAACATTCCAGGATTTTTCTCCATATAGTGGACTTCAATGGGGTTCAATGGGTTTGAGTTTCAGTGCAGCTTCAAAGAGCTCTACATGATCCCAGACGAGGAATAAGAGTCTTATCTAGCGAAACCATCGGCCTTTTTCTAAAAAAAACAAAACAAAAATGCACATACTTTTTTTTAACAATTAATGCTCATCTTGCACTGCCACGTAATCACGTAGGAAAGGTCACACGAGATAGGCGGAAGCACCGCGGTAGGGCGAAAAAAACTTTGAAATCGTCCGACATAGTTGTTTTTATGTTTTTTTTGTAAAGGACTCGCTTTGTAAACACTTGTTCGGTACTTCCGCCTACGTCACGCGCAACCTTATGTCATGCATGGCGCATCGCAGAGCAGTGTAAGATGAGCATTTGTGGTCAAAAAGTATATACATTTTATTTATTTTTTTAGAAAAAGACCGATGGTTTCTCTAGATCAGACTCTTATTCCTCGTCTGGGATCATGTAGAGCCCTTGAAGCTGCACTGAAACTGACATTTGGACCTTCAGCCTGTTGAACCCCATTGAAGTCCACTATATGGAGAAAAATCCTGGAATGTTTTCGTCAAAAACCTTCTTTTCGACTGAAGAAAGAAAGACAAACATCTTGGATCACATGGGAGTGAGTAAATTATCAAGAAATTTTAATTCTTAAGCGAATTAAGCGAACTAATCCCTTAAAGGGTTCCATCAGGCATTTCATGAATAGAATAGTTCCCATCATGGCATCATTACATTGATTTAGTTTTAATTAATTGTTTTAATTCATTTTAATTTTAATTCAATTTTATGAATTAAGCAGCTCAATAACATACTTTATCACTAGAAAATTTTGAAATGACGCATTAAAAACCAAAGCGTTTCGAAATTTCTTCTTATATACAACCGTTCCGTTCTTTCAATTTGAGTTCTATTGAACCAAAAAACAGACAGAGCGGTTTCAAAATTCACATTTGAAACCTAATTGTGCATGATTTATGTTGTAGAACAAAAACATGAGAGATAATGTTAACAATGAACCTTACTTTACTCATAAATCCAAAACTGCTATTCTAAAAAACCCACAAGAAACTCCGAAGGGAACCGACGGTAAATTAGCCCAGCTCTGGTTTAATGACACAGACATTCAAAGGTAACTCTATCGCCCCTGGAGAACTGAGGTTCGTTGCCGCCTCAGAAACACAAAACGCACGTTAAGTGTGTTTAAATGGCACATTAGTCTGAATAGCATACATTGTGGAAAGTATCTTTCTGGCCTACAAGAACTCAATTAAGTCTCTTGAATTATGAAAGGGCGAGCATTAACATTCTGTGTTTTTCCCCTCCTCTAGTTTCGTACCTCTTCCAAAGCTTCACCGAGGGCGAGCTGAAGAAGGTGATCGCGACTCTGGTGGACCGGAAGGAAAGGAGGATCCGAGCCGAGACGGGGCGGAGAACCAAACGAGCACGGAAGGGCCCGAAGCCGTGCTCTCTACATGAGATCGAGCTCACGGTGAGCGAGCTCGGGCTCGGGTACGAGAGCGACGAGACGGTGCACTTCAGGTACTGCAGCGGGAAGTGCATCCATGAACGACGCAACTATGACATTGTCATGGAGCACATGCAGTTAAATAACGGCTCCAGTGAGAAAGGGAGGCGGGGACGGGAGAACGGGAAAAGAGACAAGGCGCGCTACACTCCCTGTTGTCGGCCGACGAAGTTCGAGAAGAAAATGTCCTTCTTTGACAACAAGAACAAATTCAACACAATCCAGAACGTATCTGCCAGGGCGTGCGGTTGCGTATGACATTCAGACAACTGTGGAAACTTCAGGGAGTATGTCCATACATTACCATAGGAATACCAGAGAAAGTTTCAGAATTCCATGGAAACTGTCGGAAAGGGCGACCGTGTGACACACACGGAACTATCTGAGAACGCATTTTGCAAAATATGCTAAGAGGGGTCCGGTACGCCACCATGGAAAGAATGAAAGCTACCGAAAAGTGATACACAAAACACAAAAGACAAGGCCTGAATTGTCTAAAGCCAACTCTGGAAAGTTTGTCACAGGAAAAAGTTTTGTTTCTGCCTTTTCAGTGGTTTCTGGCACTTTTGATTAGTGCATGGCACTGGACTTTAACCAAAGGTGGGTCGTTGGTTTAAAGCTGGCGGGAGACTCGTTTTGCCTTCCACTGGAAACTTCTGCAGAAGAACAAGTAGTATTTATCCGAAGATGCATAAACGGTCGAGGGCTACAGCGACGACCGTACGCCGCTCGCTTTCGTTACGAATACTGAAGTATGAAGTGCGACACAGCTGTGAAAACTACCTCATTTCTTTCTTTGTTTCTTTTGTTTGTTTTCTTAGAAGAATGTACATGCAATGAATCTTGTTCTGCCGCACCCACTTCCAGGGATTACATTAGTCAGAAATATGAATCAGAGGTATATTCACATGTAGAGAAGTGCTTCTCCGAGGATGGATATTCCCTAAAACAACACTGTCACTTGAAACGTATATGCACACTATATCAAGCCCTCAAATTTGACTTTAAAGCCTTGCCAAAGCATGTCTGATCAAATCCCACGTATTTGAGACCCAGATATTTAGATTTAAAATGGGACTAGGCAACTCAATTCCAAAAGCCAATAGGGGAAAGTAGAGCTTCGAATGTTTTCCCAAAAGTGTCGTCCCTTAAAGACCTTAAAGTTGATTTTTCTCACGAACATGTTCATGTTTACATTCTTTTAGACAATGATCGACTCGAGATACATTGTCTTTTGGAAAGTAATTCCAGATTTAGACCTTTCCGACTGCAAACCTAAACATTTATTATCCTTGAACACATTTATGGACTAGTAATTGTAAGCTTTATTTATACAGATGGAACATTTTACTCTTAAAAATAAAGGTTCTTCAATGGTTCTTTGTAGCATCTTACATTAAACAAATAGCTTTCCTCTTAAAGGATTGGTTCACTCGACAATTCAGATTTCCTGATCATTTACTCACCCGCATGTCGTCCGAGATGTTTATATCGAACAGAGGAAAACATTCCAGGATTTTTCTCCGTATAGTGGACTTCACTGGGGTTCAACGGGTTGAAGGTCCAAATTGCAGTTTCAAAGACTCTACATGATACCAGACGAGAAATAAGGTTCATATCAAGTGAAACAAAAGGTCATTTTCTGAAAAACATTAAAAATTAGATACTTTTTAACCACAAATGCTCATCTTGCACTGCGATGCGCCACACACTACGTAATCATGATGGAAAGGTCACGCGGTAGAACAAAACTTCAAACATCCAACATCGTCGTTTCACCTTTTCTTGTAAAGGCCGTTTGACTTTGCGTGTTCACTTTGTATACACAGGATCGGTACGTCACACACGTGACCTTTCCAACATGATTACGTAATGTGTGGCGCATCGCAGTGCAAGATGAGCATTTGTGGTTAAAAAGTATATTTTTTTTTAGAAAATGACTGATCTTTTTTTTTTTTCATTATGGTATAATCACAATTCAAAATTATTTCAGTTGTGAACTATTTAGACATTGTGCATGATAGTATTTAGTACCACCTTTAAATTACGCTTATTTAAATAATATACAGTAACATGACTAATGAAAATCAGTCAGTAAACAATTACAGTAAATGAGAAATTGCTGGCATAATTGTTCTGCAAAAAAAAAAAAAGTTCCTAAATATAAGCATAATTTCCTTTATAAATACACATATTTAGATTTTTTGGGGGGGGTGAAATGAGACAAATTTGAATGAGATTCACCCATATATGATTTTCAACTACCCACATTCTAACGTTTGTGAAAGGGTTCATTTATGACATCAAGCTGAGAAACCCTTTGAACCTTTATTTTTAAGAGTGGTACATGTTTCGCCCTTCCCATTAGAAAATGTTCTTTATGTTATCGTAGGTGCTGGACTAATCGCGGAGTATGAAATCTGTCATAAACACAGTGAAGTGATTATTGTATGTAAGATGAGCCGCCGATAAGACTGGCGGTTCTAAGCTGTTCAGACACACAGGATTAAGCGTTAAGTTTAGCTTTGTCCTTTCAGAAACATATTGTTAAAGTACAGCCAGTCATTCCAAGTCAGAAACACAAAACGGTTTCTATCCAAAAACAATCTGATACAGTTGAATTTGGTCTTGGTTCGTAGAAGATTGCGGCACTGACAGCTACGTTTCTCGATCACTCTTCAGATAACTTCTTCATCCTTGTCGTCCTTTCTCACCGAAAACAGATTTTGCGGTCTAATTGAATAACTCTGCAGTAATTAAGCACAAAACTACAAATGAGATTGGAGTCACGCCGGGATCCGTCAAGCACTAAACACGTCTTTCCTTCGAAGCTAATGGAATTACTGTAAAAACAAGGCAACAGATAATGGAGCATGCCGTCCCTTTTACATGGATCAATCCCGGTTCAATTCAGGAGGAAATTTTGTTTTGTTATTCGCGCGTTTGAATCGCAAATTAAAAATCTTGCTGTCGAACATTGTGCGAGGAACTAATCGAGATTAAACGATCGCCTCATCCGAAATATCGGCAGTAGACACGAAAATCTGTCTTTAATTTGTTTTTGGAAATTTAGGGCACATTGCCAAAGAAACCCTAGTAAGCGATTAAACTGTGTCTAATCTCGCTAATTGGATACAGAGCGTGATCGCTTGCTTTGAACAGGCAGTTTCAGTGTTGAAATATGCAAAAAAGACCAAAAAAAAAGCAATTATACGTCAAACCACGTATGGAAACGGATCAGAAAGTTTTTGTCCTCCTCTGAAAAATGATAATGCAAACAGGACAAGGGGTTCAGTGACTCTACTTCTGTCCATTTATATTGGACTTTAGTGGCTGTATTTGTGTTTTAAATGAGTTGAAAGTACTGCGACAGTATTACAGGAATGCAAATGTGTGTGTGTGTGTGTGTGTGTGTGTGTGTGTTACATTTACCATGTCAACTAATCATGATCAGCATTTTGGGAGTGTTGGATTTTTCACACCAACAGCAGAAATGTCGATGCAGTGCATCTGTATTGTGGATAAACCGTATTTATTGCAAAAATGCTTTACATTTATATTTAGATATTTTAGGAGGGAGACAGAAACGTATTTATTATTGTACACTTGTGCCAAATGGAATTTCTAAAGTCGGCTGAATAAACATACCCAGCTTACAACAACAACAACAAAAAGTTGCTTATTTGTCTGGAGTTTCTAAATTCACTTTCCTGTTTACGCTCAGACGAGATGCGTAGGCGGATGGGATTTACAAAGCTGCAACTTCAGGGAACAAACTGAAGAATTCAGTTCTGGTGGGAGACATCTTGTTTACGAAGCTTTGATGTTTAAGCGATTGGGGTGATGTATGGACGACAAAAAACTATAAAAATGAAACCAATAACACAAATAAATGGATGACTCGTTAATGTTAAAGTGAAAACAGATTCTGCAAAGTGCCCTAAAATAAACAGAACGTAAATCCAATATAAGGGCAATTCCAGCGTTATGGACGTGACTTTTGCAGTCAAAAAATATAAAAATATAATTCTCAAAAAATGGCATTTAATATAAATATATTTAAATGTCTGTTTATATGTCCCCATTAATTAATAATAATAGTACAGACATCAGAAAAAAAAATTCAGTCTACACATACGTTTTATTTAAAAATGACATAATACATGAAAACATGGACGTGACAAAAAAAAAAACGCGAGTTTGTGGGAGACAAGATAATTGTTGAAATTCTGTTGATTAAAAATAAAAGCCAAAAGAAATAATACCAACCGAATGGATGAGTGTCGGCTCTCTATAGAACATAAATTATTTATTTTATTTTATTTAAATTTTTTTATTTTTTTTCCAAAAACGGACGTTAAATACGAGACGAAAAGTTCGACGTTGACGTGTGACCGTTCCGAAACCATCACTGGGACGACGCCGAACCATCTGACTGGAGGACGCGGAAACCTGAGACTTTTTTGTTTTTTGACACAACAGACATTTGAGACAATCAGTAAACAAGTCTCATTTATTAAATCAAATTAAAGTTATTTATTAGTAAACTGAAGTTCACGTCACCGTAATTAGCTCACGCATCAGCACTATAAACGGTAAGCTGCAAAAAATGTTCAAAACTTATTTGATGTTCAAAAACTTGATGATTTGTGATATGTGCTTGTTACTTTAGACCCCGAAAGAATTGCTAATGCATTATATACGAATTAGCTAATACATATATCATTATATATGCATTTTATCTCTTTTATCATATCCGATATTCCCCGGAGTCTCAGTCACCCCTTCCCCCTCAGTTTCCCCTCAGTGAGTTGAAACGAATTGAGATGATTGTGTGAATTGTAACATTTTTTTTTTTTTTTTTTTTTTTAAATTTTTTTTTTGTCACAAAATCCAATGATTATTGTGTTTTTGTTTCAAACAAAATTATGTGTTTATGTTTGTTTTGCTTTTGTTGATAAATGTACCCGTTTTACTTTAAAAAAGCAAATAGCCACATTATTGCAAAAATAGCATTTATTACAATAGAATGATATATTATATTCGATTTAGATTGTAAATTTTTTTATTTTGTAATTTTGCATAATTTAATTTTGAATTATGATTTATTTAATCAGATTGCTTTTGATTTTTAATTGTTATAATTAATTTATTGCTTTATAAAATAATAAAAAAATTAATTAATTAAAATATGATGATTTAAATCAATGCATTTCCGTAATAATCACGTTCGTAAAACGGTATCGTCCAAATTAAATTTAATTGTTTGTCATGATACCATTTAATGGAGATTTTTTAATAATACATATTTTTTTCAAAATTTTTTTTGGCTAAGTATATAAAGTAATAATAATAATTATTAATTAATGATTTACGGACGTTAATAGCGTTTACGGACGTGTGACATGCACTTTAGCGTCGAGTGATTGATTGATTATATAATTAATAAATTAAAAAAATTAAAATTTAATGATAGTTATAACAAAGTGAGTTATATTATCATACAATCCCCAAAAAGTTGCAACAAATGAGTCTCTCATCCAAAAATTTAAAGCAATGATATTTTTGAGTCTTAAAAAAAAGCAATTTTAAAAAAATGTAATTGTAAAAAAAAAAAAAATTAAAAGAAATGCAATTAAATCTGAACATGATTAACAGTCAATAGGGTGAAAATTTACATGATGAATTAAAAATTTCAATACAAGCAAAAAAAATGACAACTTAATAAATATTTTGAAAAGGTTTTTTTTAATGATAACTTTTTTTGTTCATAACTCATTTCATAAGCGTTCGCCCCATTTAATATGATGCATGCATATCATCACTGGCGCAGCCAATCGGGTCGAGAGGTCGCGTAAATAGTGAAACTGAGGTCACTTGTGTGGTCAAGATGGTTTAATAACACCTCAGGTCCAGCGTTCTGGTGAGTCAGTGCTGTGGCTTTCAACTTATTAAGAAAAATGGCGAGAAAGGAAGGAAACGGATACCTGAAGATTTTCAAGACACTTGTTGTACAAATGCAAGACGCTGTAAATGCAAGGGAGGCCACCGAGACAACAAAACTACCTCAACTAGACATCCTGGAATCAGAGTTCAGAGCCGGAAACCTTCAATTTAATGTCTGAGGGTGCGTTCACACTTGTCATGTTTGGTTCGATTAAAACCAACTCTGGTGCGATCGCTCAGTTAGTGCAGTTCATATGTGAACGCTGCCATCAGAACCCTGGTGTGGACCGAGACCTCTAAAAAGATGAGTCTCGATCCGCTTCCAAACCAACTCTGGTGCGGTTCGATTGATTTATGAACGCAACGCGGACCGAAGACGTGTAAACGAACCAAAGACAGGACGTGATGTCACAAGATGCGGCGCTACAAGTCACTGATTCGACGACGCGGGAAGATCGGCGTATCCAAAATGAGTCGAGGGCAAACGTGGAGCGACGAGGAGGTGAGGTGAAGTTTCTGTTTCTGCACACAATGGAGGAAATCCTGCTGCTGTTTTGAATGTTTTGAACATTTTATGAGCTCTTCGTGATTCTCTGCTGGTAAAAATAAAGCATAAAATGATGGCGTTTAATCCAGAACACAGCGTTGTTTTGAATGTTCGGTAAGCGAGCTCCGTCGCCAAATATACGTCATAAAAGCCGACCAATCAGGTCGTGACCGTATCCCTACGCCTTTGGTTCGGTAACTTAAGGTTCGCTGTTAAAAATGCCAGTGTGAACGCTAAGCAGACCAGGACCAAACAAACCAAACCAACCGAACTACAAGTGTGAACGCACCCTAAAATTAAGATGTAAAAAAGTTAAATGTTCTAAATAAGATCCTAATAAAAATTGCCACATTAAACAGTAAGGCTGCATGGGCGATTTTTCCAGGTTTTTTTCCTTGTTTTTCTTCGGATTAATTTGAATTTAATGTTTTGCCTCGATTCGAACCGCGCCAACTGAGCAATCGCACCAGATTCGTTTTAATCGAACCAAACATGACAAGTGTGAACGCACCCCAAGTGGTACTAATTGACAAAACTGAGGTGTTTGTTTCTTTAAACCTCTACAACAGTTGAAAACCATTAAAAGCATTTCAACTACTGTAAATTAAACTTAAAATATGGGGAAACATCAACACTGCTCAAAGCTGTTTACCAAATGAACTACTTTGGGTCAATAACACAATCAAAAACTACTAATGTGTACCAAATGAGGATTATCATTGAGAATAATGGGAATTTAGATTTAGCATTACAGTAATGATTAGTGGGTGAAAGGTAATCTGGACTTGTTTTAATAAACAAGTTTTAATAATTTGACAGGTTTCCATCTACACTAAAACAACTAAATTACCTCAGTACATGAATAGGGTTTGTTTAGAGAAGACAATTCACTTTACCTGTACTAAAATGTCGTGGTTTACCGTGGTAAATACGAATGAATTCATCAGTAAAAGTCTGATGTAAACCCATAAACTATATTTTGGATATTATGAGGCGTCGCGTTCAATCCCTCAGGCGATTCAGCGTCACGTGATCGAATATTCCCGCCTTATACAAAATTTGCTCGGTAAACGGTTAAAAAGTTTTAGCAATAAAGCTATCAGACATTAAACAATGGTAAATACGAATGAATTCATCAGTAACCGTCTGATGTAAACCCATAAGCTATATTTTGGATATTATGAGGCGTCGCGTTCAATCCCTCAGGCGTTTCAGCCTCACGTGATCGAATATTCCCGCTTTATACAAAATTAGCTCGGTAAACGGTTATACAGTTTTAGCAACAAAGCTATCAGACATTAAACAATGGTAAATACGAATGAATTCATCAGTAAAAGTCTGATGTAAACCCATAAGCTATATTTTGGATATTATGAGGCGTCGCGTTCAATCCCTCAGGCGATTCAGCGTCACGTGATCGAATATTCCCGCCTTATACAAAATTAGCTCGGTAAACGGTTATACAGTTTTAGCAATAAAACTATCAGACATTAAACAAAATTACAGAAATATTCTGAACATCGTTTACACTTTGAAAGTGATTCCATATGAATGTAATGACTTACAATATAAAAAAACAGTGGAAATAATAATGGCAGTTGCCTAAATCTGGTATTATTAAGACAGAAACTATGCTTACCATGGTAAAATTCAGCTAGGCTTAAAAATACTAAATATATTAAAAATACGCTGGCGAATGCAGTTAATCCACGCAGAAGATGATGATTGACACGCGTTGCAGCCAATCAAAAGGAGTGTTGAGTTTGGAGGGGCGGGGAAACGAGGAAGTGCACCTGAGAAACACTAGAGCTCACTCCTCCAGAGACCCTCGCGAGATACAGGTATATATTTCCTTTATATTTATTTGAATTTAACTTATATTCATGCTAAAACATTTTTTTAATTTATTTCTTCAATTCAAATAGTAGAAATTACCTTAGGGACGATCGAGGTTATTTAAAATATGAATATTTAACAGCTTCATTTAGAAAGGTTTTTGTCTAATATTTTCTCACAATGAATTCCGATAAATATGATAATAATATAGTGGTGATTGTTTTTTTCTCAGAAAGATGATATATACGTTATGTCAGTTCATAATCGGTATGTTATGTGTACAGTTGCCATAGTTACACTCCTTAAGTTTATGTTTCCAAGCCAACATAAAAACACTTCCTTGTAAGCCCACGTGACGTCTTGAGGACCACCCCATTGCATTTCTGCATTCTTAATGCGCTTTTGGTGTAAATATCTTAAATGTATTGATTGTATGTTGTTATAATAGCTCATTTCAAATTGTGATTTGTATAATATTTCAATTTTTTCCCCCACAAAGACCAACCTGAAGCTTCAGCAGGATCCACAGAGACCAAAGGCGGAGAAAAATGTCCACGGATGCAGTGCAGGAGCTCCGGCAGCAGTGCCTCAACAGGGGAGCGGCGGGAATCAAGGGCCTCGGACGGCAAGGAAATAATCTAGTCTTTTAAAACACATTCCACAGACAATATATAAATGCTGTGATTACACCAAATTATACATATAATGAACTCAAAACCTAATAAAACCTACTTTGAAAAATTATGAAAATGACCAAAACAAAGAAAATGACTAAAAACAGAACATGTAAAAATGAAGTATTAAAGTATGATACTAAAATAAACACTGATTGATTTAGCATGTCATAATTTTGATTTTTTTTGTCATAATTATGACTGTCACAAATTTCGACTTTTCATCTCATAGGTTTAGTTTGTCATAATTTTGACTTTTTTCATAATAATGACTTTTAAAGTCACATTTATGACTTTTTTTTGTCAATTATGAGTCACATTTTCAACTTTTCATCTCATAATGACTTAGCATGTCATAATTTAGATTTTCTTGTCATAATTATGATTGTCACATTTTCGACTTTTCATCTCATAGATTTAGTTTGTCATAATTTTGACTTTTGTCATTTCACCTTAATATCAAAAGAATTTATGTTTTTACATTGAAAATTAAGCACAGAAAAAAATTCAAAACTGTAATGCTGTAATCAATAACTGTAATCATTATTGCAATATTTCACTTGTATTACAGTAAAAAAGCTGTAGTACAAAGATTGCTATAAATTATGATTAATAAACTGCAGCATACATAGCATTACAGTAGTGAGAATGTAAAAAATATTATGTAAAATGATGCAAAAAGTCCCCAAAATATATAATTTTGGGCTGAAATATGACTTGGAACTCTAATAAGATCGTACCATGATGTTTGTGAGGTGACAAATCAATATATTAAATAACTCTTTTCCAGGACGTTTCGCATCATGGACGACGACGGCAGTAAATCCCTGGACTTCCAGGAGTTCCAGAAGGGGCTGGAGAACTACGGCGTGTCCGTGGGGAAGGACAGAGCGCAACAGATCTTTGCCACGATGGACAAGGACGGAAGCGGCACGATCAACTTTGATGAGTTTCTTGAGAAACTAAGGGTAAGAACATGCAGAACTCTTTCCAGGCTGTCCATTTCCAAAAATACTTTTGTCCTGCTGACTGCGACGCATCCCTTTATTCTGTGTGTGTGCGTCAGCCGCCCATGTCGAGCGCGCGCCGGCAGGTGATCGGCCAGGCGTTCCAGAAGCTTGATAAGACGGGAGACGGCGTTGTGACCGTAGAAGATCTACAGGGGGTTTACAACAGCAGACATCACCCCAAACACAAGAGCGGAGAGTGGACTGAAGAACAAGTCTTCCGCTCGTTCCTGGACAGCTTCGACTCTCCGTACGACAAGGATGGAAAGGTTCCTCCAATTTATTCCTGCATTTACAGGCTAATAAGGGATATTACAATCATCATCAGAGTGTTCATTTCATACACTGCTACGGTGGCCGAGAGAGCTCAAAGCGCTGCAAATAAGAAAACACATGCAAATAAAAAAAAACACATGCAAATAAAAAAACACATGCAAATGAATAAAAAAAACACATGCAAATAAAAAAAAACACATGCAAATTAAAAAAAAAACACATGCAAATAAAAAAAACACATGCAAATAAAAAAAAAACACATGCAAATAAAAAAAACACATGCAAATGAAAAAAAAACACATGCAAATAAAAAAAAACACATGCAAATTAAAAAAAAAACACATGCAAATAAAAAAAACACATGCAAATTAAAAAAAAACACATGCAAATTAAAAAAGCACATGCAAATGAAAAAAAAAAAACGCATGCAAATTAAAAAAGCACATGCAAATAAAAAAAAAACGCATGCAAATAAAAAAAACAAAAACGTGATCATCAGTTTGACAACACATGTGCTGCAAATCCTCACAACACATGCAAACACAAAAACACCCTCATCGGACGTGCGTCCAAAACCAGTTCAACTCACCCTTCACTCATTCACTAATCCCTATTTTTTTTGTTGTCATAATAATGACTTTTAAAGTCACATTTTCAACTTTTTTGTCAATTATGAGTCACATTTTCAACTTTTCATCTCATAATTATGGCTCATTATGTTATAATTTTGATTTTTTCTTTGTCATAATTATGACTCTCACAATTTCGACTTTTCATCTCATAGATTTAGTTTGTTCGACTTTTCATCTCATAGATTTAGTTTGTTATAATTTTGACTTTTTTCATAATTATGACTTTGTCAATTATGAAAGTCACATTTTCGACTTTTTTGTCAATTATGAGTCACATTTTTAACTTTTCATCTCATAATGATTTAGCATGTCATAATTTTGATTTTTTTTTTGGTCATAATTACGACTGTCACATTTTCGACTTTTCATCTCATAGGTTTAGTTTGTCATAATTTTGACTTTTTTCATAATTATGACTTTTAAAGTCACATTTTCGAGTTTTTTGTTAATTATGAGTCACATTTTCAACTTTTCATCTCATAATTATGGCTCAGTATGTCATAATTTAGATTTTTTTGTCATAACTATGACTGTCACATTTTCGACTTTTCATCTCATAGATTTAGTTTGTTATTTTTTGTCATAATTATGACTGTCACAAATTTCGACTTTTCATCTCATAGATTTAGTTTGTTATAATTTTGACTTTTTTCATAATTATGACTTTGTCAATTATGAAAGTCACATTTTCGACTTTTTTGTCAATTATGAGTCACATTTTTAACTTTTCATCTCATAATGATTTAGCATGTCATAATTTTGATTTTTTTTTTGGTCATAATTACGACTGTCACATTTTCGACTTTTCATCTCATAGGTTTAGTTTGTCATAATTTTGACTTTTTTCATAATTATGACTTTTAAAGTCACATTTTCGAGTTTTTTGTTAATTATGAGTCACATTTTCAACTTTTCATCTCATAATTATGGCTCAGTATGTCATAATTTAGATTTTTTTGTCATAATTATGACTGTCACATTTTCGACTTTTCATCTCATAGATTTAGTTTGTTATAATTTTGACACTTTTCATCTCATAGATTTAGTTTGTTATAATTTTGACTTTTTTCATAATTATGACTTTTTTGTCAATTATGAGAGTCACATTTTCAACTTTTCATCTCATAATGACTTAGCATGTCATAATTTAGATTTTTTTGTCATAATTATGACTGTCACAAATTTCGACTTTTCATCTCATAGGTTTAGTTTGTCATAATTTTGACTTTTTTCATAATAATGACTTTTAAAGTCACATTTTCGACTTGTCAATTATGAGTCACATTTTTAACTTTTCATCTCATAATGATTTAGCATGTCATAATTTTGATTTTTTTGTCAATTATGACTGTCACATTTTCAACTTTTCATCTCATAATTATGGCTCAGTATGTCCTAATTTTGAGCCGTTGATTGTGGTGATGTACGCTGCGTTCACACCACCTCGTGTTCACCGGAACCTCGAGATGACAACACGTGACCTTATATTTGGAGCTCTTCACGTCCTCGGACTAAAATTCTATAGCGCCGCTATCAACGCCTAAACGAATCTACAGCAGTCAGGTGGCACACGCGGGAGCGTTCAGAAAACTCCCAGCTCACGAACTGTACGAGGACGTGAACGCTTTGTACAGTTACAGTAATTCCGATACGGCGTGAACGCACCTATAGAAACGCATAATTCCCAGTCCAAGGACATGAACAGCTCCGAATATAATGTCACGTGTTCATATCTCAAGATTATGGTAATTGGCCCTTCACTGGGCGTTTGATTGACAGGCGATCTGACCAATCATAACCCCGAATTCGCCTCTGACAAAGTGGAGTTAGTAGATGAACGTGAACGCTTATAATCTATTAATTAAATGGCATGAACTTCATTTCTTCCTGCGACAGGTGACGCTGGAGGAGTTTGTGAACTACTACAGCGGGGTCAGCGCTTCTGTTGACAGCGACGAGTATTTCATCACCATGATGAAGAACGCATGGAAGCTGTAGTCATCGTCAGACACGCCCACGGTTTCCATGCGTCGGAGCTGTCGTTAGAAATCACATTGAAATGACGCAGATTGTAGAATATTTACTTGTAGAAATCATGTCTAATTAAAAGGTATTTGATAGCTACATCTTGACTTCATTGTTTTCGTATCGTTTGTTCCCAGAAGACAAAATGAACGAGTCCCTCTCACAGATCCGATTCTACACGAAAGCAAACGGCGTGACGGCTGTCACAATCTGGGCTTGTAAGACGTCAGCTTCAAAAGAGCTTCATTGATTTCTCTGACAAACACGGTTCAATCAGCTGATAAATCAGACCAGCTGTTCAGGCTGAGAATCTGATGCAGTTTCTGCAGTCAGACGTTCATCAGCGTGTGTCGCCATCTGCTGAACACTCATGAAACGACACCTCGATCTAACAGTGTTCCAAATTAATCATCGAGAACCAAAGTGAAACAAAAATATTGATGACTCATTTTTTTGTCAATCAACAAGCAATTTTTAACCAAACTAAACGCACTACCATTCAAAAGTTTAGGCTCAGTAAAAAAAAAAGAAATGAATACTTTTATTCAGTGGGAATGCATTAAATTGATCAAAAGTAACATTACAAAAGATTCTTTTGAACTTTACACACATCAAAGAATCTTGTAAAAATGTATCAAGGTTTACACAAAAATGTTTCTCGATCAAATCAGCCAATTAGAATGATTTCTGAAGGATCATGTGACACGTAAAATGGAATTCACAGGATTAAATGTATTCAAATATCACAATTGTCTTTAATATTTTTGATCAAATAAATGCAGCCTTGATGAGTTCCAAAAAAATGTTTTTGAAAAATCTCACCCTTAACTTTTGAAGGTAGTATATTTCACACACAAGTCAGTAACACCTACTTTAAACCATTAAGAAGTTCGACAATGCAAAATATATTTTAACTTTGGGGTGAAATATATGGAAAGTTCTAAATCATAACTCTTCCTTGTGAGAAAGTGAGGCCCACGATTTGACATAAGACAAAAATTTATTTCAAATGTTTCATTTTTGTTTTTTTTGTTTTTTGTTTGTTTGTTTTTTTTTTTACTTTGATATTACTATTTATTTTGTAAAGGAGTTTGGAGACATGGTGTGCTAGTAAGTGATAATATACGCATAGAAATTTACAGAACATTCAAGGGTACAAGTTTTTTTTTTTTTTTTTGTCCTTTTTTTTCCTGTCTAAATGCACTCGAACTTCCAACACACGAAGAAACATCGTCTCCAAATGACATGAAAATGGATAAAAAGTTAATATAGTAAATCAATATTTTAAAAAAAGGCCAAAACAATACAAACCCTCAGAATATGGAAAACAAAAACAAATACAGAGATGCTGCTTTAAATGTTAAATTCTCATCAGATCAACTAAAAAACAAAAAAAGAAGTATTAAACATTATCTGCCCCTAAACGAAGCTACACAACTCAAGTTTGATGTTTCAAGAGACGCTGGGGTGAAGATATTTTTCTCTTTTACGGGGGGCGAGTTCTAGAAACAGATTCACTACAGCACGAGTCCGTGTGCCGGTTAAGTCCTTTATTCGTTAACACCGATGAGAAATCTAACTACCATCTTAGCAGACTAGTAAAAGTGTCAGCTTGTCCTAGAAAGTGAACATCCAGGAAATGCTTGGTGAAACTGGCAGAAATCAGTCGCAACCTGGGAAAAAAAAAAAAAAAAAAAGGAACAACTACACCGAACACGGGGATATAGGTCATGTGACTGGTGCTACCGGCCAGCTGATTGGCCGATAGGTGTGATGAGGCGGCGAGGTCACGATGAAATGGTCTGAAGCCGAGAGCCAGTGAGAGAGAGAGAGAGAGAGAGAGAGAGAGAGAGAGAGAGAGAGAGAGAGAGAGGGACAGAGCGAATGAGTAAAAAACGGTCCCACGGTAGAAACTGCAGTCTTGTCGATTCCGTGTCTTAAACGGAGAGAGAAACACCCTCACACTCATCAATATGATGAGCGACCAAGTCCAAAGCCATACATGGAAAAGTCTCGATTTTTTTTTTTTTTTTCCTTTTTTGTTGTCTTTTTAATTTGTTTGTTTATTTGCAGTCCAAGAGGAAAAAAAAAAAAAAAAAAAACTAAAAACAAACAAAACGATTAAAAAAAAAAAATTTAAAAAAAAATAGCTCCAGATTTACAATAAATGTTGGGAGGGGGAAATGAACTACAGAAGTTTGGGTGAGAGAGACTCCGTCCCAGGGGTCCACAGCAGCGGTCTGACGTGGGCTGTGTCGGTCTGGGCTGTCCGCAGAGATGCCTGCACTAAAACCCTGGCAGGCGACTGAGGGTCCAGCAGAGCTTCGTGATGCTATGTGCTCTCGGCCGCTGGGGTCTCGCTGTTCTCACAGTTACCTGAAAGAGAACGGGTCAACATTAACGGAGGAGCTGCGCTCAAATATACAATAAAACAAGAGATAATCATTAGCGTACCACTGATTTTTAATCAATGTTTAGGATATTAAAGTGCCTCAATTGACCCTTCGTAAACCGTTTGATTGACAGGCGATCTGACCAATCAGAAGCCAGAATCTGCCATTTTGTCCGACAAAGCGGTCAGGAGAGTTAGTAGATGAACGTTAGTAAATATTGTGTGTCCTCACGTCTTTCCGCGCTTGAAATGACATTCCTTCTGATGTTCATTCATGTTTATCTGATGCTATAAATGAACTAGTATGAAGAGATGATCGAGGAGCTACAGCGATTTTTTGGGGTTTGTGATGTTACCAACCCAGGAAGAGGCTCTAAATGTTTGAAATTAGGAGGACATGTGCTCCTTGAGAAGAAAATGAGCGTCAAAGCGTTAAAGTTTATGCGTATGCTCTGCGGAAACATCATGCTTCATACGCTGCGTGTAAATGAAAGGGCCGTACCGCTGCTGGTGGAGTTCCCCGTGCCGGTGGTGTTGGAGCCACTGCTGTTGTTAGCGGGTTCGTCATCATCGCTGTCATCTTCGTTCGACTGCGGGATCTCCGGTTCGGCCGGGGCGGGCGTGCTCTCGGTCTCCTGCTCCACACGACTCCGGAGGGCCAGGATCCGGTGATGCAGCGCTGCGGCCAACTGACCAGCGTCCTTAGAGCTCGCCTGAGGAGACACATCGATTTCTGAACTTGCACCAAGAGGTTTCCCAAAACCAACATTTACAGGACCTTCCCAATTGCTGACTGATTAATGAAAAAATAATTTAAAAGAGATTGTATACACAAAATGATTGAGTAACATATGACATTTTTAAAGCTGAGAATAACTATACAATTTACATATACATATATATATATATATATATATATATATATGTGTGTGTGTGTGTGTCTGTGTATTTTTTTTTTAATTAATTTATTTTTACAAATATATTAAAAAATATTTATTAAAATTTATATATATTAAAATTAATTTTTATTTAAATATATATATTAAAATTATTTTTTATTTATTTTTATTATATATATAAAATATATTTCTTAAATAAAAATTAATTTTAATATATATGAATTTTAAGAAATTAATATATATATATATATATATATATATAAATAAAAATAAATAAATTTATATTAATATATATAAATTTTAAGAAATTAATATATATATATATATATAAATAATAAAAATTAATTTTAATATATATGAATTTTATTTATATATATATATATATATATTTTTTTTTTTTCTTAATTTATATATATTAAAATTAATTTTAATTTATTTTTATTATACACACACACACATGTATATATAAAATATATTTCTTAAAATTTATATATTAAAATTAATTTTAATTTATATATATATAAAAATAAATAAACAAATCAAGATAAATCGATTTTATAAAAAATAATTTGAACTAAAGTAAACGTCATTAAACATACTACATTTAATAAATAGAATTAAAATAAAAACATACATACACATATAAAATAGAAGTATTAGATGAATAAATGAATTGACAAGAAAATCTGGTATCAGAATTACTTTTTCAAACAAGTTATGCATGTTACCTTTGCATTAATTCACTGACAAACACAACTAAAAACCAATCCCCTTCTTGTGTGAAGCGTTATGGAGGTGTCCATCATACCGATATGAGGAAGACCTTGACTCCCTGGTCCTCAGTGTCCATGGCTGTGATACGAACGCTTTTCTCACTGGCTTTATCCACCTGCATCTGAGGCCAAAGCTTCGTGTTGAGAATCAACCGCAGACTTCCCTGTGTACGCATCACTGCGAGACAGACGGAGAAAAATGAGAAAAACGAAGGTCACTCGGAAGAAACGTGACTAATCGCTCTTACCTAATCTCGACTGTAACGTGCCGTCGTCGGTGGACGCCATGTCGTTAAGTCTGAGCAGACCGCGGCCTCGTTCCACCCACGACTGAGCTGGCTTATCGAACACAAACAACTTGCACTGCATCTGTGGAGAGACGGACACAAACCAGCTCTTTATCAGCAGGTTCTCATATTACCGAGAGGAAAAAACTGGCTTGCAATGATTAAAGGAATGTTTCAGGTCAATACATCTTCAGCTCTATGAAACATACAGTAGCTTGCTGTCAATTAGCACAGAAAACAATGCAGACTTGCAGTAATGCACTTACAATAGAAAACAAAAGTTTAAACAAAGTTAATGGAATAACTTGCCAGAATAGCATGTTCAGTAAAAGTTAAACTCATTTGGCATAATATTGATCAGCAAGAAAAATTTAATATTTAATATCACCCCAAATAACCCGATTTGTTCCTCGTTTTCTTTACAAAAAAGGTCACAGTGTGAAAGAGGAATAAACAGCACCAAGACACTTAAAAGTATATGGTAGGATATCAAATTAAAAATGTGAAGCTTATTTTCATATTCAATATTTTGTTAAAGAGTTCCTTGATTATGATTTCACTTTTTTAACTTTAGTTAGTGTGTAATGTTGCCGTTTCATCATAAACAACATCTGCAAAGTTACGACGCTCAAAGCTCAGTGCAAAGAGAGAGATTTTCTTTTACAGAAATCGCTTAGGGACTACAACCAGCTTCTTCCCGGGTTGGTGACATCACTAACCCGCAAATTTACATATGTAACAAAGGGGGCGGGGCCATGTTGTGCTGCTTTAGAGAAGAGGAAGAGTTGTTGTAGTCGAGTGTTGTTGATGCCGTCAATCCACTGCTTCACAAACGAGGGTCGATTCAACGGAAAAAGATGAACGTGACGACACATGCTAGTGATGAGTTGATCAACTCCACAGCAACTCCATCAATTTATCCACTAACCGTTCAGAAACGTCTACAAGTTGTAGAGTCTCTCCATCAGTGTCGACTCCGGTTTGAACAATGTAAGTCTGAACACCGTCGTCATTTTGTCTGCGTGAGATTCTCCAGCTTTGTTGTTGTTGTTGTTGAGCTGTTAAAGCTCCGCCCTCTTGTGGAAAGGGGTTGGGGAGCAGCAGCTCATTTGCATTTAAAGGGACACACACAAAAACGACGTGTTTTTGCTCACACCCAAATGGGGGCAAATTTGACAAGCTACAATAAATGATCTGTGGGGGATTTTGAGCTGAAACTTCGTAGACACATTCTGGAGACACCAGAGACTGATATTACATGACTACTGAAACTGTATTTTTATGTTTACAAATTGACCCCATTCACTTCCAATGTCAGTAAGATTCTTGCTTTTTGTTTGGAAGGAGGAAGAATAGGGGTTTAATTTTTGCGATAATCAACTATGTCACAAAAGTTGTTGCTTGAGCTTAATTTGCACTGAACCCTATATATCGTCTTAAACACGACAGGTTAACGTGAGACTTGTATACGTAAAGTTACGCCTAATTTAACAACTCGCCTTGACGATTTAAAGCAACAAAAACCAGCAACATGAAGTATTCGTGAATTACTCATCACACAACTCAGCACTGTTGATATCACTTCAGTTCATCTGCTGATTAGAAACGTAAACTTCCTACAGACCGAATGATGAGTTGAGATTATGTTGACAGATTAAGTGAATCAGAATCAGGAACATTCACAGTTGTGGACTACATGCTAACAGCTTTCCTGAAGCGACTCTGAACATCGTCTCACCTGTAAAACGTTGCTCTCCGCCTCTTCTCCTGTACGGACCTCCACCTTCTCCAGAATGCACTTCTTGGCAGTGGCTTTGGTGTACGCGGCTGCCGACTCTTCTAGAGACTCTGTTACGCTGTGATCTGAGAGAGAAACATAAGGAAGAACTGAATGCAGCATAACTTGACTATAGGAAAGGCTTAGCTCATGAATATTAATTAAGGCTTGACATCAACGCTTGCTTATCCTGGAGAATCCAGTCACATAACGAATTTAATATGCAATGTGCCGACAATCATAGTGTGATCGATGCCAATGTCAAGGTTTTCAGAATTTTCACTGAAAACGAAATGCTGCACTAAGCGACAAAATTCAGAGACAATCAGACCTAAATGGCAAATTAAAAAAAAAAAAAATATCTGTCTTTTTGTTGTTTGATCAACATTAATGACAGGCGTCAGCAGGTTTATTGGGCTGCTGTCACTTTAAGACCTCATGCAGGCATCCAATTACACAATCGACTGCGTTCATGTAAACCTTGTGTGTATTTGACAGTTGAAGCTCAATAAGACGCAAAAGAGAACTTAGGTTTAGTACTCGCACGCTGTTTGACAGATTTTTGCATGCAAATAATAAACTTTTGTGACTGTGAATAACTGCATTGTCAATTTGTGATATGAAAGTACGTCACGTCGTACAGCATGTTGGGATTAGAGCTTAGATCGGGCCCAAAAAAATAAGCCCGACCCGAAACATTAACTGTAATGTAATTATGAGCCCGACCATTTTTTTTTTTTTACGTGGGCCGTTATTTACGTTTCTTTCCCTTCCAAATCTTCACTCGCATCCCACCTATTTTCGCAGGGGATTATAAACGTTTCTTCCTTTCGTTTGCTTATAATTAAGTCTATTGGGCTCCCTATTCACATCCCTTGCTGTGGTAAAGTAGAAAAAACATTGTAGGACGGATATACCTTTTTACTTCAAACTTCATGTAGCAGTTTGTAGGCTATTTGTTATTCGACTTCAGGCGCGTCAAGTTTATTTGTAGGCTATAGCGCAGGGGTGGCCAACGTCGGTCCTGGAGAGCCACAATCCTGCAAATTTTTGCTCCAACCCTAATCAAACACACCTGAACAAGCTAATCAAGGTCTTAAGGGTTACTAGAAAGCTACAGGAAGGTGAGTTTTTATCAGGGTTGGAGCTAAACTCTGCAGGATTGTGGCTCTCCAGGACCGACGTTGGCCACCCCTGCTATAGCGCATAAACACAGCGACGATTTTAGTTTCGCTTTCTCAGGGCAGTAGGCTACAAAATCAAACCCTAATGCCATGTGGAAGATAAAATTCCATCTTCAGACCTTTTACAAGGTTACCTGAAACAATCTGGCCCGGATGCGCAATTATCGAAGATGGGGGTGAAATGGTTCCATACCTCCGACTTTCCTCCAAACTTTCTAAAAGTTAATTCTCTTGTTTTTATTTTCTTCTTTACTTTATTTCTGATTATGGCATAGCTTTCTCCCCTCCCAATTGGGCTAAAGTAATGATTAAAAAAAAAACACCAATGCTTGATCAAAGGGACCGGACCGGCCCAGCCCGCGGATAGTGGCGGGAAATATGGGCCCGACCGAAGTTCAGAGAATCTAAACTCTAGTTGGGATGGAGTTGCTGTAAATGACAGAATGCACAACACCACAAACTGTCTTCAAAAGTAGACCACGGAGACATTTTAATCGTTCATGATCAAATAGTGATGGATGGTTTTGAGCACCTACTTTTCTCAGGTGTGGCCTCTTGTGATGACGGCTCGGGCACTGGAGCCGAACAGTCTTTACTGGCCTCTACTGATGCCTCGCCTCCTTTCGGAGGACTCTGAAAGCATTCACACACACACAATTATGTTTAAACACCTCTGAAAACGAGCCATTTAACGGTTTTAACTGGTGGTCGCTGAAATATTTTGATGAAATAGTTCACCCAAAATGAAAACAAAATAGGTTATTGTCTGTTTTGTGCTTTTTGGAGTCACCTTCTTCATAGTATGAACAAGAGCAGCTTGGACCTTCTGCTACACTCTAAGGCTAAACAACGTGAGCAGGAATAAATTGTTTATTTTTGGGTGCGTTATTCCTACAAATACTACATGTAAAAGGTGAACACTCACTAGCACTCTCTCAGACATGTTCTGGCCAAAAACGAACTTGGAGCCTTTATCTGAGCTGTTGGTGGCATTGTTGGAGCTGTAAAAGCAAACAGAAGCAGATTTACAAGACATAGCACCCGGTCCAGAGAGCGAACGGCAGTTGGATTCAGAGCGCTCTATTGAATCAGTTACCTAGCGCTGCCCATGTACTGTAAGAAATAATTGGTGCTGCCAGACTGAGAATCTTGTGTGGAGTCTTTTGAGTCACTGGACGAGCTGTTTTCATCCAACTGTTGAAGAAAAACACAGTAAGAGAATCGGAGAATAAACACAAACGCTCTGAGGGAACTTCTATACTGCCAATTTGCAGCTGTGAACAAAGCACGAAAACAAATGCAGTGGTGAGTCAGCGCTGACCTTCGCTCGCTCTTTGATATTCTGCCCGAACACAAACGACGAGTCCACCACACATTCCTTCTTCTGACTGCTGTCGTCTTTCTGTCCACCTCCATTTTCTTCTCCTTCCTTCTCCCGCTTCTGCAAAGAAATATCATTGAAGCAGATCTGGCAACAAGTCTACGTGTCTTAGCCTCGTTCAGTAGGGTATCATATTTATGCTGCATATATATAATCAAAAATTGATTTTTGCACCATTTTTGCATGGTTAAGTCACATTGTGAGGCATTGCAACTTGACTAGCACACATTTCATCATTCAAATAGCATAAAAATTCATCTACACTGATCCATCTTTTTCTCTTCGTTTTGGTCTTTCAGCGTTTTCGGCCTAGCTTTTGTTTTTTAAGAGTGCCTCCCAAGTGGATAAACTTGAAAATGGAGAATTAAAAAATATTGACACGTTTGGTCATGTGACGCACATTGTACCAATAGATATCCATGTTTATACCAGCATGCGTGCTATAGATAAATGTTATACTGTACAATCTTCATATTACATTCCTGCAATTTACTTGCATTTGCTGTCCTGAAACAACTGTGTTTGGATCATAAATAGAATGGAAATTTATTCATTTATCCTTTATTTTGAGTGCGACACATGAGGAAAGCGGTGAAATATTCTGCTAATAAAACGATCACGGCCAGAAGAGAACTACGTTTGGTTGCTCTGTATCATGAGCTTTTATTACATTTTGCACAAGTGCAGTGAGATGATTTTAACATTTTCCAAACTTTTGGAAAACAATAGCATGGTATTCAAACAGTTTTTGAATGCATTCAAATTAATGTCAGACTTCACCACAATTATACAACGTTATTGCTGCTTAAAACGAAGAAGATCAACTGCAACTAGATCACAAAGCAATTTCCTTAACTGTCTATTAGTCATTACTACACACCCAGGTCATCTCAACCATGATTACACTTGACACATTTACGAGATGCTCTAAACAGGATGCAATTAGTTGAGATTCATTTATCAAGCATTTTCATCTCAGATGTTTGTGCTGTACGTCCTCACCGGTGATTTGTCTGAGCTCTCTGTGTTGTTCAGGAAAACGGATCGGCTTTCTGATGATGAATCTCCAAACTTCCCCACTCCATTTGTTCCACAGCTGGAGTCTGAGAGTATAAAAAAAAAAAAAAATCTCCATAAACGTACAGCACAACACAAAGTGAACACATTTCCAGTGCTTAGGAGTCATGAACACTTGTGGCCGTCCTATATATGTCAAACAGTAGACAATCCATCTAAAGACTGATGGCCGAATATTGACAAATAGCTGAAATATTCACTCAAAACAATAAAAACTGACATGGTTTATTGTCTGCTGACAAGGTCATCTGTCGCTTTTGGAAGTCATACAAGAAGGAAAAACAGTCCAGCCAGGACAATCACGATCCGATGATCTAAAAACTGACAGATTAATTTCAGTCTGATATATAACAGTTGTTGATTTCAAAGTCCCCTATTGTCCAACACAATATATGAAAGAGAAAAAAAAAAGATTTTATTTGTTTAACATTTTCATTTTGATTAGAATCATCATTTATTAATTTAAATACTTTTAAGTCGTCACCTACAAGTGGCACCAGCCTATGTATTACTGTCCTTAAACCATAATTTTCATAGGACTTTTGGTCATCACATTAAAAATAACATTCAAATAGGACAATATTTAGAGCTTTGCATTGCTGGAAAAAGTGTGAAGCACTTTGAAAGTCCTTGAATTTCAATCTCAAAAGGTTGCATGAGCCCTGAAATGAAGAATGCAAACAGATTTGACTATTCATGCCACAATACCATGGTTAACGTCACAACATTAAAACCACGATGAATGTTGGTGATTTGACTGAAAAGCCTGTTGTTCCCATGTCGGCGCGGTTTGATTTGATATCTATGGTTTCGAACAGAGTATTCTGCGCTGAATTTGAAAGCTTCTCACAAGATCTGCTCTTAGTAATGCAGTGAACTTAAACGTTTTTCTTTGAACACACAAATGGCAGCTCTTATCAGTTGGGCAGCTTGATGGTCGCACAAGTGCCACTTCTAACAAAATTTAGCCACACCGGCAAGGAAAAAGGTCTGGAGCTCTGTATTATACATGCATAATATTGTATACAGGGATGGGAACCTATGGTACGTAGAAGGATAATCACAGAAGCGCATGAACGGTCCAGAAAGGTTCTAAAGCCGTTGTTAAAACAGTCGACGTGACTACAGTGGTTCAACCTTAGTTTTATGAAGCCACAAGAATACATTTTGTGCGCAAAAACAAAAAAATAACGACTATTCAACAATCTCTTCTCTTCCCAGTTGTCCTGTGTCCTACACCTGTGACGCAGTAAGCACAGCGAAGGCTTCCGTGTTTACGTGTCCGTGTGTGAACAGCATAGCGCAAGTAGGAGCCGGCCAATGATGAGTCGGTGTTCTCAACCTGGAAGTGCTGGATGTACTATTGAGCGCACCTGAATATAAGCCGCACCCACTGAATTTAAAAAAAAAATATTATTTTGAACATGAATAAGCCGCACACGTCTATAAGCCGCAGGTGTCTACAGGTACATTGAAACAAATGAACCTCTAAAATTAGGGATGCACCGAAATGAAATGCTTGGCCGAAGGCCGAAGGCCGAATACCGAATGTGGTGTTTCGCATTTTTTCCATTTATTTTGCCAATTTTTTCAACATTACAATAATTAAATAGTAAAAATTTGCTTTTTACTATTTTGTGTCGCTTTTCAGAGAAATAAATCAAATAACAAAAATATAATTTCAAAATATTTAACACTGAACATTTTTTTAACATTCCAGCAGATATTATACAAACAAAGCACAAAAATTAAAAATAAAAAAAAATAAAAATTATTTGGCCATCTTTGAAGCCTATCTTCTTCTTGAATAGCCTATAACTGACTGCTGAAAGAATGTAACTCTGTATGTCTACAACAACAAATGTGCATTAAATAGCGCAAAAAAATGTGGATGAACCCACAACAAATAAATAACTGTCCTAGACATAAGCCTACTTCACATATCGCGCCTAATAAAGCGTGTAAAGCGCGGCCGCGTCGCTTCCTCCTTCTTTTGCAAGCGTTCGGGAGCTCGCGCTTCTGTGGCGTCTGTCGTTGCTATGCAACCATGAACTGTGGATTCTGACGATGAGAAAGTTTCAGCAAGAGATACATTGATTTTTAGCCCTTGCTTTAGCTTTACTACTAGATATATTTATGTAAATGAGATATAACAACCCCCCTGTACAGCTATGATCAGCTGTTCGGCTGAGATTTCCATGTTTTGTTACGGAAAGGTCGAAGATGATCGGTTGGTTCTTGTCACATGACCTGCAGTGCGCTCACGGCATTCTGAAAAGTTGAGATGTTTTCATCTCGCCGCGGCACAGGCGCGCCCGGAAAAAACAAGCGCGCCGCACCGCATGCGCGTCCCTTCCGTTTTGCGCGCGGTTACCGCGCGCCCACATAGGATATAAAGAATATGCACGCGGAAAAGACGCGATATGTGAACGTTAAAACGTCATTAAAAACGTCATTGTTCGGCAAAATTTATTCGGCCTTTTTACTTATTTACTTTTTACCTATAATTTCGGTTGCCGAACATTCGGTGCATCCCACTCTAAAATCCTCAAACTTCATGGCGGTGGCGATTGTTTTGGCTTTCAGTCGGATCTGCACAGTTGAAACATCTCAACGCCACGAATGTTCCTTCACATTCTGTGACGTTTAGATTGAATCGAGCACGCTCAAACTTCCCATCATTCTGATTACGGTAGTCATTTTGTCACCCTCGTCATGACAAAGACACGGAGAAATGCATATGATGCTGCTCTCCAGTTGATCCGGCTGTTGGAAAAGGAAATAGAGCTGCTGCACGGGAGCTCGGTCTTCATGAGTCGATGAGAAGACGCTGGAAACAGCAGCGTGAGGAATTGACTCGGCACAAAAAGACAACCAAGGGGCCGTTCGCGTATCGTGTCTTTTGCGCGCGCTTGCCGCGCACCTACATGGGAAATAACGAATATGCGCGCGCAAAAGACGCGATATGCATCGTATGCGTTTCTCCGTGTCTTTGTCATGATGAGGGTGACAAAACGACTACCGTAATCAGAATGACGGGAAGTTTGAGCGCGCTCGATTTCATCTAAACGGTAAACGTGCCGCCAAAAAACTGACACATCACAATGTTTTTTTGAATGAAAAAAATTTGAAAGCGGGAAAAATCCATATATTAGCCGCGTCTTTGTTTGAGCCGCAAGGTTCAAAGCGGGGGGAAAAAAAAGTTGCGGCTTATAGTCCGGAAAATACGGTAAACAATATATGAGAATGTCACCGAAAATATTGTTGCAAGTCGTTATTATCGTTTTGTTTTCACGCGCAAAAAGTATTCTCGTCACTTCATAAAATTAAGGTTGACTGTTTTAACTTGTTCTTTAATAACTTTCCGGACCTTGAAAGTGTCTATGGACGAGTCATATACCTCTCGGAATTTGTGTTCTGAAGATGAACGAAGTTGTGAAACGACATGAGGGTGAGGAATCAATGACTGGATTTAAAAAAGGCTGTGTGACTATGAAGAATGATTACCTCGAAATGTACGTCTGTATACGAGTGTGTTATATTACATACAAACACCTTTAGCTATATAACTGATTAAACATGCTTTTGATGATGATTTAGTTTGCCCAATGGAATGCAGAAAAAATAAAAACGGAATTTGGTGGGGGAGAAAAAGAGATCAGATTTCAGGAACACTGGACCACTCTGGCTTAGATTTAAACATCCGTTCTCAACACAAATTGAGCCAGAAATGTGCTTCTGTACAGAACAGGCTAAGACCTCCACACATTCTGTTGCTCTGAAAGCCAGCAGTGAGCATTATGGGATTTGTACATACTGGTCTTGACGGGTTCTGTGAGGGTCTTGGCCGGAGGCGCCTGTAGAACGGCTGGTCTCAGAACACTGCGCTGCTGTTCTTTGGGCTTCTGACTGGGAACGCCTGGAAAACAACCTACTAACGGGTTGAATCAGAAACCAAACACCGCAGGGCAACAACACACACCAGTGTTTGGGCTTCAGCAATGGAAGGGCTTTCTAAGCTAGTGTTGTGCATTACTAAAACCATTTTTGCCTTTATTCAAATAGTACAATTTGAGAGAGGACAGTAAGTGAAGTGGAATGAGAGAGAGGGGAGTGGGGTCGGGATAGAACCACGAGCTGGGACTCAAAGTCGGGTGAGAACATGTCGGAGCGCTGCTAACCGTGAGGCTATCGGCTGGGACAACTATTAAAAATCATTTACGTTAATTGAAATTAAAATTTTTCATTTAAAATTCATTTTAAGTACTAAAATTACTTAAACTGAAATAAATAAATTGAAAGCTAAGTGGAAATATAAAAAAACGAACAAAAATAACATGTAAAATGGCTACAACAAATTTAAAGAAAAATCCAATTCAAAATAATAATAAATACTATAAGAGTGTATAATGCTAAAATAACGTTTTAAGCCAGGGGGTGCAAAACTCAGGGCCCTTTACACGACTCCGTTTTCAACGAAAACCTGAAAACTTTTTATGCATTTTGGCTGATCATTAACATGACAAAAGTGTTTTGGGGGCCTGAAAACAAACTTGGGATTCAAAGCGCAAGCTTTTGAGAAATGATACTGTTAACATCTCCAAGTAAACTAGAAAAACACAAATTTGTGAAAAAGGTAACGTCATGCACATGTTCAGTAGAGGTGTGGCATGAGATCTCACAAAATTAAAACGTGACGAGATTTATTGTCAGTCGTGTGTAAAGCCGTCTTGCGATATCACCATGACGGAGTGTGAGGGTGAAATCGGCATAGAATATGCCACCTCTACCATTACAGTGCCCACCATGGCACTGCCTCCACCGTCATTTAGAAACAAAAAACATTTAATTCAGCTGGATAATGGTTGCTTCAATTGTAAACTATTGTAAATGTCTCATCCAACACGAGCTGCAGAGTCGCACACAGGCGAGATGACTGACAAGACTATGGCAGAGGATTCGTTGCGCAACAGAGCATAAAGGCCCTTTCGTACTTAATTTTCCACGTTCCGCTTCGTCTCGCGCACAGTTGAGCATGCAAGCCTTTCAAAGTGTGCTCATTTGGCCATGAGATGTATTGAGTTTGTATTCAATTGGGCTGAGGCGGACAGGGTGTGCGGACATCCGTGAATCCTCCAGATGATGAAAATTACATGACACAATGCGCGGACGGTCAAAGTATACTACAGGCTTAAGTGTCTGATAAAATGTCTTATCTTATAGAATGAGCACTCAGCACCGTCGCTCCCCATACACAGAGTTCATGCAATCGCAAATTCGAAAGCGAAAGTAAAACGCGAAGCCCCTAATGCTCCCAATATCAAACCTATTTTAGGCTGGGCTGTGAAGTTGTAACCACCCCTTTGGTCTTGACTCTGTTTTGGTCTCTGTTTACACTTAATAAAGAAGTTTTTTATTTCTATATTCAATTTGTGGAAAGGGGTTCAATTAAGAGGACACACAGCTTCAATCAGAAGTTCTGGAAGCTCATAATTCATATTGAGTAAGGTCTGAAGACAATCATGTGAAATCATACAGGAGAGAAGGCAGCCAGTTGAGTTTGTGGCAAAACCTTTTACAGTGCTTGTACATTGTTTATCAATGCATGTAATAATTCATACTCGTAAAGTCGAACTGAAATGCCCTCCGTGCCTTGAAGCCACCGGGTTGGCGGTGCCACCGGGCTTGGGCCCGTCATCGCTGCTTGCAGCTATATTTAAACATTTGAAAATGCACATGCAGACTATTCCAGACATGATTTTTGTCAGAGGATTTCTTAAAAATACTATGCAAAAATCTCATGTCTTGTCACACCCCTAGTGTTGAGTCTATCGGCACGTAGTGTTTCTTTACAAAGTGACATCGCCAACTACTGGCCTGGCAGCAGAATGGGGATCGTTACACAGTATTGTTGTCTAGTACACGAAAAAAATCATAGGAAAAACATTTTCGTTTTTAGTGCATTGTCGTCATGTAAACGTACCCTCAGTTCCTGGAGGACAACAGCCCTGCAGAGTTTAGCATCAACCCTAATTAAACACACATGATCCAGCTAATCAAGTCCTTCAGGATTACTTACACCACAGGTGTGTGTTGGAACTAAACTCTGTCGAACCGTGGCCCTCCAGAACTGAGTTGTGCACCCCTGTTTTAAGAAACATCTCATGAGGAAAGAAAAACATTTAAGCAAACTGACTTAATCTATTTGAGGAGCTTTCAAATGTACAAGACGACATTTAAAAAAAGGGAATGAAAGAGGAAGCTTTACAGTCAGACCCATTGTGACTAATTTCCCCAATTTTTTCCTGCTCATGTGTTGCGTATATGTGTGTGGCTACAGTAAAATGTTCAAAGCAGGAATGAGTTGATCTTACCTGCGCTTGGGGCCTGGCCATGAATAAGTGTGGGGGGTTTCAACCTGAACCCAACGGGCTTCTCTTCTGAGACAGACAAACAGAAGCATAAACATTTAAGACACCAAACCAAACATTCCTTACGCAAGACCAGATAAGATCTCTCGAATAAACAAACACTCAAAGCTCATCCGTATTCGACTAAGACACCGTCAGAATGGCATACACCTCATACTCTTTCTACAATACTATAACACTAATTAAAGAAGTTTGACAGTTTTCAGTCAGAAGTATTAAAAAGTAGTTTTAAAACAAATCATAACAGTACATTAAGATCCAAACAGCTGTATATTTTTACAAAACAGTAGGCAGTATGCAATAAAATACCACTATTAATGCAAAAACAGCCATCTTTATAGTGCCCTCAAGCTGCGTCACGCATCTATGGACTCAAAACGGCTGTGACCACTTCCTGTTAGACCTTGTTCCCCCCCCCCCCCCCACAGGCCTCTGGACTTGTTTTAGCACATTCCTGACCGTATCCAAACACATTTGGGTTTAGTGCGCTTGGCTGGGTTGTGCTCTTTCTAATAGAGACCAAAATAGAAAGCTGCCTTCAGATGCATGTACAGCATCTGCCATTTACATTACTCTGAGTAGCACAGTTCATCTACAGGATCTACAGTTCATCTACACTAGCAAATGTGTTTTAAATCAGTTGTATACAGTCTGACTTATTATTCTATATATAGAATAAGCTGGACAATGACACCATTTTCTTATTAATGTAAAGCTGCTTTGCCACAATTTGCATTGTAAAAAGCGCCATATAAATAAAGATGACATGACTCATTAAGAAAAGCAACTGCGCGAATCAGCACATAAGCGACACGGTCTCCAGCAAAACTAAAATGTAGATTTGCATAATTCTGGATAAATTGAGAATTATGATTTTGTTGTTGTTTTAGCTCACGATTCTCCCACCATTCTAAATAGACAACTGAGCAAAATAGCATGTAGTTTACTAGAGATTCGGACAAAATGTTAATTGTTGGAGTTGACCTTTTATTACATTACATTAATTTGAATTTATTTTTGAATGAATGACTCAATTTACCGATATTGCACATTTTTTTCTGAAGAGCCGTTTACAAGACCTCATTTTCAACTAAAAACTGGAAACTTAACGCGTTTTGGCCGTTCATTTACACAAGTAAAGTTTTGGGGGTTTTCAAATGGCAAGTTTTTGAAAATGATACCGTTTTCATCTACAAAAAAAGCTAATTTGTGAAAACGGTGACATTATGCACATGCGCGTTACGCGTTCAGTCTATAGGCGTGCCGTGTTGTTGTGTAAATGCACCCTAAACAAATAATATCAGTAATAATTAAATGACTTAAGCAAAATGATTTCATTATAATGCACCTTTAATAAATGGATAAAATCTGATTGCTTGACCAGACAACACAAACAGCTTTTTAAACAGGCAGCAAAATCTGAATGTTTGACATATCCAACTCAAATTTGTCTCTTTCTCTGGATTTATAAAAGTGAAAGGAATCTTGATGCTTATAAAAGCAATCCAAACCACATCCACATGTGAAAAATGACAGTGCGGACAGTCAGTCCTGAAGATCAGATTTGAAAACCAAATCGAATGTGTGCAGTGTAAACAACACCCAAGACTCTCAAACATGACAAAGACTGTAAATTACAATGAGTAACATGTATCTAATCAAGCATGACAAGATAAAGACTCTAGTGACAGGCAAAATAAGCAAAAATGTTTCTTAATATTTTGGTTAATCATGATAAACATTTTTTTTTAAACAGAAAACTACTACTTTTGACTAATGTTTCAATAAAGGTGGGCCTACAACAACAGATTTGATGAATTATGAATTTATATGTCTTATTTGAGCAGTCAACGACAATGAAACTTGAGTAAAAGCGAGGCGTAGCATTATTAAAAAGCTAAAGTCATGAACTCAAAACAAAACTTTCTATTTATATTGCATCCTGATTAGTAGCTCCGCCCACAGGGAAATCTCATTGGTCCAACGCCTTCCTCCACAGTTGTATATTAAATATAAATGTTCTGATCAGCGGTGATCGTCACGTCAGTGAGGACAGAAATTATTTGATGCTGGACACCTGTTACACTGTGGCTGGTTAGGAAACAGAGTTAAGGTTAAAATCTTTATGATTGACCCTTCGCAAACAGTTTGATTGACAGGCGATCTGACCAATCAGAACCCAGAATCTGCCATTTTGTCCGACAAAGCGGTCAGGGGAGTTAGTAGATTAACATTGTGTGTCCTCACGTCTTTCCACGCTTGAAACGACATTCCTTCTGATGTTCATTCATGTTTATTTGATGCTATAAATGAACTAGTATGAAGAGATGATCGCTTCACGACACATTAAAGACACACTAGACGCTATTTATTGATTAAACTACTTAAAAAAATTACAATATTTTAAATATGAAACTGTTTTATATGTCTGTTGACGCATTGTCAGTGTCCTCTTTGCTCCTGGATGTATTTTTCACTACGTGAGAACATGATGTGTGGCGTGAGAGCGCATGACTAGTCGGACAAAGCAACAGTAAGTAAAGGGGGCGGGGCTTTGCGAAGGATCAATTGCTAGAAAAAGATGAAGAGTTCTTACCTGGCTCAGAGTCGGAATTACCAGTTGGAGACTGGCATAAAATTGAGGGCATAAAGATATTATTCTTGGGAACTGTAGCAGGAAAAAAGCAAGCAAGAAAGAAGAGGATCAGATGAAAGCATAAAACTTCCAATTAAATTTAGCCATATAATAGAACAGTGCCAATCCACTGCAGTGAAACGGATCACTGCAGATTCACCTGAATGTGACGGGGGGAACTGGGTCAAAGATGAGGTCCTCTCTCTCTTTACAGGGGGACAGTAATCGCCATCATCCCGGTCCGAATCTGAAAAACAATTCAAATCAATAAATCAAACCGAAACTAAAACTAGCGAAACCGATTTTAAATGAGTGTTTTACAATAACTGCACAAAAAATGTAAGAAGTTCATTTAGAATTGGTATCGAATCCTACTTTCAATTTGTGGGACTTTGACAATTGAAAAAAAAAAATATTTCAATTAGGGCTGTCAATAGATTAAGATTTGTAATAGCGATTAATTGTGACCTGGGAAAAGTCTGCAAGGTAAATTTATGTCTTTCCAAAAAAAGGAGCACTTCAAAGGACACCTGATAACCAAATCATATGAGTCCATATTATTCATAAATGTATCCACCACATGGAGAAAAAAAAAAACTAACCGCCTTGACCTGACTGCATATACCTACTGCATTCAGAATGACTAAACATAGCAACATTTACATGACAGATAAAAAAAAAAATGACCCTGAATGTGTGTGGAAACAACGTGAATGTACTGAAATGCGCCTGTGCATAAATACAACGTGCGATCAGCGCATCGAGAGCACACATGCATCCATAATAACAGACTCACACGTGCTTCCTGTACAGGACTGCAATCGTCATTACAATTCGCATTAATCAAATTTACTGAAGAGACGCTGGTGTTCTTTATCCAGCCGAGAAACGCCATCATCAGAGGTGGGATGTTTTGACGTTCTGCTCAGTCTGTACGAGGGGTGGCACGGTTCACAAAACCCATGGTTCGGATCACAGTTTTCGGTTCTGTACGGTTCTTGTTCTTATTTTTTCCTTTAATCTTTAACACTTCAGAAATTTCCTTCAGCAGATGATATACAGCTTATTAGCTTAATTATCCACCATTTAGGATACAGTATTAACATTTTTGTAATGTAATCGTGCACTAACTGAATTTGACTCGACTTTAAGCACGTTATTGGGACCGTCTCTGAGTAAAAGCTGCTGAGATTTTGATACAGCGAGAGAGAAGACATTGATGATGACGTTTGTTTGGCGTGTGTTTTGTCATCTCTACAGGAACTTGTGCCTTTTTAGCACACAAAGATTGAAATTAACTTGCATTTATCAAGATGCCAACTTCAGTGTCGCTCTTACAAAACAAAATATTTTAAAAGTCAAAGAGAGGAACTCTTAAAGCTCGGTCTTTTAAACAAGTCAAAATACTTTAAAGATGAATATATAATATAATGTAATAACATAAACATCCCCAATGCTTTAGTTGTCACTGAGAGGTTTCTTCAATGCTGCGGACAGTAGAAGTTCTCTCCTGTTTGTGCTCATCCACACATTGGCTGATGTCTTCTCAAATGAGCCGTCATATTAGAAGTGTTTCCATCAGCATATTCAATGCATTCTGCACAATGTCGCAGTTCTATCTACGGTTTTATTTCCGTTGTCATCGTAAGTTACATGAAATCCAAAATGATCCCACACATCGGATTTGAACGACACGGGCACATCCGCCAACTCCGGGCACCTTCATTAGGGGCCGTTCACATATCTAAAAAAGCGTGGAAAGCGCAGCCGCGTTGCTTCCATTTTGAGAGCGCTCGCATAGGAAATAATGAATATGCGCGCGCAAAAGACGCGATATGTGAACGGCCCCTTATTCCACTTTTACTGTCTTTATGCATGTTCACGCGGAACTGTCTGAACGCGGGGCTACAGTGCGCATGCGTCGAACCGTGCAACGCACACACAAACCGAACCGAACGGTTTTTCATGTACCGTGCCACCCCTAGTCTGTACTGTATACACAGCGATGCGCGAGGGCAGAAACAATGACAGAATATGAGTGTTTTAAAGCTAAATAGACACGGGAATGAAAAATTCACCGAGAAGTGGCCGTTAGTCAGTGTTCTCTCTGCCATCTCTGATGTAATAAGCCAGGTTTTCTTTGCATTAGTGCTGAATATTTGAATGCTTTCGTTTACTGGATAATTGGACTGAAAACCTTCCCGGACTTTAGCGGATTAAAACGATCCGACCGAAAACAGATGCGAAATCATGTTACATTTACAGATGTTTGTGCCATTGAAGACGCTCCGTGTGATAAACTCCCGACGCACCAGACACATTAACTTAATGACAATTTCCAGTGCTTCATTTTGCACACATCACAACTGTATATACAATTTTCGATATTGTATATTTGTATTTTTATTCTTTTTATTATCTGTGTCTTGTCGCTGTCACTTTGTTGCACTGTGGAGCTTCGGTCACTAAAAAAAAAATTCCCAGTATGTGTAAACATACCTGGCAATAAAGCTCTTTCTGATTTATTCAATTATTTTAAACGCGTTAAGGAATCTGAATTAATCGAATGCGTCAACATTGACAGACCTAGATTAAAAGGCTGTACACAAAAACATAATCCGTTGTTAAAACAAGACTATTTATATTATAAGTTGTTAAATACATTACTGACTTTAAATCCAGACAATGACCTCCAAATAATGAGCACATCTGCATCCTACAATACATATTTCACGATACGTCGTGTGTGTCTTACTGTCTGCATCTCATCATATCTCACATACAAGCTCTTTTCCAGCAAAAGAACGTCATCGTCACGTGTTGTTTACATAAAATATTAAAAACCTGTCATCATTTCATGTGATCAACTACTCGAAAATTATCACTTTCCACTCCATTGTAAGATATTTTGGGACACTGAAATTATAGTGGCAATGTGCTAAAACATGAATAAAATAAAACCATATAGACAAACTAAAATTAAAACTAAAAAAAAACTCAAAATATTAATAAAAACAAAATAGTATCTCAATGACAGTAAAATAACACTGCTGCAGTCTATATGCAAATGTGATTACAAACTCACTTTATGTTTAAATTATGTATTTACTAAAATAAGAACGCATACATCCATGCATCATGTAGACATCGAAAGACTAACCGACTAACTGTCATGTGATATATTGTAGGGCACAGATGTGATTATTAGAAATAAAATCGGCACACTGCCGCTCCCAAAAAGAGCATTTTTATTTTTAATAAGTAAATTATTTAATCTGGACTGGATCGCAGAGAAACACATTGTACAGAGGAAAACAATGTCTTATCCCTCCCCGTTTTAAAATTAAAATCAGGCAAAACCCCGATGAAGAGCTTTGGGTGGAAATGTGGTTTATTTTAATAAATTGATCTTTGGGAGCAGCGGTGGCAGTGAGCCAACTCGTGTTTATTTCTATTGAAGTGCTTTATCTGCATAAAGTTTCAGGACGTGCGCATATCGCTTCGAATTCATCCAGATGTACTTCAGGTTATTTTCTGCACATCATAATAATGGGTATCAAAAAAAGTTCCATGGGCGAAATATTTTAAGTTTTGAGCGTCACTAGAATCTGAACTCGCTTGACTCACCGTCCCCGTCCTCGGCACTCGACCCATCTGCGGATCTCTGGAACAGACGAAAGTAAATGAATTAATCCGGCCACAAAGAGCTTTAACTAGATCATCGAGAAACACACAGTGGAAAAACAACCATTTTGAAATAATTTCTCACCGGGGCCAAAACCATGCCGAGTTTATTTAACTTGCTTAAAATGCTTCGGGGAAATCATGTTTTGAGGGTGATTTGTATCCGTGTTAGTCAGACGGCAGCTGAAATTCATCTCACTACCGGGCAAACTGGCCAGCTGAGTTGGTGAATTTACTTGCCAATGCTGAAATTTGGCAGGTCCCCGGTGCTAATTTCATCGAGTGTTTGTTGAAAAATGTCTATTTTGTTATTGCAATAAAACTCACAGCTGCATTAAATATTTCCCAGTAAGTGCCTTCCATCATAACATCCTCGGGTTATTATGGAAAGTGTGTTCAAGAACAGAATTCACAATGTAATAATAGAGCTGCATCATTCTGGATAAGTTGAGAATCAGGTTTTGTTTTGTTTCAAGCAGTTCTCCCACAATTCTCAACAGACAACTAAACAAAACTTAATTCACTAGAGATTCAGACAAAATGCTAATTGTTGCAGGCAATTAAAAATGTTTAATGAAAGAATGATTCAATGTCTCATAAATACGTCACTTGTTTCATTACTGGATACATCGGCGTTTTTTCGAATAAATCTCTTGAATTAAAAGATGCAATGACATTTGTCACCACTAGTGCTGCAACGACGCGTCACACTGTTTACGTTCATCTGGCGTAACGGCGGCTTCTGCTCCTGGGAACGGAGAAAGTTCCATTCTATCACAAAAACCCGGACCACGATGATCAAAAGTGTGGGAATACTTTAAACAGAGGCCGAATAAAACGCTCCTTTGTTCCCTTTGCAGAACCGAAGTGGCGTTCCACCTGAGGAACTGGATCTCTGCTGAATTTTTTGCGCGCGCAAGATCATATTTTGAGTGAACTGAGTTGAGGAGAAAATCTTCGTCTTGCAAATAAGAAAATATTTTGAGCGAACGAAAATCAGTTTTGCATTTCGAAGAAGTTTATTTGGATGTGCGCGGACGTTCTCTTTCGCACGTACGAGGTTTGAGTCGCTCGCGCTCCCGATTCCCGCCCGCTCGACACAAACCAGCGTTACAATGTGCCAAAATTCCAGCCAATCAGAGACGAGCTGCTACATTCTGAACAGACGGAGCGAGAGGAAAAACACACGGTTCAGGAGACGTTTGTTCAATGGCTTGAACACGATCAAAGTTCCTTTAAGACTGTAGAGAAAGTCTTTGACGCTCTTCATGTTAAAGTTCAAATGTCCACCACTGGACGAGCACACATGAGCGGCTTATTTTTAATCAAAATCAAATCGTATTGTTACATAATGGCGTGTCCCAGTGTTTCTACACCTCAACGAACTGCTAAATTAGTTCTAACTTCTTACGTAAAAAAAAAAAAAAAAAAACTTAAGAAAAATAATCGTTCGATTAGTCGACCGAAAAAATAATGGTTAGTTGCAGCTCTGGTCACCACCTACTGGTGTAACGATGTATCGACAATCGATAGCGGGACGTTACTTCCAAAAGGTGATTTGCTCTATTTCGATCGCTACAGTAGACAGTGTTTATTTCTGAGTTATAAACTTTTATTCCAGCACTTCTGTGATAATATGAATATTTGTAACACAGAAATAACGATACCGTGTGGTCGAAAAGACGTAACTGCCCTCCCTGAATCAACGCAGATTTGAAAGTTTCGGTGTGATTTTGTCAAAGGTTCAATAGACGCAGACGAATAGTTGTGATTTAGAAATGAGATCGCATGGGTGTGTTTGAATCGAGATTGCAATCTCTTGACAATTAATCGTGAAGCTTTATGTCAAGGCTTCCTGCCTAGAGAATGATGGACAAATGTTTAAAACATTATTTTTGCAATATGGCTTGGTGCCTTTAGAGGAGCAGAAACTACACACTGCCATTTTAAACAAGTCTGGCCAATCGACTCTTCACAAACAGTTTGATTGACAGGTGATCTGACCAATCATAATCCCGAATCCGCCATCTTATCCGACAAAGCGGTCAGGGGAGTGAGTAGATTAACGTTGTGTGTCCTCACGTCTTGAAACAACATTCCTTCTGATGTTCATTCATGTTTATTTGATGCTATAAATGAACTAGTGTGAAGAGAGGATCGCTTCACGACACATTAAACACACACTAGACGCTATTTATTGATTAAACTTCTCTAAAAAATTACAATATTTTAAATATGAAACTGTTTCATTCGTTGTCAGTGTCCTCTTTCCTCCGCGATGTATTTTTCACCGCGTGAGAACATGATGTGTGGCATGAGAGCGGATATAGCAACAGTAACTAAAGGGGGCGGGTCTTTCCGAACGGACAGTTAAGTAAATTTCAATTGCAATTAAACAAACTCGGCTAATATTAAATGTTCATGTCGCAAGAAAAACAAAAACAAAACCAGTTTTGAGGGCCGTGAAATTAAATTTATTGAATTATTCCTTAAAGAATCAGAGCAAACCAACCTTCTGTGCTTTGTCCTTCTGAAACACAAACACTGGAGGAGCTATGGCAGGCTTCTCTGTTAAAAAGGAAACAGAAAGAAAATGATATCTCCCACAATAAGAGCATTTCAACAAGCAAGAGAACAGGTCAGCTGATGTACCAATGCTACAGCTTAGATTGATCCAAGTTTCCTACATCACACATAAACATCCAAAGTCAAGCAAGGCAATCATTCACAAAATAGGCCATTTCCTAAAACGCTTTATTTGAGGATAGGGCATGAAACAAACTGACCAAAAGCATCCAAATCAAATGTTGTTCTTAACCATGACCACTTGGTCAATTCTAAGTTTTAGTTTCCCACTGTGTTAAATGTGAAAATCAACTGAAAGCTTCGTCAATGCACAACAAAGCACTCAATGCTGTGTGTTACCATGGTAAAGAGGGTTTGAGGCATTCATGTCATGCTTAAAAACACTCCTTACCCATGATAACTAACACACGGCCTCCGGTAGTTCAACAGTCACATTTATTTATCCTTTAATCTATTAAGCACATTTACTAGTCAAGAAATGTAGCAACTTACTATATCTATGGAATGTTCAGAGTAATGTTACATTCCTGTAATATTAAGTCAATCATTAAGAATCCGACGAAAGAAAAACAACGTCTGTTATGGAGCAGAAAACCAACATTTAGACATGAAAAAGGGGTTTATTAGTACTCTGAAGTGATGAATGCAAGAGTCACCAGACGCTAATATGATCGTTATACATTGAGGATATGAGCGATTAAAATGTTCAAGGGTTAGTTCACCCAAAAATGAAATTTCAGTCATTAATTCCTCTCCGTCATGTCGTTCTACACCCGTAAGACCTTCGTTCATCTTCAGAACCGGTTCAATTAGAGGTAGTTAACACTTTCAGATGCCCGGAAAGATACTAAAACATATTTAATGTGGTTCAACCTTAATATTATAAAGCGACGAGAATACTTTTTGCGCGACTTTTCACAAAACTTTATAACTATTTCAAAGCTTTCCGAATCTTTTGTTATGAATCAGTTGTTCAGAGCGCCAAAGTAAACGAGGCTTCGTTACCTCATGAGTGCTTCGCAATTTCAATAGTTCGTGAGTTTGGCAGTTTGATACGTGAACCAAATCACTGATTCGAAACAAAAGATTCATAAAGCTTCATGAATCAGTGTTTTGAAATCGGCCGTCACTAGATGTTGTTGAAAAGTCGTTATTTGTGTTTTTGGCGCACAAAAAGTATTCTCGTCGCTTTATAATATTAAGGTTGAACCACATGAACTGTTTTAAATGTGTTTTAGTATCTTTCTGGACATCTGAAAGTGTTTTGCTGTCAATAGAGACTGATTTTCATCAAAAATACCTTCATTTGAAGGTCTTACGGGTGTAGAACGACATGAGGGTGAGTAATAAATAACTGAATTTTCATTTTTGGGTGAACTAACCCTTTAAATCAGGTCTCTTCTGATGGATTAGAATTGGCTAGGTGGCACGGTCACATAAAACCTTAAAACCCCCAAAATAACGACTTTTCAACAATATCTAGTGATGGTTTATTTCAAAACACCGATTCATGAAGCTTTACGAATCTTTTGTGTCGATTCAGTGGTTCGGTTCGCGTATCAAACTGCCAAAGTCGTGTGAAATATTGAAATTATGAATCTCTAATGACGTAACGAAGCCTCGTTTACTGAAATCACGTGACTTTGAATCACTGATTCAAATCAAAAGATTCGTAAAGCTTCATGAATCAGTGTTTTGAAATCAACCATCACTAGATAGTGTTGAAAAGTCGTTACTTTGTGTTTTTGGCGCACAAAAAGGATTCTCGTCGCTTTATAATATTAAGGTTGAACCACATGAACGGTTTTAAATATGTTTTAGTATCTTTCTGGGCATCTGAAAGTGTTTTGCTGTCAATAGAGACTCAATGAACCATCAGATTTCATCAAATATATCTTAATTTGTGTTCTGAAGATGAACGAAGGTCTTACGGGTGTTGAACCACATGAGGTTGGGGAATTAATGACAAAAATTCTCATTTTTGGTTGAACTAACCCTTTAAGCAATTACTCAAGCAGCAAATGCCAAGGTTATGGGTTCGATTCCCAGAGTTTCCACGACTAATACAAATGAATACCAACAATGCATTGTAAGCCACTTCGGAAGAAAGCCAAATGCATGGAAGTAAATATGTTAATGTTGTCCATTGCACTGAAAAGCCATATCAAATCAACCAGCAGTTTAACAACCGCAACCAGTAGTAGGTTCTTGCCAATATAAGCTTCTGCGTGATCTGATCAGCTGAGGTTGGTAAGCAGTCATCGCGAGCCAACGCTTCTAAACAGCGCCTTCAAAGAAGTTATCTTATTTCTTATCTCACTCTCAAGCCAACCAATAAAACCCGAGACACTTCTGGCTCGATTAAAGGGCTTTAAAATGATCGTCATGCTGCGTAAATAAACAGAGACACATGATCTGGCTGACACGGCCTGATATTTTTAGCGACAGCTCTTTGACAGCAGCAAAACTGGAGTGTAATCAAACAATCAATTCAAAAGGAAGAGAATAAGGCCTGTGGAAGATTATTTGCAAACCACTGAAGCGTGCAATAGATCCACACACACACGTGCATCTGTAAACAGCAGCCTTTCCTCAAAACAAATCCCAGAGTTATCTGGGTGGCACTGGAAACCCATAATTAGGTCAAGGGGTGAGGCATCCACCGATGGGTGATCTCACCACTCAAGGCTGCTGTACTGGAGGACATCAGAATCCTAGAGGGGCTAAATCATGTGTGTAAGGGGTTGCATTTCACCCCGGGGCATCAGAAGGGTGGGCGGGCCTGCGCTAGCACAGACAGCGGAGCCCGGTAACGCCACTAGCCGCATGAGCGGCACCGACAGGCGGCTTGCCCGGGAACGAAGCACCGCCACCTTCTCCAGGACTCCGACTATTAATCGATGCATTGATCAGAATAACGTCACAAATATCGTGCATTCACAACAGATTGAAACAAACCACGAGTTGAGCAACTCACTACCCCACCCACCCACCAGACATTTGCTTTCGTTTCTGAATTTTCTCCCAAGCACTGGACTGTCTCAAAGAAGCATAAATCACCTGAACAGAGACAACCATGCACGCGACGATTAGAATAAAACACGTTGCATGCAAAATAATGTCAGTTTTAAGAAAAAATGCACTATACAGTGTAGCTAGATGAGATTTATGCCACATATTTTAGGTACTAAATGGCATGCACGTTATTTATACATTGAATAGACATTTATTATATAATGCATATCATATATATACAATGCAATCACTTGCACGTCATTAAAAAGAGCGTCATTCGTTAAACGTGTATCATTATGCATTACATGACTCAATGTTTTCGTTATTTTAGAGCGCGCGCGCGGATGTGTTGCACGCGGGAGCATCGGGGTGAAGCGCGTGCGTTTCCACCCGCCTAAAAATCAAAAAGAGAAACACAGCGAGAGGCCGGGGGTTCGTCTGTTAGCTGCACAACACACTAACACACACACACACACACACACACACACACACACACACACACACACACAGTCTGTCAGTGCGCCGTTTAGCCCGCGAAGCTAACACACTCATCGGCTAACTTGAGCTAAACATCCACACACACTCCCACTCAGAGCGACTAACGCGCGCTGGTCGTGTCACAAACACGCGTGGAGCTCTAACGAACACTATTGTGGTGTGTACGGCTCATGGTGGCGGTTTGTTTGCTTTATTTTACTCATTTTGCGGATTCACACGGTTGCCTACCTTCGTTCGCCAAGTCCGCCATTTTACTTCTCCGTGCACACCCACAATGCAACGCGGCACTAGTGCGCTTTATTTCACAGAGCCGCTGCATTTACATTTGAATATGTCATTTTATATGGAATTTTACCATAGTAATTATTATATAATATATTATAATATTATTATAATATAATATATAATTATATAATATTATATAATATGTATAATAATTAGTATGAAAAATTATTTTTAACTAACATTATGAAGTAAATACACTCTATGATGTTAATATTATTCTAATATCTAGCTAATAATCACTGCGAAATATTATTTTACTATTTGTAAATTATTGTTACTAACAGTATTGCTGTCAAAAATGATTATCTTACGTTATATATTACAATAGTTATTTTTATGACATCTAGAGCTGATATTATTTCATATGAAAATTATAGCCTTTTAATTACTATTATAAAAAGATTGTTTTGTTGACGTATTACGATGCCTAATTATTATTATTGTTATTATATCTATAAAAAAAACTATATTTTTTTGTTTTTTTGTGAATGTTTTTCCTTTTTCTTTTTGCTGCCTTCTAACTAAATTGATTATTTATATTAAACGAATATGTAATGTCAACATATTGCAACAATGCGGAATTGTTTATTATATTAGGAATATTTTGAGCGTTGAATATTTTTCACTATGATTTATGTTTTTATATTTGTTTTGTAAATTGTCTTTATATCTGTTTTTCGCTCCTTAATTAATATTAGGTAACAATATAATAATGAATATTATTAAAATTGTTAAAATTAGTATTGTGTGTGTGTGTGTGCTTCCGCGCGTTCAAAATGATAATTTTTTATATTATTAACATACAATTTATATATTTCATGAAGCAAGCCTATTATTTATGCTTTTTTTTCTGTAGGGCTATTATTATTTTTTTCTATGTGTTTTGTAGTAATCAAATCTGACCACTAGATGGCCGAGTTTGTCAAGGCTGTAGTTTGGGATGAGCATGCTTGGCCTGAACTTCACCTTGTATTTAGACTTAAATTAAGTATAATTTAAAAAATTTGAAATCTTCGCTATTTTTCATATATATGCAACAAGGAGCAATGTTTCAGGTTCAGTCCTGAGTCTCATAATTAACTAGAAAGTTCTGATTAAGTAAGGAAGTAAGTAAGTAAAACCTTTATTTGTCCCGCAGTGGGGAAATTGCACTTAGCAACAGCAAAAAAAAGTAGTACACACTAATATAAAAACAGAAAACTAAATAAATGTACAAAATAGAATACACAAAATAAATATTGCACGTTGGAAAATTGTAAAGTTGTACAGAGAAATGGCTCAATATCTGTGCAAAATGTTGCAAAAGTTAAAACAAATAAAAATAATTAGTGTCATTAGTTAAGAAATAGACCAGCACTCCTCAGATCTGCCTGAGAAATGTCTTTCTATATAATTAAAATAATTAGAATAATAAGACTAGGGCTGTCACCAATCAAACGAAATTTCGGTTACACTTTATTTTAAGGTGTCTTTGTTACACTGTAATTATACTGAGTAAAGTAACTACATGTACTTACTATAGGTTCAGGTTTGCAATTATGTGTAATTTATAGTTCTTACTATAGTAACTGCATGTAACACATGTAACAATGACACTGTAAAATAAAATTTCTAACAACTAAATTCATCTTTGCACTTCAGAGGTGGAGCAGAAGATCTGAATTGGTTCAATTTCATCCAATCACATTAATGATGTTAACAAATAAATCAGGCAATAGCAGTTGTGGCGTCAGTCGAGACCTTAAAAAAAAAAAAAAAACAGTCTCAGTACTAAAAAACTGATACACAACAATTAACCCTTCGCCGGTAGTTTGATTGACAGGCGATCTGACCAATCATAACCCTGAATCTGCCATTTGTATTATAATAGTGTCCATAAGACACAGTGCCGTGGACGCGGATTCGATTAGAACTACAAATACCAATAAAAAGTGCCAAAAAACTACAAACATGATGGATGTGCGAGACCTACGGTGAAGCAGAGCGGTTGAGGTAAAGGGGTTTGAGTGATTAATAATCAGTACATAACCTGACAAAAAAATATTTAATGTTATCCACATTTGTTAGTGTTTGTGTGCGCGCGTGTTTGAGAGTGTTTTAAATTTTCCCGTCGCAAACAGTTTGATTGACAGGCGATCTGACCAATCAGAACCCCGAATTCGCCATTTCGTCCATCACAGCGGTCAGGGGAGTTAGTAGATTAACGTCTTTCCGCGCTTGAAACAACATTCCTTCTGATGTTCATTCATGTTTATTTGATCACGAGGAGCTCCAGCGATCTGTCACGACACATTAAAGACACACTAAACGCTATTTATTGATTAAACTTCTCTAAAAAAATAAAATATATTAAATAGGAAACTGTTTGGAATGTCGTTTCAAGCGCGGAAAGACGTGAGGACACACAATTTAAATTCAAATTCACCAACGTTAATCTACTAACTCCCCCGACCGCTTCAGGGTTATGATTGGTCAGATCGCCTGTCAATCAAACTGTTTGCGACGGGTCAGTTGTGCCGTTGATCGTGTTTCTTCCACTGTTCCACTGCAACTGTTTTATTAAGCTCCAAGAAAGTATTTCTATACAATGAGAAGAGAATATTATGTGGGACAGGCCTATTCTTTCACAATGTTGTACACAACCCTCAGGCAAAACCCATGTAACCACGAGCAACCAGACAACACGCAGGGACCTCCCGACAGATGAAGATGAATGTGAGCGATTATTCGGTGAAAAAAGATCTACCAAGTCATAATCTCTTGATTGAAAGATTCAGATTCTATGAAAGGGGAAATAAATTTTGCATTGTATTCCAACTATTTAGTAGATAAGAAGTGAAAAGAGGGATATTCTGTGTGTTTGACCATTAGATTCAGTGAACTGTCAATGAAAAATATCCACATTTCTCACAGGCTTACAGTGAAACATGAGTTTCAGCTTCATTTCTCGCTGTCAGGCTGATGTTGACACGTTTCAAAGAGGTCTTTGGATACTTTAAAATAAGAGCTGTTTTCTGAAAGGTTCTTTGGGGGAACAAAAAAGGTTCTTCTGGAAAAAATTAACCCTTTTTTTAAGTGTACAGGATGTGATGGTTGTGCTGAATTCTAAAAACCCCAGAGTTAAATCAACTCTGCTCAGATAACATTTGGTCCCGCTCTAAATAGTGTTAAAGTAACACTGAAGCAGAGCTAAAGTTAATGAGATAATTAAGCAATTAATTACTCGATGATTGAACATTAGTGATGAACACCTGCTGTTAACAAGCAGAATCACTGAAGAAAGAGAAACACAAGAACTACAACTGACTTCAGCCACAGCCTTCGATGAAATCAACTGAAGATAAAAGACATTCAATCTCTGAAGATGTTACTTTAACACTATTTAGAGAGGGACCAAATGTTCTCTGAGCAGAGTTGATTTAACTCTGGGGATTTTACTGTGTTCCACATCTGGCCAAGTCCCTTATTAAGATCATAAACATGATCTCAGATGATTCAAGATTAGATTTGGTGTACTGGATCATGAGCTCAATAAAATGAACAATGTGCTGGCTTGTGTAAAAGGATGTTTAATAGCTAATAAACACCATGTCAGTTGTGTAACACAACAGATATAGAGTAACACTTACATCATGGATAGCTTGTGTGAAATGATATGGGGAGTCTCACAAAAAAATGTTTTTTCAGGTATTGTTTTTATGTTTTTGAGAGAAGTCTCGTCTGCTCAACTAGGCTGCATTTATTTAATCAATATAAAAAAATTGTGAAATATTATTAGATTTTAAAATAATTGATTTCTATTTTAATACATTTAAAATGTAATTTATATCCAGTGATCAAAGCTGAATTTTCAGCATCATTACTCCAGTCTTCAGTGTCACATGATCCTTCAATCATTCTGATATGATGATTAGGAAACATTTCTGATTATTGTCAAAAACAATGACACCATTCAAACATTTGTGGTATAATATTAAAAAAAAGATAATATTTTTATTCATCAAGGATGCAATATATGATGTTCCAAAAGATTTCTATTTAATAACTGCTTTAATAAAATGCAAATAAATTCTGTTTGTTGAACATATTCTGTTCATCAAAGAATCCTGAAAAAAATCAGTTGGGAAGGCGCTATGTTAACCCATAGTTGGGTTACTTGTCGGGTTATTTTTTAACCCAACTGGCTTTTAACCCAATTATTGGGTTAAAAATAACCCACAGTTGGGAAGGCGCTATGTTAACCCATAGTTGGGTTACTTGTCGGGTTATTTTTTAACCCAACTGGCTTTTAACCCAATTATTGGGTTAAAAATAACCCACAGTTGGGAAGGCGCTATGTTAACCCATAGTTGGGTTACTTGTTGGGTTATTTTTTAACCCAACTGGCTTTTAACCCAATCATTGGGTTAAAAATAACCCACAGTTGGGAAAGTGCTATGTTAACCCATAGTTGGGTTACTTGTTGGGTAATTTTTAACCCAACTTGCTTTTAACCCAATCATTGGGTTAAAAATATCCCACAGTTGGGAAGGTGCTATGTTAACCCATAGTTGGGTTACTTGTTGGGTTATTTTTTAACCCAACTGGCTTTTAACTCAATCATTGGGTTAAAAATAACCCACAGTTGGGAAGGTGCTATGTTAACCCATAGTTGGGTTACTTGTTGGGTTATTTTTTAACCCAACTGGCTTTTAACTCAATCATTGGGTTAAAAATAACCCACAGTTGGGAAGGTGCTATGTTAACCCATAGTTGGGTTACTTGTCGGGTTATTTTTTAACCCAACTGGCTTTTAACCCAATTATTGGGTTAAAAATAACCCACAGTTGGGAAGGTGCTATGTTAACCCATAGTTGGGTTACTTGTTGGGTAATTTTTAACCCAACTTGCTTTTAACCCAATCATTGGGTTAAAAATATCCCACAGTTGGGAAGGTGCTATGTTAACCCATAGTTGGGTTACTTGTTGGGTTATTTTTTAACCCAACTGGCTTTTAACTCAATCATTGGGTTAAAAATATCCCACAGTTGGGAAGGTGCTATGTTAACCCATAGTTGGGTTACTTGTTGGGTTATTTTTTAACCCAACTGGCTTTTAACTCAATCATTGGGTTAAAAATAACCCACAGTTGGGAAGGTGCTATGTTAACCCATAGTTGGGTTACTTGTTGGGTTATTTTTTAACCCAACTGGCTTTTAACTCAATCATTGGGTTAAAAATAACCCACAGTTGGGAAGGTGCTATGTTAACCCATAGTTGGGTTACTTGTTGGGTAATTTTTAACCCAACTTGCTTTTAACCCAATCATTGGGTTAAAAATAACCCACAGTTGGGAAGGTGCTATGTTAACCCATAGTTGGGTTACTTGTTTGGTTATTTTTTTAACCCAACTGGCTTTTAACTCAATCATTGGGTTAAAAATAACCCACAGTTGGGAAGGTGCTATGTTAACCCATAGTTGGGTTACTTGTTGGGTTATTTTTTAACCCAACTGGCTTTTAACTCAATCATTGGGTTAAAAATAACCCACAGTTGGGAAGGTGCTATGTTAACCCATAGTTGGGTTACTTGTTGGGTAATTTTTAACCCAACTTGCTTTTAACCCAATCATTGGGTTAAAAATAACCCACAGTTGGGAAGGTGCTATGTCAGCCCATAGTTGGGTTACTTGTTGGGTTAAAAATAGCCCACAGTTGGGAAGGTGCTATGTCAACCCATAGTTGGGTTACTTGTTGGGTTAAAAATAGCCCACAGTTGGGAAGGTGCTATGTCAACCCATAGTTGGGTTACTTGTTGGGTTAAAAATAACCCACAGTTGGGAAGGCACTATGTTAACCCATAGTTGGATTACTTTTGGGGTTATTTTTTTAATCCAACTGGCTTTTAATCCAATCATTGGGTTAAAAAATAACCCACAGTTTTGAAGTTGCAATCTTAACCCATAGTTGGGTTACTTGTTGGGTTATTTTTAACCCAGCATTTTTTAGTGAGCACAGATAATTGATTGATTATTTTCCATGTAAGCTACTTGTTCCTGCCTTTCAGGGTTCGTATGGTGGTTTTAAGTGAGACATCAAAAGACCTTAATGTCACAGGTAGACTATATAACACACATCTGGTTTTCTGCCAGACATTTGACACATACTGTATGTCAGCTCAGGTACACCTTTAGATTAAATTTCTCCCGTCCCATGCCAACGTTAGTAACATTCCTGTTATGTTCAGTACTGCCAATTATTCAGAGAGATTCATATAAGATCCATTTTAGATCTTAGTAACATATATTTGTCATGAACTTCGTATGTTTATGATTCAATGACTCATTTGACAATTTGAAATGATTCAACTGACCCTTCGCAAAGACCCGCCCCCTTTAGTTACTGTTGCTATGTCCGACAAGTCATGCTCTCTCACGCCACACATCATGTTCTCATGCTGTGAAAAATACATCCTAGTGCAAAGAGGACACTGATGACGTATGAAACAGTTTCATATTTAAAATATTGTCATTTTTTAGAGAAGTTTAATCAATAAATAGCGTCTAGTGTGTGTTTAATGTGTCGTGACAGATCACTGTAGCTCCTGGATCATCTCTTCATACTAGTTCATTTATAGCATCAAATAAACATGAATGAACATCAGAAGGAAAGTTGTTTCAAGAGCAGAAAGACGTGAGGACACACAACGTTAATCTAACTCCCCTGACTGCTTTGATAGACAAAATGACGGATTCGGGGTTACGATTGGTCAGATCGCCTGTCAATCAAACTATTTGCGACGGGTCAATTCAGTTTAAGCTTTTCTCATGCTTCTCCTAAAATTGCATAGATAAAAACAGACTTACTTTCTGTAAGAGAACAGAGCTATGACACGAATTTGGAGAGCAGCTCAGATGATTTTATCTTGGACAAACATTTTTTTTCTTAGGAGAAACATTTGAGACAAAAGTCTCCATTAGCTCTCCAGGAGAAGCAGTTCAGATGTTTCCGTCTCCAGGAGACGCTGTACAGCTATATAAGTTTATTGTCTATGACAGGCTGAAGATCATGGTTGATTTTAGCAGTGATGATGGAGGCGCTTTGAATCTTCCATCTGCCCGGGGCGAATCTGATCCGCTCATGATTGATGACATCTTGTATTTTGTCCTAAAAACTCACAGAAATGACCTCAGCGCAGTAAAGTTGGCACAGCATGGAAGCGATTTTTATGGTATGAAGATGACAATATGCATATTTGTTTTTTCAGGCACAAAGGAGGCAAGTACGTTTGGCAGCAGACCATCATTTTCTGGTCTTTTTTTGTCAAAATATCTCTTTGCTATCGTTAGACATCAGTGCCATTAATCCATCAAGATGGTGCTGATCTCTTACGGGAAAAGAAAGATCCAGGTGCCAACCCTGTTTTTTCTCTCTCTTTCACTCCCTCTTCACTGTTGTTATGCCAGCTAAATGTCAAGGTTTGCACAAATTATAAATGTACTGATTATGAGCCTGTTTTCTTCTCAACTTCAAGAACTCCTTAGCAAACAACGAATGTATAAATGTTTGCTGATCGATTGTTTTGGGTGGGGATGTAGGTAATAAAAAGAATTACATTTAATATTTTTTTCTCCAGCCTGCTATAGTTCCAGTAGTGGATTAATTTGCATATTCAATGGATTTATTAAAAACCATAATTTTCTTATGTATAGGCTACGAATTGACCCTTCGCAAAGCCCCGCTCCCTTTAGTTACTGTTGCTATATCCGCTCTCACGCCACACATCATGTTCTCACGCAGTGAAAAATACACCATGGAGCAAAGAGGACACTGATGACGTATGAAACAGTGTCATATTTAAAATATTGTAATTTTTTTAAAGAAGTTTAATCAATAAATAGCGTCTAGTGTGTCTTTAATGTGTCGTGAAGCTCCTCGATCATCTCTTCAAACTAGTTCATTTATAGCATCAAATAAACATGAATGAACATCAGAAGGAATGTTGTTTCAAGAGTGGAATGTTTCAAGTTCACCAACGTTAATCTACTAACTCCCCCGACCGCTTTGTCGGACAAAATGGCGAATTCGGGGTTACAATTGGTCAGATCGCCTGTCAATCAAACTGCAGGCGAAGTGTCAATTAAGGCTGATTTATTTGTATATTTATTTATTATTTATTAATTTATGTGATCAAAAAATACAGTAAAAATTGTGAAATATTATTACAGTTTAAAATCGCTGTTTTGTGCGTGAATATATTTTAAATTTTAATTTATTCCTGTGATTCAAAGCTGAATTTTCAGCATCATAATTCCAGTCTTCAGCGTCACATGATCCTTCAGAAATCATTCTAATATGCTGATTTGCTGCTCAAGAAACATTTCTGATTATTATCAATGTTTCATATTTTTGTGGAAACCATAAAAATTCTTTACTGTCACTTTTGATCTATTTAGTGCGTCCTTGCTAAATAAAATAATGAATTTTTGAACTGTATATATATATATATATATATATATATATATATATATATATATATATACACACACACACACACACACACACACACAATTAGTATGTGTAAATGCTTAGAAAGTAGTAGCACCTTTTAGAAACAGGCACAGTCCCGTTTGCCCATCAATCTCCGCATGTTGTTGGTCTTGTCACTGAGTGCAAAAAACCCCATGACTAACCATTAAAAACAAAAAAAGAAAAAGAGAGGGAGCATCGCATCCCGTGAGAAACAAACAAGAGAAAACCGCCTCTGTCAAAAGCTCTTGCTATGGATCACTGGATGCTCTGAAGGAAGCGAGACATCATATACAGTGACCCACGCTATCACATGGCTATTTACAGGTCCCACATTCCCACATCGGAGTTCTGGCGTCCCAGGACGAAATGGAAACAAGGGCCCAAAGGGGCAACACATTAGAACACATGATTTAATGTTCTGGTGACAGAAGAGTTTGAAATATGATGCAAAACCCTGTCAGAACATGATACAACATGAGATAGAGAACAGCTTGGGAAATAAATGCTCCAATTCCTCCTTTTGACTTTTTTAATCCTATAGAGTCCCTTATGTTTCTTTGCACTGGAGTTATTTTTGGTACGATACAGGCCTAAAGTCAAATGCCTTCATCACTGTACAATCTAAAAGTAGCAGAACAATTATTGCGTGGTTCATAGTGTATATTTATGGTGCGTTGAGGCTATATACTGTGTTGGTGTGTATGTTAAATATTAAAGCTCTGTCATGTCGTTCCAAGTCCGTAAGACTTTCGTTTGTCTTCAGCGCACAAATGGTCTTCTTGATGGAATTTGAAATCTTTCTTTGCTTCCAAAGACAAAAAGTTCGTAAAGAGATCTTAAAAGTAATCCATATGAGTTGAGTGTTTTAGCCCTAATTTTCTGAAGAGAATCGATCACTTCATATGATGAACAGATTGAATTTAGGATTCACATGTAAACATTGATCAGTGAACATAAACAGAAGCTCAACCAAACCTGCTTGATATGTGAGAATAAATCTCTTGCAGAAGCTCAAACGTGATGCGTAACACCAGAATGAACCTCACTGGTTCTTGCAGAAGCTCAAACATGATGCATAACACCAGAATGAACCTCATTGGTGTTTGCAGAAGCTCAAACGTGATGCATAACACCAGAATGAACCTCATTGGTTCTTGAGAAGCTCAAACGTGATGCGTAACACCAGAATGAACCTCATTGGTTTTGATGAAGCTCAAACGTCATACGTAACACCAGAATGAACCTCATTGGTTTTGATGAAGCTCAAACGTCATAAGTAACACCAGAATGAACCTCATTGGTTCTCATGAAGCTCAAACGTGATGCGTAACACCAGAACGAACCTCATTGTTTCTTGATGAAGCTCAAACGTCATATGTAACACCAGAATGAACCTCATTGGTTCTCATGAAGCTCAAACGTGATGCGTAACACCAGAATGAACCTCATTGGTTCTCATGAAGCTCAAACGTGATGCGTAACACCAGAATGAACCTCATTAGTTCTTGATGAAGCTATAAAACACATCTAGTATGTTTGAGTGGGCAACCTTATAAAGTTGGAGCTATGAAATTCAGTCAGTGGAACTCCTTTACAAGTTCCTTTTCAAATGGTATCATGTGGACTGAAAAGTCAAGGTTACAAAAACAGAATTAAAGATTAAATAACATCAACCTGACAATCAATAATTAAAATGCCGCTCATTAAGATTCCACTCTAAAAGGTTTTTATAGGAAACATGATATGCCATAACATCTGTGCCTTTCAGCTGAAGCATGTTTGTTTCTTCAGAGGTCGAAATCGGATGAACTTCTCCTGTCACTCGCGTTTTGTATAATTGCAAAATGCTAGAAGTCTCATTCAACCCAAGTCAAGTTTAAACAGCCCTGCTTTGGCTTACGTTTCCTAAAAAACGCTGCAAGGCCTGAATTTGCACCATTCTTGTGTTTCAGATTCTTTCTTTACATAACACCTGGCCAGAACCGCATAATCATCATAAAACTTGCATGAATTGTTTCACTCTGCAAGCCAAATGAAAACATGCTTTAATATGCAACTTTTAGGTGGAATTAAATTATTTGTTGGTTACGACGCATTCGATATTGCAATATTTTGGTTCCCTTCTGAAGATCGAGTACGCACACAGTATATGGCTGGAATGAAACTTTTTATTTTTAAGAATTAATCACTTAAATATATAATAATAACTCAAAGCTATCAAATAGCTTTCAAAGGATCAGAAAAGCAGTCTGTTTTTATCTTGACCGTCACTACGATAACGTGCCTTTTCAATATTAATTCATGTATACAGTTAATGATTTAATCCCATTTTATGTTTATTTATGTATTTTTCATCCAAAGTGACTTCCGGCTGTACTTTTTATTTTCTACGGTGGCCGATAGAGCTCAAAGCGCTGCAAATAAGAAAACACATGCAAATAAGAAAACACATGCAAATAAAAAAAACACATGCAAATAAAAAAAACACATGCACATAAAAAAAAACACATGCAAATAAAAAACCGTGATCATCAGTTTGACAACACATCCGTCACTTTTTGGAGTCCCCCTTGAAACATTTCCATTGTGGTTTGTGTATTTGCAGCGCTTTTTGTAAATGCAGCGCGTTTTTGTGTTTGCATGTGTTGTGAGGATATGCAGCACATGTGTTGTCAAACTGATGATCACGGTTTTTTATTTGCATGTGTTTTTTTATTTGCATGTGGTTTTTTTTTTTTGCATGTGGTTTTTTTATTTGCATGTGTTTTTTTATTTGCATGTGGTTTTTTTATTTGCATGTGTTTTTTTTTGCATGTGGTTTTTTTATTTGCATGTGGTTTTTTTATTTGCATGTGCTTTTTTTATTTGCATGTGTTTTTTTATTTGCATGTGTTTTTTTTATTTGCATGTGTTTTTTTTATTTGCATGTGCTTTTTTATTTGCATGTGTTTTTTTTATTTGCATGTGTTTTTTTATTTGCATGTGCTTTTTTTATTTGCATGTGTTTTTTTATTTGCATGTGCTTTTTTATTTGCATGTGTTTTCTTATTTGCAGCGCTTTGAGCTCTCTCGGCCACCGTAATTTTCACTTTTTCAGCAACAGAAGCGGTAACATAAAGCTGAAAGCAGTGAATGTTTTTGAGAGCAGTAATATATTCTATTTTATTGATTATGGGAACAGTTTTGTGTGTAAACATCAGTGTTACGTTCACTGGTGGTCAAAGGTTTGGAATAATTAAGACTAATATTTTTGAAAGAAGTTCCTTATGTTCACCAAGGCTGCGTTTATTTGATAATACAGTATAAACATTAATATCGTGAAATAGTATTACAATTGTTTTTACAAATTTTAAAATATAACTTATTCCTGTGATCAAAGCTGAATTTTCAGAGTCACATGATCCTTCAGAAATCCTTCTAATATGATGATTTGCTGCACAAGAAACATTATTATTATTAATGTGCTGCTTCATATTTTTGTGAAAACTGTGATACATTTACTCAAATAGTTTGGGGAGAGTAAAATCTTATTTAAAAATGAATATTTGAATTCATCAAAATTGATCAAAAGTGACAGTAAAGACATTTATAATGTTACAAAAGGTTATGTTTCAAATAAGCGTTGTTCTTTTGAACTTTCTATTCATCCAAGAATCCTGAAAAACAAATATCACAAAAATAATTTTCGAAAATGATAAAAAATATGAACCATTATTAATAATTGAGCAAGAAAAGCAATTGATAATAATTTTTATATATGATAATAATTTCTGAAGGATCATGTGACTAGACTAGAGAAATGAATTCAGCTTTGATCCCAGAAATAAACTACATTCACATAGAAAACGTAACTGTATTTTTGATCAAATGATGTACTTCTTTCAAAAACATCTTCAGACCATCATTGTAAATCCACATAAAGCCCATTTCTCCTGCATGCCGTTGTTTACATATTACAGTTTTTTATTATTAGAGGGAAAACCACCGATGCTTCAAAAAAAAAAAAAAAAAATCAAATACAAAATCCTGACAAACAAATGAGTAACTGTGGTTTTCATTCAACCAACAATTCAAGTAAGTTGATATCATAATTTCCCATCGTTTCCTTGTGAGGGATGTGGCTTCACCTGGCTCAGGTATCAGGGCTGGGCCCATTATAAACCAATGCAGATGGGAAACATCCACAGAATCCTTGGAAGAAACTGCTTTCTCCTTTCTTTACAAACAAGGTGAGCTGTGTGTAACAACAACGCTTTGAAAATCGAAACTCTTTTTGTCTTTGAAATGACCTTTTGTGTTTTTCCGCAAATTTGACTTGGTGATGATTGCGATTTCTACCGCGTTGGAGTGCAAAACAGGTCGACATTCAATAATGATTTACTAAAGCGAAATGAACATTAATGCGTTCGTACACAGAGGTTTTTGATTTTCCCCTTATTCAACTCATAGGTTGCGCGTTTTACTCAGATGTGTGTTTTTACAGCGTCTGTTGTAATTTTAAGTGCGACACAAAAAGCCTTTATGTTCACGCTCGATACGTTAACGATGTCCAAGGGTCAAGGCTGGAGAAATAAGGATGTGTTCTAGAAAAACCAGCCTCTAATGCTGATAAGGTTTATGGAAGCTGTTGTAAAAGTTTGTAAGAGGATCAGTTTCTGATTTTCTGTCTCATTGTGCAGCAGAGACACTGGGTCATCCATCATGCGGTTCAGCATCCTCTTCTTCGTCGTCCTCCTCGGCTTCCTCTACCTCACAGCGGCTCAAGGTATGTGTTGATCTGTGTTGTTTCTCAACCCCTTACTTGTACATTTGCAACTATTTACGGTTTAATGAGACTCACAACATCATGTTATAAAAGTCTGTGCCTCTGTTGTCTGTCCGTAGGCTCGTATGAGGACTGCTGCCTGCGGTACATCAAGCATATGAAGCCGTCCATGAGGAACAGAGTGACCAGCTACAGAAAACAAGAGTTGGACGGAAGCTGCAACATCCCTGCTATTGTGTAAGCAAACAAATGATGACATATAAATGTGCATTTAGACTAAAACTTTGAATGTTGCATGTCCAAATATCACTTCATATATAACACGCATTAGATACAAAACAATTTTGAGATTTCATCTTTTTCATATGAGAATCTCGAGACACGCGGCGGAGTGATGCAATAAAATGCAGTAAACTACAGTGACCCCAGAGAAACTGGACTCTTCTGTCTTCTTCACACCTCAGAGTTAATGTTTAACGCACTCGTCTCCCCGCAGCTTCACACTGAAACACAAACGTGTGATTTGCGCTGATCCAAGGGAAAAATGGGTCCGTGATATCATGCACCGGGTGGACAAATCATCTATCAAGAGGAAGGTGTGTATATTTTGACATTGATATTGATATTGATATTGAATTTCTCACCTATTGAATTTAATAATACAGCAGAGGGATTTTTTTCTTCTTCGGATTAGTGGAAAGAGAACATCTAAAATGTACATTTATGTATTATTTTATTACTCTTTTATTCTCTATTTGCATCTGTAGATTTAAATTACAATACATATAATACAAATTTTTAGAAGCACATACACCAAACTTTATATTTATATTCCGATCTATATATTAAAAGTTTTTATATTCTGAGGGGTTTGTTCATCGTTTGCCTGATTTATATAACATTTTATTTATTTTTAAAAAATAGTGAAAATGTAGTTTTTTTCTGATTTTTGGAGCGATAAAAAGAAATTCCTCTGTAAAAACTGTAAAGCAAGAACGTGACTTTATTCAGTGTTCAAATTTGTGTTCTGGAAATGTATGCAAATTAGTGCATATTTAATTAGATAGTACATCGTTTGTCTTAACCTACTGTGATTAACTTTTTCCCCGCCAGTGTTAAAAAAAATAGCCACAAAACCCCCTAGAATATTTTGTTGTATGAACAGAGCCTCTGACTTAAAAAAAAGGTTTTGCTCTAGCTTCATGCACTTTCTTATCAACACATCAACACAAAAAAACACAACGTTTTGAACGAAAAGATGAGAAAATAATTTTTTTTCAAAGACAAAGACTGCTCCTTTTTTCCTTTTTTTATCTGGAGATTCTCTCTTTCAGAAGATAATAATAATATGAGGGTAATATATGGTAGGGGGCGCAATAGCGAAAGCATTGGAAAATTCCATCAATGGCAAGAAGGCGTCTCATTAATGACGGAAAATTCCATCAATGGTAGGGAAGCATTGGAAAATTCCACCAATGGCGGAAGGAGTCTCACAAATGATGGAAAAGTCCGTAAATGGCGGAGAAGAGTCTCATAAATTATGGAAAATTCCATCAATGGAGGGGAAGCGTCTCATAAATGACGGAAAATCCATCAATGGTAGGGAAGGCGTCTCATAAATGATGGAAAATTCCATCAATGTTAGGGAAGCATTGGAAAATTCCATCAATGGTAGGGAAGGCGTCTCATTAATGACGGAAAATTCCATCAATGGTAGGGAAGCATTGGAAAATTCCACCAATGGCGGGAAGGAGTCTCACAAATGATGGAAAAATCCGTAAATGGCGGAGAAGAGCCTCATAAATTATGGAAAATTCCATCAATGGAGGGGAAGCGTCTCATAAATGACGGAAAATCCATCAATGGTAGGGAAGGCGTCTCATAAATGATGGAAAATTCCATCAATGGCGGGAAGGCGCCTCATAAATGATGGAAAATTCCATCAATGTTAGGGAAGCATTGGAAAATTCCATCAATGGTAGGGAAGGCGTCTCATTAATGACGGAAAATTCCATCAATGGTAGGGAAGCATTGGAAAATTCCACCAATGGCGGGAAGGAGTCTCACAAATGATGGAAAAATCCGTAAATGGCGGAGAAGAGCCTCATAAATTATGGAAAATTCCATCAATGGAGGGGAAGCGTCTCATAAATGACGGAAAATCCATCAATGGTAGGGAAGGCGTCTCATAAATGATGGAAAATTCCATCAATGGCGGGAAGGCGCCTCATAAATGATGGAAAATTCCATCAATGGTAGGGAAGCATTGGAAAATTCCACCAATGGCGGGAAGGAGTCTCACAAATGATGGAAAAATCCGTAAATGGCGGAGAAGAGCCTCATAAATTATGGAAAATTCCATCAATGGAGGGGAAGCGTCTCATAAATGATGGAAAATTCCATCAATGGCGGGAAGCATTGGAAAATTCCATCAATGGTAGGGAAGGCGCCTCATAAATGATGGAAAATTCTATCAATGGTAGGGAAGCATTGGAAAATTCCATCAATGGCGGGAAGGCATCTCATAAATGACGGAAAATTCCATCAATGGTAGGGAAGCATTGGGAAATTCCATCAATGGAGGGGAAGCATCTCATAAATGAAAAAAATGACGTAAATGGCGGGGAAAGACTTAATCAAGGGAATGTATGGTGATATCTATCTAGTTCAAAGTTTTACCCTATTCACCTGTGGTGTCTTGCCTGAAATGTGCGAATATTCCGTCCAGTCACAAAAACGGCATGCATAATAATTATAAAATATCAACTTTGTCATGTAAATTATTTTTGTTTTGATACACAGAATGTAAGGGGCTAAACGAGAGAGAGCACCAGAACGAAAGCTGCCCGAGTGTCCCGGCCAATCACTTTCTGTCTTTGAGTTCCGGCTCTCCGAGCGCACATTTCAGCATGGACTGACTGATGTTCTCAGTACTTCCTGTATTCCGCCCTGTGCTCTATGGAGCATCAGGTGGCATTTCCTGTTTCCAGACCTTTGTCGCTTCACTGATGGACCGCTGGTTAAATGCTCAGAATGGGAGATGGCCATTACGTCCCCTTTCCACATGCTGCTGTAACCCTCACTTCCAGGCTCTGTTACAAAACCTAGTGAGCTGCCTTGATGTCTACTTCTGAGTGACTCTGCATAGGAAGCCACTCAGTCAGTTAGTGCTCCTCACGTAAACCAAACAGGAGACTTGCAATTCATGTAACAATGCAATAATCGAAATAAATCTATATAAAAAAGTATTTTTGCAATATATGTTGCTCACTAGATTTTAGAGCAGAGCTTAAATGTACAGCGTCACCTTGAGGGTCATATTAAGCTATTGTATAATGAACTTTCACTTTGCACACTTTATCGCTTTTTGCCCCACAGTATCCATAATAAACAGTCAATGTGATAAAAATATTAGGCAATAATTAACCATAAATGTGGGTGGGAAGGTTTTGCAAGCAACACAGATAATCCTTCTATTTCTTTATGAGTTTTATTATACAGCTGACGCACCGACAAGTGATTTTTGGAGTTTGTACAATATTATAATGCATTGTAAATTATGATTTATTATTGTTCTTAATGCAATAAGTGATTAAGTGATTATTTTATAGTTATTGATGAAATTAATTTTCATTGATCTCATTCTAATTTTCTTTATTCTGTCTATTTCGGTGAGGTTTTATAAGTTTTGCAGAGTTTTTTTTATTTAAGTGGAACTGCCGTTTGTCACATTTAACACTCGATCCAGTCAGAATGTAGAAGACGTGATGCAATCAGATGTTTAGCAACTGGGTCACATGCTCTTTTGGTTCCATTCATGATCAAATATACTATATATACACTGCAAATTTGTGCTCATATATGAAAAATAAACTTTTTGAAACTAACTGGATGTGTTCGTTTTTACATGATGCATGTGGATAATTGTGAGATTTGTCAGCTCAGGAGACAAACTCAGCTTTATTAACTGAGCGATTTAAGTATCAGATAGTTCATTATACACGAATGAGTAATACTAAGAGTATAGAGATATAAAGTTAATGTGGAACGGTTGATCGAGCGAAGATCTCTGGATTTTGATTGCAGACTAAAGCGTCTTGGAAAACTTGACATGTTTTGAGATTAGACACATGACAGTAGGAGACAGTAATAACCAATTACAGAACATAACCTACTTTCACTATCCCGTGAAACAAAAGACTCGTTGTTGTGCACTATAACAGGGTCAATAAAAAGACAGAGAATTACAGCCGATGGCTCAGATTGTTACATTTCTAAAGGTCGACTTTTATATGAAAGTTATGGAAGCCCATTTCCACCACTGAAAAAAAAAGATTTTTGCGACTTTATAACTCAAAATTCTGACTTTTTATCTCACAATTCTGACTTTTTATCTCAGAATTCTGACTTTTTATCTCATAATTCTAATTTTTAATCTCAGAATTCTGACTTTATAACTCAAAATTCTGACTTTTTATCTCACAATTCTGACTTTTATCTCACAATTCGGATTTTTTATCTCAGAATTCTGACTTTTTATCTCATAATTCTAATTTTTAATCTCAGAATTCGGACTTTTTATCTCAGAATTCTGACTTTTATCTCACAATTCTAATTTTTAATCTCACAATTCTGACTTTATATCTCACAATTCTGACTTTTATCACACAATTCGGACTTTTTATCTCACAATTCTGACTTTATAACTCAAAATTCTGACTTTTTATCTCACAATTCTGACTTTTATCTCACAATTCGGATTTTTTATCTCAGAATTCTGACTTTTTATCTCATAATTCTAATTTTTAATCTCAGAATTCTGACTTTATATCTCACAATTCTGACTTTATATCTCACAATTCTGACTTTATATCTCATAATTCTGACTTTATATCTCAGAATTCTGACTTTTAATCTCACAATTCTGACTTTTAATCTCACAATTCTGACTTTATATCTCAGAGTTCTGACTTTATATCTAAGAATTCTGACTTTATAACTCAAAATTCTGACTTTTTATCTCACAATTCTAATTTTTAATCTCACAATTCTGACTTTTATTTTACAATTCGGACTTTTAATCTAAGAATTCTGACTTTTTATCTCATAATTCTAATTTTTAATCTCAGAATTCTGACTTTTATCTCAGAATTCTGACTTTATATCTCAGAGTTCTGACTTTATATCTCAGAATTCTGAGAAAGAAAGTCAGAATTCTGAGATAAAAAGTCGCAAAAATCTTCTTTTTTTTTCAGTGGCAGAAACGGGCTTCCATAGAAAGTACTGTGGCGGTACAGTAATGGTACTTTTATATATTACTTGATGATTGTCACAAATAAATCTTTCCTAATCAGTTTTCGGAGGGAAAAAAACCTACAATATACAATTGTACTTAAATTGCAGTAAAAGAATACAATGGTACTAGCATGGTAAATCTCCGAAAACATACTGCCAAGCTATTGTTTTCTTAGCGAAGGATGTGCCAAACTCTGCTATGTGACCATCACCATCTTGTCACGGCTAATGGAAAACGCTTTAGACACGCTGTCTGAAGATCTGCCTCGCCCGCGTGTTCCGGCACGCTGCTGTTTTCCCAAAGCTCTCGTTTCACGCGGAACATGTGAAGTCCCATTTCTGCACCTTTACGCCAGTTTTCCTCTCTCTTCCTCGCTGGTGGTGAGGGCCGAGGCATGTCTGCTCAGATAAGATCTCAGCGAGCTCTGTCTTCAGAAATTGGCTTCCTCTGTGATAAATTGTTTCCAGTCTGTGCAGTTCATTCTGCCTTCGAGGCAAAAATATCCTGCGGCAAGGTTGGATTTATATACATCAAACAGACAAATGAGATATGGAGGCTGTAAAATGTAATTTACCCTGGTAATGATGTGACTGAGTGATAAAAATGGTAATCTTTATCTTTATAAAGCCTGAGGACTCTTGCTTTACATGCATCACGACAGTAAACTTTATAATTCTCCAAAAATAATCTCATGGTATTCAAATAAATGACTCTAATGGCACTATTTGAGTTCAATTTACAATGCGACGACTTGCGTAGACAATTAGTCTATTTTTATGAATCAAAATCATTCAGTGCAACCAGTCCCATTCATAAAAACAAAACAAAAAATCACCCCTGTACCCCTAAATAGGGCACTATTTGAAGGGACAGCCATTTGTTTTGGTGTCCGAAACCATAGTGGACGTTATTGAGTGCACGATCATTCAATCCCACAATGCACAGCAATAATGAATGTACCAAACACTCTGAAGGCAGGCCTGAAACTTTGGATGGATGTCAATGGAGGAGAGGCTTCACTGTGCTGAATAAACCGCTTTTGTGATGAAATAGCTTATTTAATTAATGGACAGCCCATCGGCTACTCTTCAACATATTTGCATTCCTATCTATTTTTAGATTTCACATGGAAAAAAACGCTGTTTTATAAGAGAAGTCACGGACAATTGACCCTTTGCAAAAAGACCCGCCCCCCCACGAAGTGAAAAATACATCCTGGAGCAAAGAGGACACTGACGACCTATGAAACAGTTTCATATTTAAAATTTTGTAATTTTTAGAAGAAGTTTAATCAATAAATAGCGTCTAGTGTGTGTTTAATGTGTCGTGACAGATCGCTGTAGCTCCTCGATCATCTCTAGTTCATTTATAGCATCAAATAAACATGAATGAACATCAGAAGGAATGTTGTTTCAAGACGTGAGGACACACAATTTTTACCAACGTTAATCTACTAACTCCACTGACCGCTTTGTCGGAAAAAATGGCGAATTCAGGGTTATGATTGGTCAGATCGCCTGTCAATCAAACACACTTTTGCACAACTCTGAACGCAACTCAATTCAATTCACCAACAAATGACTCCTATGAACCGGTTCTTTTTAGTGAGTCAAAAACATTCAGTTCAACAAGCCTAGTACTATTTGCAAAAAATGATTCAGGTTCTTGAGCAGGTTATTTTTAGGGAATCAACAGCATACTATTTACTTCCAATTCACCAACAAATGACTCCTATGAACTGGTTCTTTTTAGTGTATAAACAATACAGAATGTGTCTATAGTGTAGGCTAATCCAATTCACGAACATGAATTCCATCTTTTGATGAGTTCTGTCCTTTTTAGGTGTTAACAAACACTTTTCCAAATGGCTGCCAGCCAAAATCATGGATTATTGTAAAGAAATATATACAATGTTATGTTTGTGTCTAACGCATACTTTGAGAGAGAGCGTTTATTATTCTACAACTTCCTTTACGTATATTCTGCCCAACCCTGCAGGTGATCAGACCCGCAGGGAATTATTATCATCAGGGATTAATGCATAAATACCAATTCAGGTGCGCAATAAGCTCATCCTTTCAGAGCTAATAATGCAGAATATTAGGAAAACAAACAGTGTCCAAATATGTGGGTCAGGTTAAAATATCTAGGCCACGAATGCAAAACCATCATTCAATGCTCATTTAACCACAGCCCTTTGCGTTCATTGGCTTTTCATACGTTTGCATTGTTTTTTTTAATCCGAGACAACTGTTACCGTTAGTGGTTTTGGGAACGCTTGCATGGCTTAGAGGGATTCAATTTCCTCTTCAAAGGGATTTTATTTCAGGCGACTCCGTTCTGAACATGTTGGAGCTCAGCTTTAACATGCAGGAATACACAAGCACTTTACCTCATGCCAACTATGAGGAACATGATTGGACTCTGAGGTTAGTGAAATCTTTGGGATGAAGCGAACAGCTCTGGAACGATGTGAAAATTCATGTAGAATATGTTTTCTTGTCCTCAAACTCCTCAAAAATAGTACTTTGCGAACACAGTAGTGAGGCTTTGACATATTGTTTTCCTTATTGTAATGGATTACTCACATTTTTGACACGGTATGTTGATTGTGCACGTTATTGACTGGTCTTACTTTAAGTAACTGACTACAGGCAGTTGAATTACCTCAGGCGTGCTTTATTTTCTAATAATTCAATGGACCGGAGTCAATTATTCCGCTTACAATTACCCCACCTCAAGCTTCACCTTCAGATGTTGCATTTCAAGGCAGATTTTTGTCCTTAAAACGCTCTTGTGTGCACAGCCAATTTCTATCGCATCTCTTTCCACACTTTCGTAGCTAATTTCAAAAAGCCAAATAGCAAACTAATGCAGTTATTAATGCAGTTCTAGAGAGAGAGAGAGAGAGAGATTGAGCGTGTGTGATTTACCCGAGTCTCTCTACAGTGTTCGGCAGCAGCTTCTCTAGCAAATCTGTAAGTTTATCTGCTTCAATAACAGTGCCATCGTTACCGCGCAAGTGAGAAATCTTATAGCTTTTAAATTGCTGAACTATTTAAACACGTTTTTGTGTAAGTGTGTGTCCGTACTGCTTGTGTGTGCGTTTGAGTGGGACAGAGTATATGCTTGCTGTACATAATAAAACGGGATTTTGTTGTCGTTTTCATCCTATTGTTTACTATATTTATTTGCTTGGTTATTGTCACTGTGGGTTTTGGTTCTTTTGGTGTAAGGACCTTTGAAACAATTTGGCAGAGTGATATGGAACTGTAATGCGGTCAAGACCTGCCTGGAACTACTTCAGCCGGTTTCCCTGAAAATAATTGCATACCTTAGAACGTTCGTCAACCAATCAGATTCAAGCATTCAACAACCCTGTAGTATAATTTGCATTAAAGGATTAGTTCACTTTCAAATGAAAATTACCCCAAGCTTTACTCACCCTCAAGCCATCCTAAAAATATCCATTTTTAACAAGTTATGAAGTAAAATATCTAGCTTCCGCCAGACCGCCTTCGTATTCAACGTATGAAAAAAATGGAGCTGGAGTCGCATACGTACGTTGAGTCGGGAAGGCATGAGACGTAGCGTCTTTGTACGTTGAATACGGAAGGTGGTCTGGTGAAAGCTAGATATTTTACGTCATAATTTGTTAAATATGGATTTTTTTGTTTACACAAACGCTTCAAAAGGCCTTTATTAACCGTCCGGAGCCGCGTGAATATGTTTATGATGGATGGATGTGGATGGAGACACTTTCTTCAGCTCATACTCGTTTGGTAGCGCATCACTGCCATTATAAAGCTCGGATGCGTCGTGATATTTATTCATATTTCTACGACTGTGTTCATCAGAAAGAAGAATGTCACACACACCTAGGATGGCTTGAGGATGAGTAGAGCTTGGGGTGATTTTCATTTGAAAGTGAGCTAATCCTTTAATGCATGGGTCTTCAACCGGGGGTCCGCGACCCCTAGGGGGTCCGCGGCGGTATTGCAGGGGGTCCGTCAATTAATGTTTGATCACAAATAATTTAAAAAAAAATAAAACGTGTAAAAACATCACAAAGTCAAATTTAAATAAAATATATTTTATTTTACAAATAGTATTACATTAACAGCTTTAATAAAACCCTTCCGTCCACGTGCAGTCACGTGATCTCATGATACTGTCAACGCAGACTATAATTTGAAAATGCTACTGGCTAATAATTTATATACAATTTAACTCGCCAGAATGGATCGTTTGTAAGACAGCTTAAAGTTCAGGTAAATGTATAATCGTTCACCTGATAGTAAAATTAAAATGTGAAGTTCTGTTTAAACACACCAACCCGACGTCCAAGAACTAGCGGCGACGGAAGCCGACGGTGTTGTCGCTCATGTCGGCGGAAAAATATGAGCTTGAGCACCGAAAGAATTTAAGCCGACTGTCAACTAGCGCCTGCATATAAATGAGATGACTGTCTATTTAAGCAGATATATTTGTCTATATTCGTCATTTAAAAGGGGAAAGCGAAACCAAGACGGCAAGTATACAAACCAAAAGCAGCGCTTGCTGACCGTTTTGAATATCAGTCATGCTGATCACGTGCTTTATTCCACTCCTCTCATGTTATTATGAAAATATTCGTGCGTTCGAGTGCTCGGGTAAGAGGACGTGAAATTAGAACAAGCTTCCGTCGGTGCCGTCATGACTTATTCGCTTGCTTTCATAACTTTTGCTATATATTCTCGTGAACTGACTCGTTTACTATGCTGAACAGCCAATCAGAGTTCTCTCTCTCACCGACGCCCCGACGCCGATTCAACATGTTGAATCGGCCGAAAAATGAGAAGGGTCTGACTGCAGACCGTGGGCGAGTGGAGCTCCACTCTCAAACAGGAAATACGTCACCTCCACTTGAATTAATAAAGAAGGGCCATGATGGTGTCGCTATGAGCTCTTTTAATTTTACCATAGACAAATTTTACCTAAATATTAAAGTCCGAATCGCGAGCTATAAAGTCCGAATCGCGAGCTATAAAGTCCGAATCGCGAGCTATAAACTCCGAATCGCGAGCTATAAAGTCCGAATCGCGAGCTATAAAGTCCGAATCGCGAGATATAAAGTCCGAATCGCGAATCGCGACATATAAAGTCCGATTCGCGAGCCATAATGTCCGATTCGCGAGCCATAATGTCCGAATCGCGAGCTATAAAGTCCGAATCGCGAGCCATAAAGTCCGAATCGCGAGCCATAAAGTCCAAATCGCGAGATATAAAGTCCGAATCGCGAGCCATAAAGTCCGATTCGCGAGCCATAATGTCCGATTCGCGAGCCATAAAGTCCGAATCGCGAGCCATAATGTCCGAATCGCGAGCTATAAAGTCCGAATCGCGAGCCATAAAGTCCGATTCGCGAGCCATAAAGTCCGAATCGCGAGCCATAATGTCCAAATCGCGAGCTATAAAGTCCGAATCGCGAGCCATAATGTCCGAATCGCGAGCCATAAAGTCCGAATCGCGAGCCATAAAGTCCGAATCGCGAGCCATAAAGTCCGATTCGCGAGCCATAATGTCCGAATCGCGAGCCATAAAGTCCGAATCGCGAGCCATAAAGTCCGAATCGCGAGCCATAATGTCCGAATCGCGAGCCATAATGTCCGAATCGCGAGCCATAATGTCCGAATCGCGAGCTATAAAGTCCGAATCGCGAGCCATAAAGTCCGAATCGCGAGCTATAAAGTCCGAATCGCGAGCCATAAAGTCCGAATCGCGAGCCATAATGTCCGAATCGCGAGCTATAAAGTCCGAATCGCGAGCCATAAAGTCCGAATCGCGAGCCATAAAGTCCAAATCGCGAGCCATAATGTCCGAATCGCGAGATATAAAGTCCGAATCGCGAGCCATAAAGTCCGAATCGCGAGCCATAAAGTCCGAATCGCGAGCTATAAAGTCCGAATCGCGAGCTATAAAGTCCGAATCGCGAGCCATAAAGTCCGATTCGCGAGCCATAATGTCCGATTCGCGAGCCATAAAGTCCGAATCGCGAGCCATAATGTCCGAATCGCGAGCTATAAAGTCCGAATCGCGAGCCATAAAGTCCGATTCGCGAGCCATAAAGTCCGAATCGCGAGCCATAATGTCCAAATTGCGAGCTATAAAGTCCGAATCGCGAGCCATAATGTCCGAATCGCGAGCCATAAAGTCCGAATCGCGAGCCATAAAGTCCGAATCGCGAGCCATAATGTCCGAATCGCGAGCTATAAAGTCCGAGTCGCGAGCCATAAAGTCCGAATCGCGAGCCATAATGTCCGAATCGCGAGCCATAATGTCCGAATCGCGAGCTATAAAGTCCGAATCGCGAGCCATAAAGTCCGAATCGCGAGCCATAAAGTCCGAATCGCGAGCCATAAAGTCCGAATCGCGAGCCATAATGTCCGAATCGCGAGCCATAAAGTCCGAATCGCGAGCTATAAAGTCCGAATCGCGAGCCATAAAGTCCGAATCGCGAGCTATAAAGTCCGAATCGCGAGCCATAAAGTCCGAATCGCGAGCCATAAAGTCCGAATCGCGAGCCATAAAGTCCGAATCGCGAGCCATAAAGTCCGAATCGCGAGCCATAAAGTCCGAATCGCGAGCCATAAAGTCCGAATCGCGAGCCATAATGTCCGAATCGCGAGCTATAAAGTCCGAATCGCGAGCCATAAAGTCCGAATCGCGAGCCATAAAGTCCGAATCGCGAGCTATAAAGTCCGAATCGCGAGCCATAATGTCCGAATCGCGAGCCATAATGTCCGAATCGCGAGCTATAAAGTCCGAATCGCGAGCCATAAAGTCCGAATCGCGAGCTATAAAGTCCGAATCGCGAGCCATAAAGTCCGAATCGCGAGCTATAAAGTCCGAATCGCGAGCTATAAAGTCCGAATCGCGAGCCATAATGTCCGAATCGCGAGCCATAATGTCCGAATCGCGAGCCATAAAGTCCGAATCGCGAGCCATAAAGTCCGAATCGCGAGCCATAAAGTCCGAATCGCGAGCCATAAAGTCCGAATCGCGAGCCATAAAGTCCGAATCGCGAGCCATAATGTCCGAATCGCGAGCCATAAAGTCCGAATCGCGAGCCATAAAGTCCGAATCGCGAGCCATAAAGTCCGAATCGCGAGCCATAATGTCCGAATCGCGAGCCATAATGTCCGAATCGCGAGCTATAAAGTCCGAATCGCGAGCCATAAAGTCCGAATCGCGAGCCATAAAGTCCGAATCGCGAGCTATAAAGTCCGAATCGCGAGCCATAAAGTCCGAATCGCGAGCCATAAAGTCCGAATCGCGAGCCATAAAGTCCGAATCGCGAGCCATAAAGTCCGAATCGCGAGCCATAATGTCCGAATCGCGAGCTATAAAGTCCGAATCGCGAGCCATAAAGTCCGAATCGCGAGCCATAAAGTCCGAATCGCGAGCCATAAAGTCCGAATCGCGAGCCATAAAGTCCGAATCGCGAGCCATAAAGTCCGAATCGCGAGCCATAAAGTCCGAATCGCGAGCCATAATGTCCGAATCGCGAGCTATAAAGTCCGATTCGCGAGCCATAAAGTCCGAATCGCGAGCCATAAAGTCCGAATCGCGAGCTATAAAGTCCGAATCGCGAGCCATAATGTCCGATTCGCGAGCCATAATGTCCGAATCGCGAGCCATAATGTCCGAATCGCGAGCTATAAAGTCCGAATCGCGAGCCATAAAGTCCGAATCGCGAGCTATAAAGTCCGAATCGCGAGCCATAAAGTCCGAATCGCGAGCTATAAAGTCCGAATCGCGAGCTATAAAGTCCGAATCGCGAGCCATAATGTCCGAATCGCGAGCCATAATGTCCGAATCGCGAGCCATAAAGTCCGAATCGCGAGCCATAAAGTCCGAATCGCGAGCCATAAAGTCCGAATCGCGAGCCATAAAGTCCGAATCGCGAGCCATAATGTCCGAATCGCGAGCCATAATGTCCGAATCGCGAGCCATAAAGTCCGAATCGCGAGCCATAAAGTCCGAATCGCGAGCCATAAAGTCCGAATCGCGAGCCATAAAGTCCGAATCGCGAGCCATAATGTCCGAATCGCGAGCCATAATGTCCGAATCGCGAGCTATAAAGTCCGAATCGCGAGCCATAAAGTCCGAATCGCGAGCCATAAAGTCCGAATCGCGAGCCATAATGTCCGAATCGCGAGCTATAAAGTCCGAATCGCGAGCCATAATGTCCGAATCGCGAGCCATAATGTCCGAATCGCGAGCCATAAAGTCCGAATCGCGAGCTATAAAGTCCGAATCGCGAGCCATAAAGTCCGAATCGCGAGCCATAAAGTCCGAATCGCGAGCTATAAAGTCCGAATCGCGAGCTATAAAGTCCGAATCGCGAGCCATAATGTCCGAATCGCGAGCTATAAAGTCCGAATCGCGAGCCATAAAGTCCGAATCGCGAGCTATAAAGTCCGAATCGCGAGCCATAATGTCCGAATCGCGAGCTATAAAGTCCGAATCGCGAGCTATAAAGTCCGAATCGCGAGCCATAAAGTCCGAATCGCGAGCCATAATGTCCGAATCGCGAGCCATAAAGTCCGAATCGCGAGCTATAATGTCCGAATCGCGAGCCATAATGTCCGAATCGCGAGCTATAAAGTCCGAATCGCGAGCCATAAAGTCCGAATCGCGAGCTATAAAGTCCGAATCGCGAGCCATAAAGTCCGAATCGCGAGCCATAAAGTCCGAATCGCGAGCCATAATGTCCGAATCGCGAGCCATAATGTCCGAATCGCGAGCTATAAAGTCCGAATCGCGAGCCATAAAGTCCGAATCGCGAGCCATAAAGTCCGAATCGCGAGCCATAATGTCCGAATCGCGAGCTATAAAGTCCGAATCGCGAGATATAAAGTCCGAATCGCGAGCCATAAAGTCCGAATCGCGAGCCATAAAGTCCGAATCGCGAGATATAAAGTCCGAATCGCGAGATATAAAGTCCGAATCGCGAGCCATAAAGTCCGAATCGCGAGCCATAAAGTCCGAATCGCGAGATATAAAGTCCGAATCGCGAGATATAAAGTCCGAATCGCGAGCCATAAAGTCCGAATCGCGAGCCATAAAGTCCGAATCGCGAGCCATAAAGTCCGAATCGCGAGCCATAAAGTCCGAATCGCGAGATATAAAGTCCGAATCGCGAGCCATAAAGTCCGAATCGCGAGATATAAAGTCCGAATCGCGAGATATAAAGTCCGAATCGCGAGCTGTTTGACATATTTTGTGTGGGGGGTACCTGCTCCGTGTCTCGCTCATCTAAGGGGTCCTTGCCCTGAAAAACGTTGAAGACCCCTGCTTTAATGCATTTGGAAAAAAAAAACTTGTCTTGCACACATGCATCCGTTCAAACAGGTCATGAGTTTGATTCCCAGGGAATGCACAAACTGATCAAACATAATGGAAGTTACTTTAGATAAAAGCATCAGCCAAATGCACAAATGTACTGGATTCAAACATTATCAGTTCATGCATTCCCAGAGACTCGAACCCTTGACTTGACTAAAAATTCGCTATGTTTGACTTTGCAAATGCAAATGACTTCCAATCCTAACATACTGTCCAGTAAACACACAATGAATATAATTCTGAGTGGAGTCATTAATGATGTGATCTTGTTTCAGTTCTGTAATTAGTGATATGCTTGTTTTGTTATCGGAAGATATGACTGGAATTTCATTTTCCATGAAAAGGAAACTCAGAGCATCATATGCAAACAGAAAGAAAAACATTATTACCAAAACAATAAAGTTAAATGCACACACTGTGGTCAATAGCTACGTTTTTTTCCACACGACTATGAGCACTTCACACACTTAGCAACCACTGCTAGCGACGTAACCTGTTTGTTCTGGAAGCTTATTATATTATAGTAGAGAATTGTGAGAGAGTGAACCTGCATTTAGATATAGTCAGTCCTATGTTCGTAATAAAAAATCCAGCGCCAGTCAAAATGTTTGTCCGTTGCATCGTTTCATGTCCTTGCTACTGACTGACTCACTCATAAAGACAGTCTTTGCCGCCATCTAGAGGCGTAATAATATAACTTCTTTTGCTGCTCACGGTAAGGGACTATTTTTTCCGGCGGAAGGAAGGCTTTTAGTGACTTTACTTCATGAAAGTTGCATTGATGCATATTTTTTGGCTTTAATATTTGTATTGTTTGTGTGGTGACTGTTTTATATAAGCAATAAGGCCCGTGAAGCCGTAGTTTACTGCGAATTTATAACAGCTAAGGGCTGACAGCTAACAATGCACCTTAGCTGTTATAAACCACGGCTTCTTGAGGCTTCTTGCTTTATTTTTTTTTAGCAAAAATATACCTATTTGTAAAATAAAGCAAAATCTGGGGAACTCCAAGATCTGACTGCAATTACAATCTGCTTGCCAAAAATGTGTGCCGGCTAAAACATGATAAAAGCAGTTGCTCTGGGGAATGGGATGATAAGTTTAAGACAAGATGTATAATCCTCTCTGATAATTATGAAAATCCTTTAATTTCATACCTTTTCGCAGGTCATAATGCATCGGTTTTGCAGTAGAAATGTAATAACTGACTCTATGAACAATTTTTGATGTATGTCAATGAACACATCTGATTGCTCGAGCAAGGAGAATGAGAGGGTTTAGAGGGTTTTTGAAGAATATTTTTAAAATATCATTTATTCCTGTGATCAAAGCTGAATTTGCAGCATCATTACTCCAGTTTTCAGTGTCACATGATCCTTCAGAAATCATTCTAATATGCTGATTTGCTGCTCAAGAAACATGTATGCTGATTACCAATGTTGCTACTTCATATTTTTGTGAGATTTGTTCAGAATTCTTTTATGAATAGATAGTTTTGTAACACTATAAATGCATTTTGCTCTCAGTTTTGCATCCTTGCTGAATTAGGGTATGAATTTCTTTAGAATGGATATTTGGAATCGTGAATTCTCTCCCTAAATTTCCCAAACTTGCATTTGTGCTGATAAGACGCATTTGTCAGGGCTTTTGGCGTGTTTAAACACAGAGCAAGGAACATGCTGTTTCTGTGGAAGATCTGCATGTCTGGATCTTTAGTTGCTCAATAAATTAAGCAGGTAGATGTCAAGCTGAAGATCAGATCTGGATGTGTTTCGGTACAGTATCACTGCAGGGCTCGACTGATCAAACAGTACAGAAGGTGAGTGTGACTCATGTGTTTTCATACTTCTCTGCCTCTTAGGATTCATAAAATTACAGTGAATCAAAATGAAAAGTATTTGGCACAGATCTCAGCTGTATTATGGCTATTCAAACGCGGGTGTGAAAGTCTTGATAGGATGACATTAACTGCTTCATCACGGCGTTTCATGTTAATGACAGCAACCACCCTGAATGTGTTTTTCGTCAACAGTAGAACTATTAAAACCCATAAATTGTGCCTAACGGGTCATTAAGGTGTCATTTATGTCACTCAAACGCATGTGTGTAAAATGAGCTCAAGAACGAAGAATGAATAACTGCTTACTAGACACCACTTTCCAAACTTTGTTGTATTTTTAAATGTTTTTTCTTTCTTTCATCAAAAATATGCTTTTTTTGACATGCACACTTTTCTGTAAGCAAAATGCACATTTTATTGAAAAAAATAAAAGCAATTTTTTTTTTTTTACATTCATCAGCATGTTACTGTGATTTTGAAAGCCTATCAGCATTAATGATATAGTGGAGTCCTTAGATGACAAGAAACATTGTGCTTGTCTTTTTATCAGCGCAAATTCCTATTTTTACGATTTGTCTAAACCCCAGTGAAGTTTAGGGGCGGGGTTAGGGATTGGTCATTCGTACGAATTCAGCAGCTTGTAAAATATGTACGATTTAGCAAACAACGTGTGAAATCGTACGTGTGAGGTCTTACGAATTCATGCAAAATGCGGACGAATTGCTGTGAGATCGGCTTTGCTTTTTGTTGATTTTCCAAAGGCCTTCGACACGGTAAATCACGAGATATTATTAAAAAGGCTTCAATTGGTAGGACTGTCAGAAAATGTCATTTTGTGGTTCACTGCATACTTAACGGGAAGAACCCAGTATATAGAGGTGGATCAGGCAGATTTTTTGTAAGGGAGTTCCTCAAGGATCGGTGTTGGGGCCGCTATTATTCAGTATAATATATATATAAACTGTCTTGATTTTAATATTGTTAATGCGAGGTTCCATTTTATGCAGATGATACTATTATTTATAGTTCAGCTTCCTCTAAACAGCAATCTGTGGCTTTTTTACTGCTTTCGACATCATATAAAATAGGTTTTGTGCTTTGAAGCTGGTCTGAAATGATAAAAAAAACTAAATGCCTGTTATTCTCAAAATTATTTTCTCAGAAAATGACTTCTCAGGGGAGTCTAATTATAGAAATACAAATACCTCGGAATTATTATCGATAACACACCACGTTTTAGTCATGTTAACTATTTGAGGCAAAAATGAAAGAAAAAGTTGGGATTTTATTTTAGAAATAAGTCATGCTTCTCACTCGATGTGAGGAAGAAACTATAGTGTCTGCTACTTTTTTTTTCTTTTTTTATTGATTATAATAGTTATTGATTATAGGTCTTGTAGAGGAAATGGGTGGAGGGCCCGCTGTGAACCTATTGAGGTGCAGGGGATTTCCAGGGCAGGCTCTTCACCGGGCATTCAGGCTCCTTGGGATAAAAGGTTTGCATCTGAGAAAAGCCACCAAATAATATATAGACTCTGCGCTCATTCACCCGTGTCTTGTTTGCCTGTTTCACTTGTCATAACCTGCGAAGTCTTGTTATGCGTAACCCTGCGTTTCTGAGCGTAATTTTGTGGTTCACTGCATACTTAAAGGGAAGAACCCAGTATATAGAGGTGGATGAGTCAGATTTTTTGTAAGGGAGTTCCTCAAGGATCGGTGTTGGGGCCGCTATTATTCAGTATAATATACATAAACCGTCTTGATTTTAATAATGCGAGGTTCCATTTTTATGCAGATTATTTATAGTTCAGCTTCCTCTAAACAGAAATCTGTGGCTTTTTTACTGCTTTCGACATATAAAATAGTTTTTGTGCTTTGAAGCTGGTCTGAAATGATAAAAAAAAAACAAAAACTAAATGCATGTTATTCTCAAATTCAAACATTTTCTCAGAAAATTCCATTGTTCTTCAGACTTCTCAGGGGAGTCTAATTATAGAAATACAAATACCTCGGAATTATTATCGATAACACACCACGTTTTAGTCATGTTAACTATTTGAGGCAAAAATGAAAGAAAAAGTTGGGATTTTATTTTAGAAATAAGTCATGCTTCTCACTCGATGTGAGGAAGAAACTATAGTGTCTGCTACTTTTTTTTTCTTTTTTTATTGATTATAATAGTTATTGATTATAGGTCTTGTAGAGGAAATGGGTGGAGGGCCCGCTGTGAACCTATTGAGGTGCAGGGGATTTCCAGGGCAGGCTCTTCACCGGGCATTCAGGCTCCTTGGGATAAGAGGTTTGCATCTGAGAAAAGCCACCATATAATATATAGACTCTGCGCTCATTCACCCGTGTCTTGTTTGCCTGTTTCACTTGTCATAACCTGCGAAGTCTTGTTATGCGTTTCTGAGCATTTCTGAGCGTCGTTTATATGGTTCTTGGTATATTTTGTTTTTCTGTGTCTTGTTTCTGCCCTGTGTCCTGATTTCCCTTTGGCCGTGTACCCTGCCTTGTTTGGTGTTTGTTTGGACAGCCTGCTCGTTTTGACCTTTGCCTGTCCATTGGATTATAGGATTATAGCCAGTTCAACTGCGCTTAGATCCTCAACTTTCTAGTCTCGGAGCAGTTGGTTACAAAGAGCAAACGCAATGGCCACGTCCGCGAGGACAAAAATGTTCTGCATTTCATTTGGGTTTTGGCTCATTTTAGGTGAGTATTACATGTTTGTTTAGTGATATTTATTGTCAATTCTGCATAATAATGGTGTGCGTGTTGTTCGTTTAGGTGTTGAATGCTACATTTTGGGGATCAATAATATTTTAACCGTTAAGACGGGAGGTTCTGTCACCATCCCATGTCATTATGATGAGGATCTGTCACCAGATAAGAAATACTGGAAATTAGAAATGAATAACTTTAAAATATACCCAAACACAACAGAGGAGAATCTGTCAGTTATTGATCATCCTGGTCAGAATTACTTCACTGTGACCATGAGAAACCTGCAGGACGGTAACACCGGACCCTACAGTTGTGTTTTAGAGGGTGAACTAGATGGAGGAACTTGGATCGGCATATATAAACTTCTTCTCAGGGTTCAGCCTGGTATGTGGTTTAGTAATGATTTTAATCACATTCTGATGTCAAGTTCTCTGATTTCACACACGTCTGTTATGATCTCGACTGTGTTCAGATCCTGAAGTGTCCGTGGAGAACAGCAGTGTATCTGGACATGAAGGTGGTAACGTCAGTGTCCAGGGTTTCTACAAATCTCGAGATCAGGATGAGCTCAAACGGTGGTGCAGATATAAAGATATGAGCTGTTACACGGTGACGGACACATCCCAGAACTCATCAGTCCAGATCCGTGATGACGGGAGAGGCTCCTTCACTGTGCTGATGACTGGACTGAGACTCAATGATTCTGGATGGTACTTCTTCTCTGCTGGAAAGGCACTGAACCCTGTTCATCTCACTGTAACTGAGGCAGAACCAGGTATTGAATGCTGTTTTTAAAATATGAATAAAAGGGTGAAGCAACAATCAATACTATAAAGATTTTGCTGTAATTTTGACAGTGACCACAGACGCCGGCACTGAGAAGGACGAGTAAGTATTAACAAATTCTCTTTTTTGCAACGTCTTTAACGTTATTAAACATCTGTTCAGTTGTAATATTTGCCTCTTAGTGTTTATTGCCATTTTATCTTTCAGTGCAGTTCTGTCACAGAAGTTTTCTTCGCCTCAACCGCAAAGATCGGACGATTAGAAAACGGCTGATTGTGATGAATGTATTAGACGTCTACATTTCTAAATGCTTAAATTCTCACCTTTTTTTCTCTTCAAATGCATTTTTTTCTTTAATCAAATGTAGCAAAAAGAGAAACAGAGAAACGAATAAAACTACAAAATGTAACCATTCTTTTGAATGTTTTTTTTCCCAATTCAGCCATCTTTGATATCAATAACTTTTACATGTTAACTAACTATACAGATAAAAAAGGTCTTTTATGATGTAGACTTACACTTTTGAGAGCATTTGATTGGGCAGAAAATCTGACGAGAAGATGAAATACAGTTGCTTGCACTGATGGAAAGACAGACGCTGCGTCCCAATTCACACACTATCCGTCCTAAATAGTATTAGAAATTGGAATTAATGTGTCCCACATCATAGTCTGTTGAAACTTACTTACTTTTGAAAGATGCTTTTTCTGTTTTTGAATGGCTAATAGTGTCCATAAGACACAGTGCCGTGGACGCGGATTCGATTAGAACTACAAATACCAATAAAAAGTGCTAAAAAACTACAAACATGATGGATGTGTGGAGACCTACGGTGAAGCAGAGCGGTTGAGGTAAAGGGGTTTGAGTGATTAATAATCAGTACATAACCTGACAAAAAAATATTTAATGTTATCCACATTTGTTAGTGTTTGTGTGCGTGTGTGTTTGAGAGTGTATTAAATTGACCCGTCGCAAACAGTTTGATTGACAGGCAATCTGACCAATCAGAACCCCGAATATGCCATTTTGTCCGACAAAGCGGTCAGGGGAGTTAGTAGATTAACGTCTTTCCACGCTTGAAACAACATTCCTTCTGATGTTCATTCATGTTTATTTGATGCTATAAATGAACTAGAAGAGATGATCGAGGAGCGACAGCGATCTGTCACGACACATTAAACACACACTAGACGCTATTTATTGATTCAACTTTTTAAAAAATACATTAAATATGAAACAGTTTCATACGTCGTCAGTGTCCTCTTTGCTCCAGGATGTATTTTTCACTTCGTGAGAACATGATGTGTGGCGTGAGAGCGCATGACTTGTCGGGCATAGCAACACTAACTAAGGGGGCGGGGCTTTGCGAAGGGTCAATTACAAAGCAATTACTTGATTTGGTTTAATTCTGAAACACGAAATGTGGAGTTATCTGCTTTTGCTAAAAACAAACTTTTAATATAAACATAAGCTCAATTTTGTGATTTTTTTGGAGTTATTATTACTTCATCAAAACAACCCAACTGCAGTTTGAATACTTGTGTAATGAATCCTTTTCTGTTGTCCTCCATTCACCTGCCACTAGATGTCGCCCTCCCATTTCAGAACTCTATCATGGACGTCATACACCACACTACACTTCCCATAAGCCCCTTATGTTAATTACTGCCCAGCTGTAGCCAATCCAGCTCCCTATTTAAGTCTGTTCTGTTTCCCTGGTTATTGGCGAAGTCTTGTAACATTTCTGAGCGCTACCCTTGTCTTGTTTTGCCTGTTTTCGAATCCTGCCTGTGTCATCGCCCTCTTGTTTATCTGCCTGCCTTTTGACCTCGGCCTGGAATATTGACTACGAGTTTGCCTTTCCCCTGTTGATTCTGTTTGCTATTGAGTTAACCATTGATGAGTCGGACTACGTTTTGTAAATAAAGCTGCATTTGGATCAAATTCCCGCTGACTCCCCGTTACAACTTGGAATGTATAATAAAAAAAAAAAACATGACTTGTGAGGATTAATAAAAATGTTATTTGTTTTTGCAAAAGAACTCTTCATTTAAATACATAAAATAAATCAGATAAATATAGAATGTGTACAGGCGCCAAACGTATAAAGCCTCTGAGAGTAAAATTTTAGTTAAATTAATAATCAGTACATAACCTGACAAAAAAATATTTAATGTCATCCACATTATATTTAATCCGCAACAGCATCGTGAACTTTCATAACGATGCGTTTAGTCATTAACTGCAAACAGGAGCATAAACATGAATTAAAATGTTTTGATTTTTGGTGATTTCAGTACTTCAACTTTGACTTGTTTATTTTATTGAGTTTCCAGTGCAAGATTTCTATTTTATTTTATTTCAATATTGTACCATATGAATACAAAACATGGAAAATTGAAGCTTTTTTTCCCCCTGTGATTTCATCGATTCTCCATCTTTCATTGTGCATCTTTTTTTTTTTTTTAACAAAGATAGAAGAATTTTCTTATTTGATGACAAAAAATGTATGCAATGCACTAATAAGACTGGAATTGTGTGTCCAGTTTATGCATTGTATTTTTCCCTTTTTTAAAACATAAAATATTCTACTAGTCTTAAAGATTTATGGAATATTTATGTATATTTATTTATCCATTTTTACAGCAAAATGATAAATGCTGATCGATAAAGGCTTGTAATATAAAATAAATTACACAATAAAACTGTTACTGTCAATGCTGTTATTATTATTATTATTATTATTATGCCCCAACGCATATTAAAATGCATCAATTCAGCTTGGCATGCAACGCATTAAACAGCTCATAAAGACTTCAAACGTTCCACCAAACCCCAGCAATCGGTCATATTTCTATAGGATGGCACAGAACGCAGACTGCTCTTCCTTCCTGTAGATGGTCGTGGGTGAGACCAGCATCTCCTGCCGAGGCGGGCGTTGGAGGGGCAGAGCGTCGCGTATCCCGCCGATTCTCCGGTTCTGCCCCTCTGGTTTCGGTGCAGGAGTATCCGGTAAATCCCTGTCAGGGGGCTTCGGCAGTCCAACACCACGTTGTTCCTCAGGTGAGTTTCGGTGATGCCCAGCTCCTCGAGCGCGAGCTTGACCGAGTGCTCGTCGCTGGAGAGCGTCTGCGATGGCTCGGCCAGGTGCGCAGGTGTGGGCAGAGCAGGCGGGTACGGCTGCGGGTACTCGATTCCCCTCAGCCAAGCGCTGGACATGATCTGCGCCAGGGAAACGCGGTCGGTGGGAACGAGCCTCAGCGCGCCCTTGATGACAGACTGGCAGACGTCAGGGACGTAAGCGGGAATGGCGTAGGAACCTCGGATGATGCAGAAGCGCAGTCTTCTCATGCTGGAGCCGTTGAAGGGGAACGTGGCCGTCACCATGAAGTACAGCAAGATGCCCAGAGCCCAAATATCCACCAGAGGCCCGATGTAACCCTTGTCCCGAAAGAGCTCGGGGGCGGCGTAGGGCGGAGAGCCGCAGAAGGTGGTGAGAATATCAGTGGGTTTGCATTCAGCGCTGAAACCAAAGTCGCCCACCTTGATGCAGTATGTGGTGGTGTAGAAGACATTTTCAGCCTTCAGGTCCCGGTGGATGATGTTGTTGTCATGCTGAAGATTAAAAAAAAAAAACTGTTATGCTGTGCCTACTTTTACATTTGGTTTCTCTAATATTAGTTATATCTTTGGTTTGACATTATTAGTAGTCAGGGCTGGGTGGGTTACTTTTAAAATGTATTTCACTACAGATTACAAAATACATGCTTTAAAAAGTCATTTGTAACGTATTTCGTTACATTACTCAAGTTTAGTCACTTCATCTAAATACTTTAGAATACTTTGGAATACTAATAAGTGTGAAACAAACACAAAAAAGTTTAAGTTTTTATCTCACAATTCGGACTTTTTCCCTCAGAATTGCGTGATATAAAGTTGCAATTGTGAGTTATAAAGTCAGAATTATGAGATATAAACTCACACTAAATTCACAATTTCAAGAAAAAAAGTCAGTATTGCAAGTTTTTATCTCCCAATTCTGACTTTATAACTTGCAATTGTGAGTTTAAATCTTGCAGTTCTGAGAAAAAGAAGTCAGAATTGTGAAACGCAAACACAATTGTAAGGAGAAAAAAACAAATTGTGAGAAAAAGTTGCAGTGACGAGTGAATTATAAAACGACTCACAAAACATGACAACAGTGGAAAACATGAAACTGAACTCGTCTTTTTCAGACGGTCAGAGTCAGAGAATCACCAATCGCTGTTTAAATGACATTAAAACTCAAAGTAATCACTTTGGTAATCTAAAACACTTTTCAGATGGAACTGTAATCTGATCACCACCCATTTAAAATCAAACACAGTCACTCAAATTGTGTATTTTAAACACGTAACTAAGTTACTTGTATTTCGTTACTCCCCAACCCTGATAGTAGTAGCGCAGCACGATTTGGGGAAAATCTAATAAAAATTATAGTTGTTTTTTTCCCCGCAATTTTACAAAAGCTCCACGTTTGCTGCATAAGGAAGCTTGAAGAAAATTATAAAAAAGGTAATTGAGACTTTTTATCTCACAATTTGGACTTTTTTCTCACAATTATGTGATATAAACTCGTAATTGCGAGTTATAAAGTCAGAATTGTTTATTATAGCTTAAAGTCGCGATTGGGTTTTAGAAAGTCAGAAGAGCGAGATATAAACTTCGGAGAGAAAAAAAGCAATTTTTCCTCTGATTTGGACTTTATAAGTTGCAATTATGAGTTTCTATCTCAAAATTCTGAGAAAAGAAAATGTCAGATTTGTGAGATATAAACTCGCAATTACAAGAAAAAAGTTGCGAGAAAAAAAATCAGAATTACGAGAAGAAAGTCGCAATTGCGTGTTATAAAGACATATAAACTCGCAATTCAGAGAAACACCCTGTATTGGACTCTGTAAGTCACAATTGCGAGTTTATATCTCACATTTCTGAGAAAAGATTCAGAATTACGAGATATAAACTTGCAATTGCAAGAAAAAAAGTCAAAATTGCAAGAGAAAAAATCGTAATCACAATTGCGTGTTATAAAGAGATATAAACTCACAATTCTGATAAAAACAGTATTTTTCCGCAAGTTTATATCTCCCAATTCTCCAATTTCAGACTTTTTCAGACTCACAATTCTGACTTTATTTCTCAAAATTGTGAGTTTATATCCTGCAATTCTGACTTTATAACTCACGATTGTGAGTTTTATATCTCCCATCTGAGAAAAAAGTCAGAATTGTGAGATAAAAAGTCACAATTATCTTTAAATATTTTTATTGCATGGCCGGTAACAAGCTTATAGCTGCTTGTTTGTTCATAGACAGCCCTAGATATGACTATATAGTAAAAAAAAAAGAAAAAAAGTTTAGCTTCTTTAATGTTTAATCGCAAAACATGGAGGCGGTGTGCTCTTACCATGTGTTTCACAGCAGACAGTATCTGAGAGAAGACCAGTTTAGCCTCCAGATCAGACAGGCGTCCTCTGGTGGCGATCCTGGAGAACAGCTCTCCTCCCGGCGCGTACTCCATCACCAGATGAAGCCGGCGAAACGTCTCCACCACCTCATACAGACGCACGATGTTGGGGTGGGACAATCTCTCCATGCACAGTATCTCAGTGGAGAACAACCTCTGTGAGCGCTTGTCCAAACGCAGCTTATCCAGGATCTTCACAGCCACCCTTTCTGAGAGAGAGGAAGAAAAGAGAGAATGGGGAGAAAATGCATCGCCAGTGTCACGTGAACACAAGTCCCCTGTGTTTATATAGTGCTTTATAAACTACAGTTTGTTTCAAAGCAGCTTTAAAGTGAGCTTTGCATGAAAATGATTTTAGCATTAAAACAATGTCGTTGTTTAGCTGAGGTCAGTTCAATGTTGATTCAGTTGTAAAGTTTGTCAATTATGGAGTTCAATTCAGCTATAAAACAGTAGACTGCTTAAAAATGCAGTTTTTTATTTATGCCGTGTGTCATTTTCAACGTTAGCCTTTATTTAATGTCTGTAAAAATGCCAATTGGTAAAATAATCTTGAATACGAATTTCAATTATTATTTAAAAAAAAAAAAAAAAAAAAAAAAAAAAAAAAATATATATATATATATATATATATTATATATATATATATATAATTGGTTAATAATTTAACAACAAAAAATCTAAGCAGGGTTACCATGTAATGTTCATCAAATTAATTCAATAAAAAAACATTTAGACTTATATTGAAATATTTCTTTTTACCTTTTTTCACTTCTAGCATCTAAAAAAATGCCATAATATACATTTAATGTCTGTAAAAATGACAATTGGTAAAATAATCTTGAATACGAATTTCAATTATTATTTAAAAAAAAAAAAAAAAAAAAAAAATATATATATATATATATATATATATATATATATATATATATATATAATTGCCTAATAATTTAACAAAAAAAAATCTAAGCAGGGTTACCATGTAATGTTCATCAAATTAATTCAATAAAAAAACATTTAGACTTATTTTGAAATATTTATTTTTACCTTTTTTCACTTCTAGCATCTAAAAAAAAAAAAAAGTAATATACATTTAATGTCTGTAAAAATGCCAATTGGTAAAATAATCTTGAATACGAATTTCAATTATTATTTAAAAAAAAAAAAAAAAATATATATATATATATATATATATATATATATATATATATATATATGTATATATATATATATAATTGCCTAATAATTTAACAAAAAAAATCTAAGCAGGGTTACCATGTAATGTTCATCAAATTAATTCAATAAAAAAACATTTAGACTTATATTGAAATATTTATTTTTACCTTTTTTCACTTCTAGCATCTAAAAAAATGCCATAATATACATTTATATATTTTACATTTATATATATCTTTATCAGTATTTATATGTAAGAATTTTCATTTATTAATCACCTTTTATTGCCAATGCGTGAACAGATTGTAAGAAAAAAATTTAAAAAAAGAGAAAGCCTGATGTTTTTTTTAATTATTATTAATGTAACTCTGGCTGGTTTTGGCGGGAAAATCCAAAGAATGTGACGGTTCCGCAAAACAGTGCAATTTTAATGACCTCATCGGTCACATGGCTATGATCAGATGCTCAAACGATAGATTAAAGACGTAATCGCGTAATGAAATGATCTGACCGCCCTTTCATCTGGAGACCTCTTTTGTCCCTGAACAGGTGGCATTCATATGTTGACACTTTTTACAGCACATTAAGGGGTGGGTGTATTGGGGGGTTTATAGAAATGAACACATCCCGAAAGAGATTAATTGTAATCTTCTGGATTAACCCAGATTTAACTCCCCCCAGATTTACAGGAGCAGACGTGATGAACGCATGTTCCTTTATCATCCACAACATTTAGATATTTTTGAATAAGGACATTTAGAATTGAACAAACACTTCTCGGAAAGCGGCTCTCACCTTTGGTCAGGTCGTGAATGCCGAGTTTGACCTGGGAGAAGTTTCCGCTGCCTATTTCCCCGCGCAGCTCGTAGAAGCCGATCCGTCTGCCGAAGGTGAGGTCATCGACAAGCTTCTGCTTGTGTCCGAGGTCGTAGACGGCTCTCTCGAAAGGCGTCTGCTCCTCGCTGACCTCTGGACTCACGGCTGAAGGTTTTCTGCCCAGCGCTTGACCTCTCGTCTTCTCTCCCGACACTTTTCCGACCTCCATCCAGGCCAGCTGAGGCAAAAGCTCTCTGCGGTGAGACGGCATCGTCTGCCTGGCCACCTGCCCTGAAGTGAGAAGCAGATCTCTTTAATATCTCAGCTGTTTCTCATAGAAAGCAATGGAATCAAATTGTGAATTTTGCTGTAGTTGCGTCAAATGCGTCGCCTGAGACAAAGACCCCAGTGATCTCACATATCTCATGAGTTTCAGAAGACAACATCTCAAAATGTGCTCAGAATTGCCATGGTATTGAATGAGATTTTCCATTTCTCAACTTTGTCTTCCATAAAATTCCTTGTGAGAAATAAAAACAGACCCAAACAAGTTCTCGGGAGAGCTATATAAGAAACTTTTGAGTTCGTATTGAGATCTGAGCACAGTTTGAGATATTTTTAAGTTCTTTTCTGAAGCGCCTGAGATGAAGCGGACTTCAGCAAACGTCTTCATTTAATCTCATGATTGTTGTCTAGGTGAATCCACGGCGAGACCTAAAAATGAGATTTTCTTGCTCATGTAGAGATCTCAAAATGAACTTCTCATCATATACGCACATTTCTATAGATCTAAACTCTCTTTTTATTCTAATTTCTACTAAGGAACCTTAGGAGAACATCTGAGAACGCCATTAAGTTTCCTTAGCTAAAAAAATCTCTGAGCAATAACATGTTCTAAAAACTCAAATAAGACCATTCTGGATTCGAAATTGGGTTTTCAATCTCACACTCACATGTGCTCTCGCATTTTTCTCAGTAAGAGAGTATTTAAGTATCAGCGATGTTTCTCCTAAAATTGCATATGACAAAAATAAAAAGACAAATGAGTCAGTAGTCATCATACACTTCTTTGGAGAACTCGATAAGAAATGTTGGAGTATTTTTAAGATCTCTTCTGAATCTCGTAAGGGGCTCACTGAGGTCTTTTTCTCAAGAGAAACACCCGAAATGAAGAGTAAAGGTCTCCATTTAATCTCATCATTTTTGTCTAGGAGGAACAAATCCAGATTTGGAAAGCCTGTGGAGAGAACTCAAACATTTCTCATCAAATGCTTTCAAGTCAGTTCAAATAAGTTATGCTATTCAAATTTATATAGATTGAAACTGTGTATTTTTTTTCTACTTATTTCTACTAATACATCTTTTAAGAGCTCCATTAAGATGTTGTCACGATATCATATGTATACACACACACACACACACACATATATACAGTATATATATATATAAACTTATATTAGATGTGATTAACGCAATTAATCAATTTATCGCATCTAACATGAAAGTTGTAACTATATCATATATACACACACACACACACACACACACACAAATATACAGTATATATATAAAAACTTATATTAAATGTGATTAATCGCAATTAATCGCATCTAACATAAAAGTTAACTATATCACACACACGCACACACATTATATATTTATATATATATAAACAAATGTATATTAGATGTGATTAATCACAATTAATCGATTAATCGCATCTAACATAAAAGTTGTAACTATATCACACACACACACATATATACAGAATATATTAATATATATACATATATAAACAAACGTATATTAGATGTGATTAATCGATTAATCACATCTAACATAAAAGTTGTAACTATATCATATGTATACACACATACACACACACAAACTTATATTAGATGCAATTGATTGCAATTAATCGATTTAAAAGCACTAATAAACACTCAAATAAGACCATTCAGATTTAAAAATTGTGTTTCACAACTCACACAGATTCTGTGCTTTCCCATGTTTCTCAGTCTTTTGTGAAAAAATGCTGCTCTTCCTATTTGAAAACATCCTCAACGTCCTCTAGTTTCTCCTCACAGTGTCAGATATGTCCAGTGCGTCTTCAGTTTATTCAGATCTGCCCGTTTACAGTTCCAGGTTGCCAAATGTCCTCATATCGTTAATCATACGTCTGCAGAACGTTCTCATTCAACCAGACTAGTATTGTTTATTAAAGTTCATCTCAATGAACTAGAATCTTCCATCGTTCTGCTGTCTGAGTGTTGGCATGCATGGTCCGGTCACACTCAATGCCGTTCCCTCTCCACACTGCTGGATCATGTGTGTGTAATCCTGTCTCACACACTCACCTACAGACAGGTGACTCACCTCTGACCCCACCAGGCGTCGGATTACAGCGTCCAGCTGTCTGTCACTCGCTCCACGTGCAAGAGGAATTTAGGTTTGTGTGTCTGGCTCCATATTTTTTTTTAAGGGGGTGGCTGCTACAATATTGTTAGGTGGTTGCTAGGGCGTTGCTATGCAGTGCTCTACATGGTTGCTAGAAAGCTGCTAGTTCTTTATAGGTGGTTGCCATGGTTTTCTGTATAGTTGCTAATGCGTTCTAAATGTTGGCCATCACTATCACTTAGTGGTTGCTAGGGCGTTTCTATAGTGTGTTCTAAGTGGTTGCTATAGAGTTTGTTATTTCCAGGTATGTACCATAGTTTTCTGCATGGTTGCTACAGTGGTGGCTATCACTAGATGGTTGTTAGGGCGTTTCTGTGTTTTTATGGTGTTTGCAACAACATTTGATAGGTGGTTGCTTGGGTGTTCCAAGTTGTTTCTAGGTGGTTGCCATAGTTTTGTGTATAGTTGCAAATGTGTTCTGAGTGGTTGCTACAACATCACTAGGGGGTTGCTAGGGTGTTTCTATACAGTTGATAGTGTTTTCTAAGTGGTTTCTAGGGTGTTCTATGTTATTTCTAGGTGGTTGCCATGGTTTAGTTGCAATGGTGTTTTGAGTGGTGGCTATCACAAGATGGTTGTTAGGGTGTTTCTGTGCTGTTGATAGTGTATTTCAAGTTGTTGCTAGGGTGTTCTATGATGTTAGGTGTTTTTTTTGATGATAGGCATTTTTATGATGTTCGCTACAACATTTGTTAGGGGGTTGCTATGCAGTCATAGCTAGAGTGTTCTAAGTCGTTTATAGGTGGTTGCCATGGTTTTCTGCGTGGTGGCTATCACCAAGTGGTCGTTAGGGCGTTTCTATGTGGCTGATAGTGTGTTATAAGTTGTTTATAGGTGGTTGCCATGGTTTTCTGCGTGGTGGCTATCACCAACTGGTCGTTAGGGCGTTTCAATGTAGTTGATAGTGTGTTTTAAGTTGTTTATGATGATGTTTATAGGTGTTTTTATGGTGTTTTCTACAACATTTGATAGGTGGTTGCTAGGGTGTTGCTATGCAGTCACTAGGGTGTTCTCTGTGATCTTTAGAATGATCTAAGTTGCTTCTAGGTGGTTCCCATGGTTGCTAAAACATCACTAGGTGGTTGCTAGGGCGTTTCTATGCAGTTGATAGTGGGTTCTAAGTGGTTCAACATTGTTTCTAGGTGTTTTCTATGGTTTTCTGCATGGGTGAAAAGTAAAAGATGCATATAAAAAGTATTAGTAATGGTTATTCTCTTACTATAGCGCTCTTATTACAAGGCATTTCTCCAATACTCTCCTCACACATAAATGACATGAATGTGAGGTTACTTACATATAACTGCATAATGTGACCTAATTATACAAGACTGTTGTTTCTAATAGGACGTGTCCTTCAGCACTTTCAGACCGAAGGATAAACAAACAGCCACAACCCTCATCAGAACCAGACGTCTGGCATCAGAGGGAGCTGGACGTGTCTGTCTCATGTCTGTCTGTCGCAGAGACAGTGACTCACATCAGAGTGTCACAGCAGGTAAACGTGTTTCTTCTGGCTCACATGTCTGAAACCATAACAATTTTAGATAAAACATAGTATTAAATATTATTTATGGATTTATGGCTTTTTTTTTTTTTTTTTTACAATATATTGTAGAATATTGTAGGAAAATGAGGCATATATATATATATATATATATATATATATATATATATATATATATAATGTAATTAATGACATTTTCAATGTTATATATATATATAATATATAATATATAAATATATTATATACATTATATATATATATATAACATTGAAAAGAAATAATAAAAAAAAAAAGATAATATTTTGCCAAAAAAAATCATAGATCTGGATCATAGTGAAGAAAAAATAACATTATGTCACATTGTAAAATTTCAAAGTAACAAAACCTGTGCAGAGAGTGTCGAAACTTTAGTCAAATCATTATTATTCCACAGTCTATAGTGTATTTTTGGTCAAATCTCTGTTCTGAATGTCAGTTTCTCTCCTCTGCACCTGCGGTTGAAATTGTTATTGTTGAAGCAACACGCTTTCAAAGCCTCTGGGGCGACGCAGGGCCTCCAGCAGCTTCTGAGCTTCATTCATCTCTGCTTTTCTCTTGTTCTCTCTTTGAAACTTTCCCTCAATTCACTTGCATTATGTGGAGGAGGTCCCGCAGCTCTCGGAATGACATTATCATGGAAAAACGGCTGCTATTGAGATCAAACCAGCTCATTCCATATTCACTTTTCCTCTTGCATGTGTCTTCAGCTGTCTGAAACTCTGATGGATGAAAACAGCATGGCAAAACGGTATACCAGTCGTAAGATAATCATGATTGATTGGAGTTTCTTTGAATAGATTAGTGGATTGATCAGTGATCAGTTAGCATCGGTCTTTGTTGAGCGAGGCGTAACCTGTTCAGCGATTATAATGACTGAGCTGAGAACAGATCAAGTGGAGGAAACAGCGGAGAAACACATCCAATAAACACAGAATAACAAACTGTAGGAAACGCAACTTCAAAAATTCATTGAGTGTTTAATGAGTTTTCACAGGATTCACACTTTTATGATGATTCATGTTTTCGGTTCATTAGTTAACATGCACTAATAATGAACTGCACTTCTACTGCATTTATTAATCTTTATTAATGTTAATTTACTAATACATTACTAAAAACTTGTTAACATTAGTTAATGCACAAACATGAACAAACAATGAACTAACGTTAACAAAGATTCATGTTAGTTAATACATTAACTAATGTTTAACTAATGAACCTTATTGTAAAGTGTTTTCTAATAATGTGTTAAATTACCTTTTTAATAGCAGATGGATGGATAGATAGATAGATAGATAGATAGATAGATAGATAGATAGATAGATAGATAGATAAGAAAGAAAGAAAGAAAGAAAGAATCAATCAATCAATCAATCAATCCCCCTTCAGATAAAAGTTGATATATTTCACATATTTACAATATTTGGAGGGGAGGGAGGGAAGGAAGGAAGGAAGAGAAAGAAAGAAAGAAAGAAAGAAAGAAAGAAAGAAAGAAAGAAAGAAAGAAAGAAAGAAAGAAAGAAAGAAAGAAAGAATCAATCCCCCTTCAGATAAAAGTTAATATATTTCACATATTTACAATATTTGGAGGGGAGGGAGGGAAGGAAGGAAGGAAGAGAAGAAAGAAAGAAAGAAAGAAAGAAAGAAAGAAAGAAAGAAAGAAAGAAAGAAAGAAAGAAAGAAAGAAAGAATCAATCCCCCTTCAGATAAAAGTTAATATATTTCACATATTTACAATATTTGGAGGGGAAAGAAAGAAAGAAAGAAAAGAAAGAAAGAAAGAAAGAAAGAAAGAAAGAAAGAAAGAAAGAAAGAAAGAAGGAAAGAAAGAAAGAAAGAAAGAATCAATCAATCAATCAATCCCCCTTCAGATAAAAGTTGATATATTTCACATATTTACAATATTTGGAGGGGAGGGAGGGAAGGAAGGAAGGAAGGAAGGAAGAAGAAGAAAGAAAGAAAGAAAGAAAGAAAGAAAGAAAGAAAGAAAGAAAGAAAGAAAGAAAGAAAGAAAGAAGAATCAATCCCCCTTCAGATAAAAGTTAATATATTTCACATATTTACAATATTTGGAGGGGAGGGAGGGAAGGAAGGAAGAGAAAGAAAGAAAGAAAGAAAGAAAGAAAGAAAGAAAGAAGAAGAAGAAAAGAAAGAAAGAAAGAAAGAAAGAAAGAATCAATCCCCCTTCAGATAAAAGTTAATATATTTCACATATTTACAATATTTGGAGGGGAAAGAAAGAAAGAAGAAAGAAAGAAAGAAAGAAAGAAAGAAAGAAAGAAAGAAAGAAAGAAGAAAGAAAGAAAGAAAGAAAGAAAGAATCAATCCCCCTTCAGATAAAAGTTAATATATTTCACATATTTACAATATTTGGAGGGGAAAGAAAGAAAGAAAGAAAGAAAAGAAAGAAAGAAAGAAAAGAAAGAAAGAAAGAAAGAAAGAAAGAAAGAAAGAAAGAAGAAAGAAAGAAAGAAAGAAAGAAAGAAAAGAAAGAAAGAAAGAAAGAAGAAAGAAGAAGAAAGAAAGAAAGAAAGAAAGAAAGAATCAATCCCCCTTCAGATAAAAGTTAATATATTTCACATATTTACAATATTTGGAGGGGAGGGAGGGAAGGAAGGAAGGAAGAAAGAAAGAAAGAAAGAAAGAAAGAAAGAAAAGAAAGAAAGAAAGAAAGAAAGAAAGAAAGAAAGAAAGAAAGAAAAGAAAGAAAGAAAGAAAGAAAGAAAGAATCAATCAATCAATCAATCAATCCCCCTTCAGATAAAAGTTGATATATTTCACATATTTATCGGGGGACTTAAAAAAGTTCTTGAGCGTTGGCTTATTACGTTAATGTTGAACATTTTTGAATATAATTTTTGCATTTTTCATAATCTGTCTGTAAATGTTTGCCAGTTTGAGGTATAAATTCACTGAAAACAGAATGCTTGTTTGGCAGTGCGAGTTACTGAATTTTTTTAAACATTTATTCTCTCATAACTTAAAACAAACATCATTTGTAAAATTCTGTTGAACAATAAATATAATCCTTCTTCATGAATATATTTAATATGCAAAATTCTAAGGCCTACAATTTAGAAGGGAAAGAAAGAAAGAAAGAAAGAAAGAAAGAAAGAAAGAAAGAATCAATCCCCCTTCAGATAAAAGTTAATATATTTCACATATTTACAATATTTGGAGGGGAAAGAAAGAAAGAAAGAAAAAAAAGAAAGAAAGAAAGAAAGAAAAGAAAGAAAGAAAGAAGAAAAGAAAGAAAGAAAGAAAGAAAGAAAAAGAAGAAGAAAGAAAGAAAGAAAGAAAGAAAGAAAGAAAGAAAGAAAGAAAGAAGAAAGAAAGAAAGAAAGAAGAAAGAATCAATCCCCCTTCAGATAAAAGTTAATATATTTCACATATTTACAATATTTGGAGGGGGGAAAGAAAGAAGAAAGAAAGAAAGAAAGAAAGAAAGAAAGAAAGAAAGAAAGAAAGAAAGAAAGAAAGAAAGAAAGAAAGAAATAAAGAAAGAAAGAAAAAAAGAAAGAAAGAAAGAAAGAAAGAAAGAAAGACAGAAGGAAAGAAAAAACAGTATGAACAAGCACAAATTTATGAGCAAAAAAGACTTTCCTTGATAAAAAATAAACAGTATGAACGATCAGTCAGAGGATTGTGAGATTTTTTCAGCAGTTTTTTTTTTCATAGTGATCATTTATATGAATATTATATATATTCATAAATAGGCACTGTACTTATTGTTCAACAAAGAATGTTTATAACATGCTGTTAGAGAATAAAATGTTTTAAAATAGAATTCAAGAATTCCGTTTATCCCTGGAGGATACAAACATTCAAATGAACATTAAGTCGTATTATTTATGCCCTAATAAGCAATGCAACAATATAACGTGACGTCTCTTTATGGTCTCGCCAATTAAAGGGTTAATAAATCGTTAATAAACATGAAAATGTCGAGAGTAAAGACACGTTCAAAGAGACCATTTGTCCTGATGCAGAATAAACACAAAGCCTCTCTCTCTACAGGGGGCAGGGGCCCGTTTACTTGCTTTGAGCCCATTTTGTTTTAAGTGTAGGTGCTAAACACCTTCCCCCCTGAGATAAAAGATGATTAATACCTTCGAATGAGGGCCGCTTAGTGGCTCAAAGTCCCTTAAGTACTTAATTAGTGAAAGGACGGCACACACAAGCATGCGTTCTCACAGTCAGAGAAACGGGGGCTCGGCCGGGAGGTGACGAGGCGCTTCGGAGCGGCTCTTTGATCTGCTTCCCACCTAACAGCAGGCATTAGAGAGATGGAAATTTGATTAGCTCTCTCCCATTCTCTTAACACGGCTCACGAGCATTTAACCGGTGACATTCGCGGATGCCGGTATAAATATCCCAGAGGAACAGGACTGAGGGAACAGACCCGACGATGGATTTACTGCCGCTATTTGTGTTTCTTCTGCTCTGCGTCGTCCATCAGACCTGTGAGTTTTGCTCAGTTTTATTATTATTATTATTATGCAAGATCATCCTAATTTAATGGAGCATGTCTGTGATGATCTGTTTAGGGATGTTGTGAATGTGATACGACACTGTTGAAATATAAACAAATTTACAGTATTTTACTGTATGGATGGTTTAGAAAGACCGGTTTATTTTACAGTATAATTAGGCATATATGGCAACTACATTGGTTTAGGTTAGGAGTAGTGCTTATTAATAAGTATTTAGTACAGGGTTACAATTATTGTATTGTATTGTATTGTATTTTTTATTTATATAGCACCAATTTAATACTACGTTAGCTGTCCCAAAGTGCTTCACAATGCCAAGAGAGAGCAATAAACATAAACATAAGAACGAATAAAACACACACACGTTATTAACATTATTATTTACAGGGTTATTAATTGGTATGTACATGAGAACGTGTTTTCGTATGATTCATACCGTCATGATGTCCTGCCAGTCATTTATGACAGATGCTTCGTATGTACTAGTTTGTTCATGAGATGCTGTGTTAGTATCGTACTATTAGTTTTCATTTTACTTACATTCGTAAGTAACTTTGTTAGATTTTTTTCTAAATATGTCTATGTAGTTTTTATTCAGATTTTAGTTAAACTGAATGAAAATATTTTGAATTAGTGTTTTTTTTTTTTTTTTTTAATAGAGTAATAATTAATAACAGTAATTAAAAGTAATAATTAAAAAATATTTTTCATTTTACTTAAAGTTTTAATAATGCTGTTGTGTTTTAGAGAGAGTAATCAGGGTTAAGGAGTAACGAAATACAATTTGAGTGACTGTGTTTGATTTGAAATGGGTGGTAATCAGATTACAGTTCCATCTGAAAAGTGTTTTAGATTACCAAAGTGATTACTTTGAGTTTTAATGTCATTTAAACAGCGATTGGTGATTCTCTGACTCTGACCGTCTGAAAAAGACGAGTTCAGTTTCATGTTTTCCACTGTTTTCATGTTTTGGGAGTCATTTTATAATTGTAAAAAAGGTCATTGCATCTTTTTCTCACTATTTGTTTTTTCCCTCACAATTTTGAGTTTGCGTTCCACAATTCTGACTTCTTTTTCCAGGAAATTCCGAGATTTAAACTCACAATTGCAAGTTATAAAGTCAGAATTGGGAGATATAAACTTGCAATACTGACTTTTTTTCTTGCAATTGTGAATTTAGTATGTGAGTTTATATCCCATAATTCTGACTTTTCTCAATATTGCGAGTTTATATCTCATAATTCTGACTTTTCTCAATATTGTGAGTTTATATCTCATAATTCTGACTTTTCTCAATATTGTGAGTTTATATCTCATAATTCTGACTTTTCTCAATATTGTGAGTTTATATCTCATAATTCTGACTTTTCTCAATATTGTGAGTTTATATCTCATAATTCTGACTTTTCTCAATATTGTGAGTTTATATCTCATAATTCTGACTTTTCTCAATATTGTGAGTTTATATCTCATAATTCTGGCTTTTCTCAATATTGTGAGTTTATATCTCATAATTCTGACTTTTCTCAATATTGTGAGTTTATATCTCATAATTCTGTCTTTTCTCAATATTGTGAGTTTATATCTCATAATTCTGACTTTTCTCAATATTGTGAGTTTATATCTCATAATTCTGACTTTTCTCAATATTGTGAGTTTATATCTCATAATTCTGGCTTTTCTCAATATTGTGAGTTTATATCTCATAATTCTGACTTTTCTCAATATTGTGAGTTTATATCTCATAATTCTGACTTTTCTCAATATTGTGAGTTTATATCTCATAATTCTGACTTTTCTCAATATTGTGAGTTTATATCTCATAATTCTGACTTTTCTCAATATTGTGAGTTTATATCCCATAATTCTGACTTTTCTCAATATTGCGAGTTTATATCTCATAATTCTGACTTTTCTCAATATTGTGAGTTTATATCTCATAATTCTGACTTTTCTCAATATTGTGAGTTTATATCTCATAATTCTGACTTTTCTCAATATTGTGAGTTTATATCTCATAATTCTGACTTTTCTCAATATTGTGAGTTTATATCTCATAATTCTGGCTTTTCTCAATATTGTGAGTTTATATCTCATAATTCTGACTTTTCTCAATATTGTGAGTTTATATCTCATAATTCTGACTTTTCTCAATATTGTGAGTTTATATCTCATAATTCTGACTTTTCTCAATATTGTGAGTTTATATCTCATAATTCTGACTTTTCTCAATATTGTGAGTTTATATCTCATAATTCTGACTTTTCTCAATATTGTGAGTTTATATCTCATAATTCTGACTTTTCTCAATATTGTGAGTTTATATCTCATAATTCTGACTTTTCTCAATATTGTGAGTTTATATCTCATAATTCTGACTTTTCTCAATATTGTGAGTTTATATCTCATAATTCTGACTTTTCTCAATATTGTGAGTTTATATCTCATAATTCTGACTTTTCTCAATATTGTGAGTTTATATCTCATAATTCTGACTTTTCTCAATATTGCGAGTTTATATCTCATAATTCTGACTTTTCTCAATATTTTGAGTTTATATCTCATAATTCTGACTTTTCTCAATATTGTGTGTTTATATCTCATAATTCTGACTTTTCTCAATATTTTCAGTTTATATCTCATAATTCTGACTTTTCTCAATATTTTCAGTTTATATCTCATAATTCTGACTTTTCTCAATATTGTCAGTTTATATCTCATAATTCTGACTTTTCTCAATATTGTCAGTTTATATCTCATAATTCTGACTTTATAACTCACAATTGCAACTTTATATCACACAATTCTGAGGGAAAAAGTCAGAATTGTGAGATAAAAACTCACAATGACCTTTTTTGTGTTTGTTTCACACTTATTAGTATTCCAAAGTATTCTAAAGTATTTAGATGAAGTCACTAAACTTGAGTAATGTAACGAAATACGTTACAAATGACTTTTTAAAGCATGTATTTTGTAACCCACCCAGCCCTGTCAGTAATCTAATTAAGATGACTTTTTAGAGGTACTCACTCAACACCATGAGGATTAATGAGAACTAACATAATTTCTTTGCATCGTTCAGTCACAGCTGCTTTAGGTAAAAACACAGACTCCAGAAACCTGTTCACAGAGAGAGTCTGCTGCAGACGCCAGAGTCACGTGATCTACATCGGCAAAGGTGAGACGTCAGCCAAAAATATATAGTTGTTTGCATTACTCTTCTATATCATTTGATGTATCATGACATAGAAACTTTTTTTTTTTTTTTTTTATGTAACAGATATTTCTGGCAGTCCAGTGAATGTTGATGTGGGCGTGTGCAGAACGCATTGTGGCCAATCGGTACGTGCCACGTCACTGGAGGTGGAGCTGAGGGCTTCCAAATATTCCTCAATGCTCGAGTTCCTGCGACACAAAAAGGTAAAGCGATTCTAAATCTGACCACAAGATGGCGGTATTTTTTCAATTGAAGTGTGTATTAGATTTAAATAATTCAGTTTTTTGTAACATTGACCTTCCCTCCCTCAGTACACACACACACACACACACACACACATATATATATATACATATAACCAACTAAGCCCAATTTAATTTCTCATCAGTATCTAAAATAACCAGTTGCTTAAATATCTTTGAAATAAATTTCCCCTAACCGTTATAGATGAGACGCCTGGATCCATCATCCTCAGACCCCATGAGTGGTTCCCCGTCCTGCGGCCTGAGCTCCAGCTGTGAGCCGGCCGGGGTCCGTATGGACCGAGTGATGCTCTATGAAGGTCTGAGGGAGGTTGAGATCATTGAGGACTGTCACTGCGAAGCCAAAATGAGCCAGTGCGTCCGAGCGCCGTCGCTGAAAACCTACTACTCTGAGACCCCGTACGAGACCGTTATAGACGCGGGCAAATGTGTGGGATCCAAAGGGGCACCAGGTAAGAAAAAAAGTAAAAGTCCTTCTAAATCCCTAATAATTACACTGTTTAAAATGACCTGTAAATTTTACAGTATAATACTGGCAGCTGGGTGGCCAGCCAGTTACTGTAATTTTTACAGTACCATTACTATCATTTAATTTACAGAATTTTACTGTATTCTTTGATTATCAATTTTGTTTTAATTAAATAAGTCACTTACACTTACTCTCTCTTACTGCTACCAGAATCTCAACCATTGAAATGCCTCTTTATGCTTGAAATTTACAGTAACATCCTGTAATTTTGAGTCAAACCGCCACGCCCCCCAGAATGCATTGCAGTTTACAGCAATATGCTGTATTATTAAGAATACAGCCATCTGCTGTAAAACATTGCGGTAATTTTTACAGCAATTCATTACAGTGTAATACTACTGGTTCAAGGAATGAAAGCAGTGATGTGGGACAATTATGTAGAAATTTAAATGGTAAATAATAATAATCGCTATAGCCACTGAAGATTATACGAACTGTAACTGTTGATCTTTTTTTACCCTACAGAGGGATTTTCATGCGTTCCCACTAAGTTTGCTTCCGCTCTCATTGAAACTCCCAACAAAGTGGAGCTGATCCAAACAGTGGCTCAATGCAAACTGATGGAGGGATGTTACCGCATCCCGTACGTGGAGTATCATTACGAGATCACGTACAACGAGGACGGAGTCCAAGTAGAGAGTCTGAGGGTGAGTAAAGTTGTGTGTGAATGTAATTTTAGTTTTATAGCTAAACAGGTTCATTTGTTCATATTCTGTCCGATTTCCAACAAACAGGGAACGTTCTCAGGAACAGAATCTTCAAAGTTACGAATAAAAGTTCTAGAATGTTCCATGAGAGTTATCTGGTCCATTAATAATGTCCTAAAAATATTTTTTTTCTGAAACATTTTAGTTGGTGGTCATCTAATTTTTAAATGTTTCACAACGCTCCCCTTAACGTTCCCTCAATGTTCGCATAACAAGACTGGACGTTTTGCACATCCAGAGAACTTTCGGAAAGAAAACGTTTCCGTAACGTAATTGGAACGTTGGTCAAATGTTCTTAGAACGTATATTTGTTGGCTGGGTTCGAGCATCTCTGGTTGTGGTTCAATCCAAGACATGGAAAAATGTGGCATAAAGGATGTTATTTTTAAGTACAGCCAACTTGGTTGTGTAAGTCATTTCAACTTAAATTCTATTCAAAAGTAACGTAAAAAACATGATTTATTGATCACATTTTTTTTACAGTCTTTACTGAACTGAAATTCTAATGCTGAAGGATCTCACACCAGTCGATGCTTTCAGTCAAAGAGGAAATTAGTCATTTCCAATGTTTCTTCCATTTGTTAGACGAAAAGATCAAGATCCTGATCCATTTCCACCCCTCCATACATTTCCAATTCACATTTCCCTGATTGGACAACAATGAAGATGTTTCACACTAAAGAACTACTTAGTGTTAGAAAATCCCACCGCACATCTTACAAAGATGCAAAAATGTCATAAGAAATGCTTTGATTTAATGCAAAAGCATGAATTCAACAGTTGAATTTAAGAGGCAAAGTGCCAATGACAAAAAAAAAATCTCCCGAATTCTTCATATTTTATGTTTTTCAACATATTCTGTTATACACCTATCAAGTATTTGACATTTGTTATACTTATATAGGTAATAAGTATATTTAGATGCCCCATAAAATCAGTTCCAAATATCATATTAACTAAAAGTTCATTTCTTAAAGCGATACTGAAGTTTAATGTGATCTGCAGTGTGTGTTTATTGAACACGTCTGCGTCAGATGTTCCCCGTCTGTCACACAAAAGGTGCGAGGACGCCACAAATGGTCCCTGCAGGTGCCAAATCAAAGCTCTTAGCATGTTAACAGGCCGTCCCGCATTAACAGCAGGCAGTGAACCGATTGCTTCTCTCTCTTGTGTTGCTAATTTCTTGCAGGAAATAGATGTTGGCAGATGTTTGGGAAGCTGCACCTCAGGGAGCCGCTGTCTTCTCAGGTACACGCCGGAATATGCGACCTTACACACAGCTATGCAAACACACACACACACTCACACTCACACACTAAAACACAACACTGTTTGCATTGACACTTCAGTCAGTCTTTAATCGAAAGCAGAAACTAGTATAGTTCTATACTAACTATATACTATATGAAACTGCCTTTGTTTTCTAATATATTATCAAAAGTATCACGGTAGTTAAATTTTTCAAGGCAGTTTTTGGTAACTTTATGAAAGTATATATATATATATATAAATATATATGCAGGGCTGTGCTGGTTACTTTTAAAATGTATTGCACTACAGATTACAAAATACATGCTTTAAAAAGTCATTTGTAACGTATTTCGTTACATTACTCAAGTTTAGTAACTTCATCTAAATACTTTAGAATACTTTGGAATACTAATAAGTGTGAAACAAACACAAAAAAGATCATTGTGAGTTTTTATCTCACAATTCTGATTTTATTCTTAGAATTGCGAGTTATAAAATTCTGACACATAAACTCACAATATTGAGAAAAGTCAGGAATGCAAGAAAAAAAGTCAGAATAGCAAGTTATCACACAATTCTGACTTTATAACTTGCAATTATGAGTGTATATCTCCCAATTATTGTTAGTTTAAATCTTGCATTTCTGAGAAAAACGTCAGAAATATGAGATGCAAACTCGCAATTGCCAGGAAGAAAGTCGAATTGTGAGATTAAAAAGTCGCAAGTACCTTTTTTTAACAATTACAAGGGACTCACAAACAACTATCACAAAACATGTAAACCGTCAGCGATCATCCAATAATGTTTACATTAATGTTTAAATGACATTAAAAAGTAATCATTTTGGTAATCTAAAATACTTTTCAGAAGTAACTGTAATCTGATGACATACAGTTACTCGAATTTTGTATTTTAAATGCGTAATTAAGTTACTTGTATATATATATATATATATATATATATATATATATATCAGCAGAAAATAATATAATGTTCTACTATGGCTATATATATATATATATATATATATAATGAGTGAAATAGAGCATAAATATAATATTCTACATAGTTTGACAGTAGTTAGACAAAGTTGTTATACTATAAATAAATAGAATAAATATGTAATAGTATATAGACTATTAGTCGAAAGTTTTAAATAATTAAATTTTTTGAATGTTTTTAAAACACTCACCAGGGCTGCATTTATTTGACCAAAAATAAAGTAAAAACAGTAATATTGTGAAATATTATTACAATTTAAAATAGCTGTTTTTATGTGAATATGTTCGAATGTAATTTATATCCAGTGATCAGTTTCCTTCAGAAACCATTCTAATATGATGCTCAAGAAACTTTTTTTTACTGTATTTTTACTGTACCTTTTACTTTTTGATCAAATAAAAGCAAACCTTTAATGGCCATAAGAGGCTTCCTTCAAAAATCTTAAAAAAATGTTAATTATTCCCAACTTTTGACCAGTAGTGGGGATTTATAGATGTATTATATAAGTTGTAAAATATTTCTGTTTAGTTCATTTCTGTCCTAATGAAAGTTTTAACATTAATAGTTTTAAATAGCTTTTGTAAATGTTAATGTTAACAAATATAAAACAGGTCGACTGATAAAAGGTTCTTGGCTTAGTGAGAAATAATTTTGGTCATTATAATATGTCAATCTTCCCTGTTTCTCCAGATGGAACATTTACACAAAAGAAAGTTTCGTGAAGAGCACAGTGAAATATCATAAAAGTGTCCGAAAAATGATTTACTTTTGGCACATCATGTTGGCCTTTTATTGTGGCATGACTTCAGTGTGGAAGTAAGAGGAAAATACTCTATTCATAGACACATTTATCCTGCACAGTTCGTTTAATCAGCAGCTGATCAGCATTGAGAAGTATTTCTCATTTTAGGGGTGAAACACAGTGGAGAGGTTATGCACCTTTAACCCTGTGTTGTGCAGATGTTCACTAACACACTCTGTTGTTTCACGTGTTTCTGCAGGAGCGCGTCGGATCTCGGCGATTGTCTGCTGTGGGCCGAAGGACAGGGCAACGCCTGTGTTCCTCAAGACTACAAGAGCCACACTTTCCTCAGTCAACACGGCCAAATCCGCACCGTTCTGGCCATCACTTCCTGTCTATGCCAGTCTTAATCACAGTGCCGCCTACTGGAAGACTTCGGCGACTGCAGTGGGAACGTGAATTGGATGATTTGCACAGCCCTAATGTCAGAATGTCAGAAACGGCTGTTTAAAGGGCATGATGCAGTTTGAATATTTCTGTAAAATATGTAAATTATGTAAAAAGTATTTTGTAAATAAAATCTATGTGGAAAACGTCTTTGCTATCTTTCTATCACAGAATACTAAAGTGTTTCACATGCAAATCATGTGTCCGCTTTAAATCACGTTACAAATCAACCAATAATTAAAGCATTAGCAATGACAAAGAGCCATCACATAGAAAATTGTCTATAAAAATATTGTAATCCCCAGTGTTGGGGAAAGTTACTTTTTAAAAGTAATGCATTACAATAATGCATTATAGTAACTAATTGTGTTACTTTTTATAAAGAGTAATGTGTTACGTTACTTTTGTGTTCCTTTTTCTCATCCGGGCTGGGCTTGCTTGTTTGTTTTTTTATTAACAACAAAAAAGTTGACACCAAAAGTGAAATGAATAAGCCTCAGGCTGACGGAAACGCATATTTACTCCTGTACAGTAGAGGGCGCAGCTCAAACCAACCTTTCAGCTGACATTCTGGATTACAGAAGAACGGGATACAGGAAAACTCTTATTTCTAAATCTAATCTAAAGTAATTTTTGCTCATTAGTATTGTTGAATTAGATCATTGAAGCAAAGACACTGGTTAATAAAGTGAGATTAAATACATAAAGTATTTTTGAGTAATTGAATATAGTTAATTATAACATTTGCGTAAAATTATGAGATTGCATTTCACTGTTTTTATTCATTTTGAGGAACACTGAATGTTTTTGTGCATGTTCACATTTAGTCTAGAACTACAATAACCACCACTTTATTCCTCTCAAGGTGGAGAGCTGTCAATCAATACATGGGAAAACAAAGTAACTTATGTTACTTATTTGAAAAAGTAACTTGGATATTTTGTTGTAAATTGAAAAATTAATGCATTACTTTACTAGTTACTTGAAAAAGTAATCTGATTACATAACTCAAGTTACTTGTAATGCGTCACCCCCAACAATCCCACGTAAATAATTATAGAGAGGCCATTTAAAGTTAATAATAATAATTATATAATAATAATTACAATACAATTTGAAAAATGTAGGTAAGACAATTTCTTAGATTCTTGGAAATGTTATACAAGAAACAGCATACAAAAACCTGTAATCCTAAATAGTTAATTCTTAGATTATAGATTTAATTAATGCACACTTTACCTACTTGTGGACAATTTTGCAATAAGATTTGCATGTTTTAAAAGATGGATGGATGGATAGAAGATAGAATGATGGCTGGATGGAATGATAGAATTATGGATGGATAGACAGACAGATAGATGATGGATGGATGGATGGATGGATAGATAGAACAATAGAATGATGGATGGATGGAACAATGGATGGATGATGGATAGATGATAGAACGATAGAATGATGGATGGATGGAACAATGGATGGATGGATAGATGATAGAACGATAGAATGATGGATGAATGCTAGAATGATGGATGGATGGATGGATAGACAGATAGATGATGGATGGATAGATGATAGAACAATAGAATGATGGATGGATGGAATGATGGATGGATGGATAGATAGATGATAGAACAATAGAATGATGGATGAATGGAACGATGGATGGATGGATAGATGATAGAATGATAGAATGATGGATGAATGCTAGAATGATGGATGGATAGATGATGGATGGATGGATGGAACGATAGAATGATGGATGATGGAACGATGGATGGATGGACAGAACGATGGATGGATGGAATGATGGATGGATGGATAGATGATAGAACCATAGAATGATGGATGAATGCTAGAATGATGGATGGATGGAACGATGGATGGATGGATAGATGATTGAACGATAGAATGATGGATGGATAGACAGATAGATGATGGATGGATAGATGACAGAACGATAGAATGATGGATGGATGGAACGATGGATGGATGGATAGATGATAGAACGATAGAATGATGGATAGATAGACAGATAGATGATGGATGGATAGATGATAGAACGATAGAATGATGGATGGATGGAACGATGGAATGATGGATGGACAGATAGATGATGGATAGATGGATGGAAGGATGGATATAGATGATAGAACAACAGATAGATAATGGATGAATGGAATAATAGATTGATTGAACGATGGAATGATGGATGGACAAACAGATAGATGATGGATAGATGGAGAGACAACTAGATGGAAGGATTTTTGAACTACTTTGATTTTGAAGCTTGAAAGATGATGTGAATCAAATGACTCACGACAACTCCAGAAACTAAAATAACCGATTCCAAAATTTCATTAACCTTTCAGCAACATCAAGCTTCTACAGCATAACATGAGAAGAGCTCGTGCCATTCATTAAGCTTATGCAATCCATTAGTGTAAAGAAACCAACAGTGCCAGACGGATCAGGAGATTCAAATACACTATAATGAGCCCTAATGAAAACAAACATACTTCAGATGAGAAATTAAACTCATCTAAACCACCCAGCAACGTCCCTCACACTTGCATTAACTTTCTACTGATTCAAACTCGACGAGGATTGAGCTAATTTATGCAAACGTCCATTAATGTTCTCATTAACATACGCGAGATTGTAAATCCAGTCCTCCGTGTTAAAATGAGGCGATTTTTAATTCGCTCTCAAATATTTGAGCAGGTGTGTCAGTCATTAACATGAAAACTACATGGAAGTTTCTCGAAATAACGGTTGTTATCCTCGTTTTGTCTCAATTAATGGAGGGAGTTAAACTCCCGCCGCGCGCGAACGGCGGGAACTCCTCAAACCGTCAAAGACGAGCAAAACGTAGTGTAATAATACATTTCACCAATAGATTTTTCGTTAATCGAAACATACAGCGCTTATTTACGGCAATGTACACTTGATAAACACTAATTTCCTCTCAGGATCTCCACAGAGGACCACCAATCCTGTTCGCACCTCGTTAACACCGCCATTACATTTGCTTTACATTCACTGATTGTTGATTTACATTTGCGACTAAATAGCAGCTCTTTAGGGCTGTTGACCCAAGACTTTGCCAACATCATATAAAACGCTGCCAATCTGGAGTAGCTTCAGTCAGTCCAGCTCCAGCTTCCAAGGAACTTCTTCTCATCATGTTGCCCGCATTGATCTGGATCTCCCTAATGGGACTCACCATCAGTAGACCATCGCCGACTCACCTGGAAAACCGCTTTACGGTGCGAAACGAGTCGGAAGAAGTGCGTTCTGAGGCGATTAAGAGGCTTTTGGAGGTGTTTGGGATGGAGGATCCTCCTGCTGCACTGGTTCGGGTCCACAAACAGCCTCCTCAGTACATGCTGGACCTGTACAACACCATCGCGGACGTGAACGGAGTCACCAAAGACCCGACGCTCCTGGAGGGGAACACTGTGCGCAGTTTCTTCGACAAACGTAAGACACTGACTTCTTTATTCATTTGAACAGTGGAAATAAATTCCCATTTGGCATGAGAAAGCAGTTTTATTCAATGCGCACAAGTACAAAAAGCGCAATTGTAGAAAACAAGACTCAAGTCTGCTTTTTAATCTGTATTGAAGCGGTTCACGTTGATTTTGATGTTTTCCCTTCATTGGTAGTTCCTGATTACATGTAATCTAATCAGATTCCAAAAATACTCGAAATTGGATTACATTTTAAAGTACTTGTAATCCGACTACAGTTACTTTTTTTTTTTTTTTAATTAAATGATTCATAATTTATTGATCTGACTGCAAGCAAATACACAAATAAAACATAGATCTTTTTAGTAAGTGTTGTTTTTATTTTACAATTATTTAATTACTTTAAATGACACGTCTGGGAAGCCGTAAATATTTAATGCACTTCATGTTAACGCATTTTCTTTCTCGTTGTATTTTTATATCAAGATTATCCGATTCAAATCAATGTGATAAACGAGTTAAAAGTGCATTACGTTACAAACTACAATAATTGTCGTGTAATTTTGGAATCAATAACGGTTTGTAATTGCACTTGTAAACTTTTTTCAGTGTTAATAATTCTATATTTTATTTTAATTATGGGTAACACTTTATTTTACAGTGCCGTAGTTACACATTACTACATGTACTTACTATAGTATTAACATGCATAATTACAAGTAACTAACCCTACACCAAAACTGTAACTCTGTTGTAAGTATATGTAGTTGATTAATAGTACTCAGTACTTATTGGAGTAATTACAATATAACTAAGGCACACTAAAATAAAGTGTAACCTAATCATGAAATGTGGAAGAGCATATCTTTACAAGTACAATGTTTAAGTATTAAGGAAAGGTTGCATCCAAATATTTCAATTTGAAATTTTGACTCATGAAGGACCCAAATTGATCAGCTCAAGTTAATGTTAATGTAATTTTTGAGTCATTTCACATTTCTCCTGTCATCTCTCTTTAGTGCATAGTGAGCATGTTGAGTTTCTCTTCAACATGTCCACAGTGGCCAAGACTGAAAAGATCCTGACGGCCGAGCTGCATCTGTTCAAACTCCGGCCACAAGCGTCACTCATCTTCAACAGACAACACTTCTGTCAGGTACGCTGCCGATTTAACGACCCGAAGAGGACTTTAAAAGCAAGTGCGTTCTTCTGGTTAATCATTGAAGTGGTGTTTTTATACAGATCAGTGTCTATCAGGTACTCGATAGCGGCAAAAAGAACGTCTCACAAGGGAAGAAGCTGCTCTCATCCAGACTGGTGCCCACCCATTCCTCCGGCTGGGAGGTTTTTTCCGTCACTCAAGCTGTAAGTATGAACGAAATTGAGATTTTCCTAAAGATCGATTCGCCTAGGAGCTGAAACAGTTTCTTTTTATCTCAAAGGTGCGCTCCTGGATGTCAGACGAGGGCAGTAATCTTGGTCTCTTGGTCACGGTGAAAACTCTAGCGGGTCTTCAGATGGACCTGAAAAACGTGTATTTTGCATCAGGCCGGCATCACCATCACAGCAAACAGCCCATGTTGGTCCTCTTCACTGACGACGGCAGACGGGCGGCTTCTCTGGGGATCGCTGCTAAAGGTGTGACCGTCTCCTTCTTCTCATATAATCTCAAGAGAGCAGCTGTATATATTCAAATAAACACATTTCAGACATCTTTCGCTCAATCAGTTTCAGTTTGAGGTCCGTGGAAAAGTTTGAAGAAAAACTGTAAAAAAGTAAATATAGTGATATAGTATATAAAATACTATGGAAGCCCGTTTCCGCCACTGCAAAAAAAATTGCGACTTTTTATCTCGCGAGATATAAAGTCAGAATTCTGACCTTTTTTTTTTTTTATATCTCACATTCTGACTTTATAACTCGCAATCTCACAATTCCGTGAAAAAAAGTCAGAATTTTGAGATGAAGTCGCAATAATCTTTTATTTTCTAGTGGCGGAAACGGGCTTCTATAAAATACAGTATATATTAAGTAATAAAATATTTAGTAAACTTAATTTATTTAAGTAAAAAAGTGACTTCAAATAATACAGTACACTACCAAAGAGAGAATAAAAACATGTGGTAATGTAACAGATACAGCGTTATTATACTTAATTAAGGCTAAAAAATGCTTGAAATACAATAAACGTTAGGTCAAATAAAGTTTAAAACTTTAAACTTATTTTATTTCAGCTGACATTAAAAAAACTGATAAAAAAACGCAACAAAAATGCTAAATCTTTAACTAAAATGTAAAATATAAAATTAAAACATTAAAAAAACCTAATAAAAATTAATCAATTATGCTAAAATAACACTGAATAGAAATGATTTGACTGATATTTATAATATTATTCTTTTACAGTATTATTCGGGTACATTTAATATAACTAAGAAATTGTATAGATCATTTACAAGAAAATTAATATAATAAATAAAAAATGAATACATGATAAAATGGAAAAAACCTATACATACAATGCATGAAAAACACACTTTTAAATTTTTAAGTTCCTCACAGAAGGATGATCAGATTTAGGGTCCGTGACATGGAAAAGCTTGTTCTAACCTCCTCCCCACTCTTTCTCTTGCGGTTCAGATGATTCTCCCGTTGGACCCAGCCTCCCTCTCCCCGCAGCAGCCCGTCGCAGCGCTCGCGCCGCAGACTACGATGACGGCGTACAGAAGATGCCGTGTCAGCGTCTGCCTCTCTACGTCGACTTTGAGGAGATCGGCTGGTCGGGGTGGATCGTGTCTCCGCGCGGCTACAATGCCTACCACTGCAAAGGCTCCTGTCCGTTCCCCTTGGGTCAGAACATGAGGCCCACCAACCACGCCACAGTTCAGTCCATCATCAACGCCCTCAAACTGACCAAGGGCATCGAGACGCCCTGCTGTGTGCCGGATAAACTCTTCAGCATTAACCTGCTGTACTTTGACGACGACGAGAACGTTGTTCTGAAGCAGTACGACGATATGGTGGCGGGAAGCTGCGGCTGTCATTGAGAAACATCATTCTTCTGCAAAGTCGCTGAGGTTTTGAGGATTGTCAGATGCAGAATCTGGAGTGGACTTTTGTGGCAAGATGACATTGTAAAATATGTAAATAGACATCAAATTTTAATATATGGAGGAGTTGGTCACTTGTAAAAGATGTAAATTTGTATATTGCATGTTGTGAATTATTATAAATTCTAAATAAATTCTTGCACAAAAATGACGGACAGAGTTTGTTTTTATTTCTGTTGTTCTTGTCAGATCATTTATATGTTGCAAAAACACCTTTTTTGCACACCTTTTAAAGGATTAGTTCACTTTCAAATGAACATTAGCCCAAGCTTTACTCATCCTCAAGCCATCCTAAGTGTATATGAGCTGAAGAAAGCGCTTCCATCCACATCCATCCGTCATAAATGTACTCCACATGGCTCCTGAGGGTTAAAAAAGGCCTTCTTTGTGTAAAAAAAACCCCCCAAAAAAACAATCCACATTTAACAAGTTGAGGTAAAATATCAAGATCCATCTTGGATGCGTCAGGGTATTTATTAATATTTCTCCGATTGTGTATATCGGAAAGAAGAAAGTCATGTACATATAGGATGGCTTGAGGGTGACTAAAGCTTGGGCTACTTTTCATTTGAAAGTGAACCATTCCTTTAAAGTAAGATTAACTTAGGTTTAGCACAAACACTATGTTTCTATTAACACTACATTTTTTTCTTTTTCCCTAAATCTACAGTGGCTGAGAGATCTCAACGAGCTGCAACTGAAGAAAATACATGCAAATAGAAAAAAACACCAACAAGTTCAGAAAACATCGTCAGTTGACAACACGTGCTGTAAATACTCACAACGCAACAAAATACAGGAATGCTCTGCAATACTCACAACACGCATGCAATCAGGATGTTAAAAGAAACAAAAAACATTATTTTTTGACATCACCACTGATAAATAAACTGTTGTGGTCTATGTTATTTGCTTTGTGTTTCTGCATTTGGTTGCATTGTGAGTATTTGCTGTGCTTTTTTGTATTTTCTTGCATTATGAGTATTTGCTATGTTTCTGTATTTGGTTGTGTTGAGTATTTGCAGAGTGTTTCTGTATTTGGTTATGTTTTGAGTTTTTGCTTTGTGTTTCTGTATTTGGTTTCATTGTGAGTATTTGCTGTGCGCTTCTGTATTTGGTTTCATTGTGAGTATTTGCTGGGCATTTCTGTATTTGGTTTCATTGTGAGTATTTGCTGTGCGTTTCTGTATTTGGTTTCATTGTGAGTATTTTCAGTGCGTTTCTGTATTTGGTTTCATTGTGAGTATTTTCAGTGCGTTTCTGTATTTGGTTTCATTATGAGTATTTGCAGTGTGTTTCTGTATTTGGTTTCATTGTGAGTATTTGCAGTGTTTCTGTATTTGGTTTCATTGTGAGTATTTGCTGTGCGTTTCTGTATTTGGTTTCATTGTGAGTATTTGCAGTGTTTCTGTATTTGGTATCATTGTGAGTATTTGCTGTGCGTTTCTGTATTTGGTTTCATTGTGACTATTTGCATTGTGTTTCTGTATTTGGTTTCATTGTGAGTATTTGCAGTGTGTTTCTGTATTTGGTTGCGTTGTGAGTATTTGCAGTGTGTTTCTGTATTTGGTTTCATTGTGAGTATTTGCTGTGCGTTTCTGTATTTGGTTTCATTGTGACTATTTGCATTGTGTTTCTGTATTTGGTTTCATTGTGAGTATTTGCAGTGTGTTTCTGTATTTGGTTTCATTGTGAGTATTTGCAGTGTGTTTCTGTATTTGGTTTCATTGTGAGTATTTGCAGTGTGTTTCTGTATTTGGTTGCGTTGTGAGTATTTGCAGTGTGTTTCTGTATTTGGTTTCATTGTGAGTATTTGCAGTGTGTTTCTGTATTTGGTTGTGTTGTGAGTATTTGCAGTGTGTTTCTGTATTTGGTTGCGTTGTGAGTATTTGCAGTGTGTTTCTGTATTTGGTTTCATTGTGAGTATTTGCAGTGTGTTTCTGTATTTGGCTGTGTTGTGAGTATTTGCAGTGTGTTTCTGTTTTTGTGAGTATTTGCAGTGTGTTTCTGTATTTGGTTGTGTTGTGAGTATTTGGTGAATGTTTCTATATTTGGTTGCATTGTGAGTATTTGCAGTGTGTTTCTGTATTTGGTTGTGTTGTGAGTATTTGCAGTGTGTTTCTGTATTTGGTTGTGTTGTGAGTATTTGCTTTGTGTTTCTGCATTTGGTTTCATTGTGAGTTTTTGCTGTGTTTCTGTATTTGGTTTCATTGCGAGTATTTGCAGTGTGTTTCTGTATTTGGTTGTGTTGTGAGTATTTGCAGTGTTTCTGTATTTGGTTTCATTGTGAGTATTTGCTTTGTGTTTCTGCATTTGGTTCCATTGTGAGTATTTGCTGTGTTTCTGTATTTGGTTTCATTGTGAGTATTTGCAGTGTGTTTCTGTATTTGGTTGTGCTGTGAGTATTTGCTGTGTGTTTCTGTATTTGGTTTCATTGTGAGTATTTGCAGTGTGTTTCTGTATTTGGTTTCATTGTGAGTATTTGCAGTGTGTTTCTGTATTTGGTTGTGTTGTGAGTATTTGGTGAATGTTTCTGTATTTGGTTGCATTGTGAGTATTTGCAGTGTGTTTCTGCATTTGGTGTGAGTATTTGCAGTGTGTTTCTGTATTTGGTTGTGTTGTGAGTATTTGCAGTGTGTTTCTGTATTTGGTTTAATTGTGAGTATTTGCAGTGTGTTTATGTATTTGGTTGTGTTGTGGGTATTTGCAGTGTGTTTCTGTATTTGGTTTAATTCTGAGTATTTGCAGTGTGTTTCTGCATTTAGTTGTGTTGTGAGTATTTGCAGTGTGTTTCTGTATTTGGTTGTGTTGTGAGTATTTGCAGTGTGTTTCTGTATTTGGTTATATTGTGAGTATTTGCAGTGTGTTTCTGTATTTGGTTGTGTTGTGAGTATTTGCAGTGTGTTTCTGCATTTGGTGTGAGTATTTGCAGTGTGTTTCTGTATTTAGTTGCGTTGTGAGTATTTGCAGTGTGTTTCTGTATTTGGTTGTGTTGTGAGTATTTGCAGTGTGTTTCTGCATTTGGTGTGAGTATTTGCAGTGTGTTTCTGTATTTAGTTGCATTGTGAGTATTTGCTGTGCTTTTTTGTATTTTCTTGCATTATGAGTATTTGCTATGTTTCTGTATTTGGTTGTGTTGAGTATTTGCAGAGTGTTTCTGTATTTGGTTATGTTTTGAGTTTTTGCTTTGTGTTTCTGTATTTGGTTTCATTGTGAGTATTTGCTGTGCGCTTCTGTATTTGGTTTCATTGTGAGTATTTGCTGGGCATTTCTGTATTTGGTTTCATTGTGAGTATTTGCTGTGCGTTTCTGTATTTGGTTTCATTGTGAGTATTTTCAGTGCGTTTCTGTATTTGGTTTCATTGTGAGTATTTTCAGTGCGTTTCTGTATTTGGTTTCATTATGAGTATTTGCAGTGTGTTTCTGTATTTGGTTTCATTGTGAGTATTTGCAGTGTTTCTGTATTTGGTTTCATTGTGAGTATTTGCTGTGCGTTTCTGTATTTGGTTTCATTGTGAGTATTTGCAGTGTTTCTGTATTTGGTATCATTGTGAGTATTTGCTGTGCGTTTCTGTATTTGGTTTCATTGTGACTATTTGCATTGTGTTTCTGTATTTGGTTTCATTGTGAGTATTTGCAGTGTGTTTCTGTATTTGGTTGCGTTGTGAGTATTTGCAGTGTGTTTCTGTATTTGGTTTCATTGTGACTATTTGCATTGTGTTTCTGTATTTGGTTTCATTGTGAGTATTTGCAGTGTGTTTCTGTATTTGGTTTCATTGTGAGTATTTGCAGTGTGTTTCTGTATTTGGTTGCGTTGTGAGTATTTGCAGTGTGTTTCTGTATTTGGTTTCATTGTGAGTATTTGCAGTGTGTTTCTGTATTTGGTTGTGTTGTGAGTATTTGCAGTGTGTTTCTGTATTTGGTTGCGTTGTGAGTATTTACAGTGTGTTTCTGTATTTGGTTTCATTGTGAGTATTTGCAGTGTGTTTCTGTATTTGGCTGTGTTGTGAGTATTTGCAGTGTGTTTCTGTTTTTGTGAGTATTTGCAGTGTGTTTCTGTATTTGGTTGTGTTGTGAGTATTTGGTGAATGTTTCTATATTTGGTTGCATTGTGAGTATTTGCAGTGTGTTTCTGTATTTGGTTGTGTTGTGAGTATTTGCAGTGTGTTTCTGTATTTGGTTGTGTTGTGAGTATTTGCTTTGTGTTTCTGCATTTGGTTTCATTGTGAGTTTTTGCTGTGTTTCTGTATTTGGTTTCATTGCGAGTATTTGCAGTGTGTTTCTGTATTTGGTTGTGTTGTGAGTATTTGCAGTGTTTCTGTATTTGGTTTCATTGTGAGTATTTGCTTTGTGTTTCTGCATTTGGTTTCATTGTGAGTATTTGCTGTGTTTCTGTATTTGGTTTCATTGTGAGTATTTGCAGTGTGTTTCTGTATTTGGTTGTGTTGTGAGTATTTGCTGTGTGTTTCTGTATTTGGTTTCATTGTGAGTATTTGCAGTGTGTTTCTGTATTTGGTTTCATTGTGAGTATTTGCAGTGTGTTTCTGTATTTGGTGTGAGTATTTGCAGTGTGTTTCTGTATTTGGTTGTGTTGTGAGTATTTGCAGTGTGTTTCTGTATTTGGTTTAATTGTGAGTATTTGCAGTGTGTTTATGTATTTGGTTGTGTTGTGGGTATTTGCAGTGTGTTTCTGTATTTGGTTTAATTGTGAGTATTTGCAGTGTGTTTCTGCATTTAGTTGTGTTGTGAGTATTTGCAGTGTGTTTCTGTATTTGGTTGTGTTGTGAGTATTTGCAGTGTGTTTCTGTATTTGGTTATATTGTGAGTATTTGCAGTGTGTTTCTGTATTTGGTTGTGTTGTGAGTATTTGCAGTGTGTTTCTGCATTTGGTGTGAGTATTTGCAGTGTGTTTCTGTATTTAGTTGCATTGTGAGTATTTGCAGTGTGTTTCTGTATTTGGTTGTGTTGTGAGTATTTGCAGTGTGTTTCTGCATTTGGTGTGAGTATTTGCAGTGTGTTTCTGTATTTAGTTGTGTTGTGAGTATTTGCAGTGTGTTTCTGCATTTGGTGTGAGTATTTGCAGTGTGTTTCTGTATTTAGTTGCGTTGTGAGTATTTGCAGTGTGTTTCTGTATTTGGTTGCATTGTGAGTATTTGCAGTGTGTTTCTGTATTTGGTTGTGTTGTGAGTATTTGCAGTGTGTTTCTGCATTTGGTGTGAGTATTTGCAGTGTGTTTCTGTATTTAGTTGTGTTGTGAGTATTTGCAGTGTGTTTCTGTATTTGGTTGTGTTGTGAGTATTTGCAGTGTGTTTCTGTATTTAGTTGTGTTGTGAGTATTTGCAGTGTGTTTCTGTATTTGGTTGTGTTGTGAGTATTTGCAGTGTGTTTCTGCATTTAGTGTGAGTATTTGCAGTGTGTTTCTGCATTTGGTGTGAGTATTTGCAGTGTGTTTCTGTATTTGGTTGCGTTGTGAGTATTTGCAGTGTGTTTCTGTATTTGGTTTCATTGTGAGTATTTGCAGTGTGTTTCTGTATTTGGTTGTGTTGTGAGTATTTGCAGTGTGTTTCTGCATTTGGTGTGAGTATTTGCAGTGTGTTTCTGTATTTGGTTTAATTGTGAGTATTTGCAGTGTGTTTCTGCATTTAGTTGCGTTGTGAGTATTTGCAGTGTGTTTCTGTATTTGGTGTATTTGCAGTGTGTTTCTGTATTTGGTTTAATTGTGAGTATTTGCAGTGTGTTTCTGTATTTGGTGTGAGTATTTGCTGTGCATTTCTGTATTTGTTTGCGTTGTGAGTATTTGCAGCGCATTTGTTGTCGAACTGATGATGTTTTCTTAATTTTCTGGTGTTTTTTTCTATTTGTATGCGTGTTCTTCAGCTGCAGTGCGTTGAGCGCTCTCAATTTGTGTACAAATCCAATGTTTTAACAGCAATAATCCCTATAACCAGTGGCGGCTCGTCAGCTTGTCATTACGTTACATTAGTTAGAACTGCTCCTGCTGATAATCTAGCAACTATCTTAATCATGGAGAGTAGAGATATTGAATATTTGATTGCCAACAAATGTAACAAGCTACCATTTGAACAGCAGCTACAAATTGAAAATGAAGACTCCACACCGAAAGGCTACAGCAATCAGCTTCACTAACACTAACTGTTATACAGTTTTTCACAATTGCTAAGACACATTTCTTGAAACTTTGCATCTAATCTGCTGAATCCCTCCAGACTGTCCATGTGTCTTCCCATGGGATCATATAGGAAAAGTGCCAACAAAAGCAACAGGTGACAGGTAGAGAATGAGCTGATCTCCTCCTATAGAGGGAGAAAGTAAAAGAGAGAGAGAGAGAGAGAGAGAACAAGGGCTAACAGGTAAAACAGCTGCAGGGCTTCCACAGGATCAACTGATACCGTTCAGCCTCTGTGCCAACCAATTAAACTCACAATGGTGAACTAGTGCACGAATGCTTGCATATTTAATGCCATAATTGAGATGCATGTGCTGATATTAACACAATACACCAGACTGCTTCTCACGAGACCTCCAGTCAAAACACTTTATGAGGAAAATGACTGAAACCAGGATGAAAGAGGTGAATCTCATTCCACAAAAATGAGTCGACATTGAGAATAATGAGGAAAAAAGTACAATACAAAATGTTCAGACACATTACAATGATGGACATAAAACATGCTGGTTCTTTTTTTACTTTATATAATTAGTTTTTTTTTTTATTTAGCAAGCAAATAAAATAACTTTTTCATGTATTAATCACCAGAAACCAGATTTTGGCCTGTTTGTTCCTTTCAAATGTCTTGTTATCCAACACTTGTTTTGTTGGTGCCCAAACGTGCCTCGAACTATCACACAATAATTCCGTGAATATTGTTGTGCATCACTTCTGCACATTTCCAGTGTTCCCAGCATGTGAATCAGTCAGTAATCCGACGCTCAGTTGAGATGTCAGCCCTGCTCTCCACTTGCACTCCCCTTGACCGACAGGACGCATTCACGTCCAAGAAAGACCGCCATTCATGGCAGCTAAATGATGAAATACTGCCATTATAAAAGAACTAAAGGCCTCACAGCGGCGACACCTGATCTGCCGTGTCTCACGGCGGCCTTTTGTGCCAGTATTTCATATCTGAAATATCTGCCGGCATACGGCGGCAGACGAGAGGGAGTTTGCCATGGCACTGCAAGGATGGGGAACAAACAGACCATCTTTACATCCCAGCAACTGGACGCATATCAGGTCAGATGAGCCATTCGAGATCATAATTTTGGATGCATGACGCCACCGTTCAAAACTTTGGGGTCGGTAGGAATCTTTAATATTTTTGAAAAAAAAAAAAGTCTCACTAAGGATGCATTTATTTGATTAAAAAAAGACAGTGAAATTTTATTAAAATTTAAATGTGAATATTTTGTAAAATATCATTTATTCTTGTGATCAAAGCTGAATTTTCAGTTTCAGTCACATGATCCTTCAGAAATCATTCTAATATATTGATTTGCTGCTCAAGAAATACTTATGATGATTATCAATGTTGAAAACAGTCTAGCTGCTTCATATTTTTGTGAAATCCATTTAGATACACCCGAATACATTTTGTTTTCCAGAAATCTTTGATGAATAGAAAAAAAGAACAGCATTTATTTGAAATAGAAATCTTTTGTAAGATTATGCGTGTCTTCACTGATGTTTAAGGCATCCTTGCTAAATAAAAGCATTAATTTTTTATGTTTTTTTCTTCTAACCCCAAACTTTTGAATGGTATAAATCTCACCTGCATCTTAAAAATGCAATTATATTTGAAAACTGTAAAAATTGAAGCTAAAATGCTCGAGACAATACTCAAATTGTTATGGTTAACAGCTATATTGATGAATATGTATGAATGCTTTGCAACTCATTTTCCTCGCACAATTATTAAAAAAACTAGTATGACAGTATATATTTTTATTTTATATGTATATATACACATACATACATATATATGGCTGGGTGGGTCACTTTTAAAATGTATTTCACTACAGATTACAAAATACATGCTTTAAAAAGTCATTTGTAACATATTTCGTTCCATTACTCAAGTTTAGAAACTTAATCTAAATATTTTTGAATACTTATGTAATACACACACACAAAAAAGGTAATTGTGAGTTTTTATCTCACGACTCTGACTTTCTAATTTTCACAAATAATCTTAAATCTCCCAAATTTCTGAGAAAAAAAAGTCTGAATTGTGAGATAAAAAGTCACAATGACCTTTTTTACATTTATAAAGGGACTCACAAACAACTATCACAAAACAATCACCAATTGCTGTTTACATTATTATTTAAATGACATTAAAATAATCTAAAACACTTTTCAGATGTAACCGTAATCTGATTACCACCCATTTAAAATGAAATACAGTTACTCAAATTTTGTATTTTAAATATGTAACTAAGTTACTTGTATTTCGTTACTCCCCAAACCTATATATATATGCCGCATCCTCTCCTAGAGAGAGAGAGAACAATATTGAGTAGAAATGCTGCTTTGTAAATCATGTTTTTGCTTCATTTTGAAGGACTGCACTTATTTCACCAGAAAAGAAATTCTGAGGTGAGACACTCAGTTTTCTCGTTTACTTGTTTAATCTAGTCAAGTCAGTAAATAGGCAGCTAAACAGTATGATGTTATATAGGCCTGCTCTCATTTAACATCTTGTCACGGACTTCTGTAATAGAAGAAGAATTCAAAAGAGTTATCAATGCATGTTGCCTTTCCTCAGACTGTTTCATCGATACCATGATTTAGCTCCACAGCTCGTGCCGCTGGACTACACCAACCAGCCGGAGGTGCGTCTGCCGTACGAGCTGATTGGCAGCATGCCCGAGCTGAAGGTACGGCGCCTCGGTGTTCCTCATCAATAATGAAACCCCTACTAATTGATCGCAGTCTTGGTGGGGTTAAGCGTTATCAGATCCTCTTAACTCAAGAGAAGCAACAGCTTAACTTCGTTTAATCAAGTGTTTGTGAAATATCAGTTGGTGAAGAGAAAATCCTGCCGCATTTGGTTGAAAGACGCAGACACTTGATCTGACGCAATATTCGTTTTCACCGAAGAAGTCCCAGTGAAATACCACGCAAGGATTAATGATAATATTAATTTTCAAGCTGGCGTTTTCATGTGAATCCCTACGGCATGAATCGATTGATTTGTTTTAGGAAAAAGTGAGCAAAACGTTAATACGCTTTTAAGAATAAAATGTCATCTTTTATTTAGGATAACCCATTCAGGCAGAGGATCGCCGAAGTCTTTTCAGAGGATGGAGAAGGAAACATGACTTTGGACGACTTTCTGGACATGTTTTCAGTGCTCAGTGAAATGGCCCCACGGGACCTGAAGGCGTATTACGCTTTTAAGATCTACGGTCAGTCTTAAGGTGCGGCCACGAAATTTCGTGGGCAAAAAAATTCCGTAATCTTTTCTCAATGGATTGGTACAGGTATGACGTCACTTTGTAGGCCAATCGGCAGTTAGCATCCCGCTGGTTCTCCCGACAAAAACCTTATAGAGTGACAACCAGGGCTGGGTGGGTTACTTTTAAAATGTATTTCACTACAGATTACAAAATACACGCTTTAAAAAGTCATTTGTAACGTATTTCGTTACATTACTCAAGTTTAGGAACTTCATCTAAATACTTTAGAATACTTTGGAATACTAATAAGTGTGGAACAAACACAAAAAAGATCATTGAGAGTTTTTATCTCACAATTCTGACTTTTTCCCTCAGAATTGTGTGATATAAAGTTGCAATTGTGAGTTATAAAGTCAGAATTATGAGATATAAACTCACAATATTGAGAAAAGTCAGAATTATGAGATATAAACTCACAATATTGAGAAAAGTCAGAATTATGAGATATAAACTCACATACTAAATTCACAATTGCAAGAAAAAAAGTCAGTATTGCAAGTTTATATCTCCCAATTCTGACTTTAGAACTTGCAATTGTGAGTTTAAATCTCGCAATTCTGAGAAAAAGAAGTCAGAATTGTGAAATGCAAACTCACAATTGTGAGGGAAAAAAACTAATTGTGGGAAAAAGTTGCAGTGACGAGTGAATTATAAAATGACTCACAAACAACAAAACATGAAAACAGTCGTGGATCATCAGGTCATGACAGGACAGTTTCAGTTTTTTTTAAAATTCAGTCATTTTGTCTTGTTTCAGACAGAGAAAAATAAAAAAAACACATTTTTTTTTTATGATCTTAAATAAATAAATGTTGATGAAACTGAACTCGTCTTTTTCAGACGGTCAGAGTCAGAGAATCACCAATCGCTGTTTAAATGACATTAAAACTCAAAGTAATCACTTTGGTAATCTAAAACTGTAATCTGATTACCACCCATTTCAAATCAAACACAGTCACTCAAATTTTGCATTTTAAATACGTCACTAAGTCACTTGTATTTCGTTACTCCCCGACCCTGGTGGCAACATTGGCGAATGCCAAATCAAACGGGAAAGAGGTTTGCGATTGACTACACAAATAGATTTGAGATGAAATCAGAGGTATATTTTTACAGACTACAGAAAGCTAAAGAAAAGAATCACTGCAATTGACCAAAACAACTGGACTCCAGGCAGAGAAACGTAGATTTGCAGTTCACATTTTGATGCATTTTGGGGTAAAATCATACCCTATGTATTGTATTGTTAAATATTGTAATGACAACTCATCAATTAAAGTTTTAGGTCTGGATGATATTAGTGATTTAGACCTTGTTTAGACTTACCTTTATTGTATTTATATAAAGCATTCACAAGCAAATTTGCGTTACGTATTTCCCTGGCATTGAAATCAGACACATCCTGTATAAATGTCTGGAAACACGATTCCTGGCGGCATGTCAATATCCATGGATCTTTGATAAGAGTCCAACTTTTAGTTTAATCGTTTGTTTTACTCACGTTTTCCTGTTAAATCCAGTCATGCTGCACCTCTTTTGCCACTCAGTCCGGCTTGGGGGGGGGGGGGGGGGGATTCCGGCGGGAAAGTGACGTCAATGTATACGCTCTATAGGATTTTTCCGTAGGATTTTGGATTATCACAAAAACAAGCTCTGTGAAACAAAAGTATACGATACCTACGATTCATGGTTTGTAAATCAAGATAATTCTCACAGATTTATGAATTTTGAAGCCTAAAACGAATACTATAAATGATAAACGAACTACACCACGGTCACCCCCACTAAGCTTTCCAAAAAGTAAGCTGGAGTTAATTTTGTGAATAATTTATAAGTGCACGATTATAAGCATAATGAGGCTGTAATAGCTAATTGAGTCTCCCCGACTACCTTTGTAGTCCCATTTAGCCACTTGTTAGCGACCTCCTTTTTAAAGACACGTAACAGCTTCAAAAAAATCACGGGTGGGGCAATACTGATGCATTTTATGTCGCAGAATAAAACATGAAAGTGCACAGACCTTATTTCAGCGATTTAACCAAAATTCCATTCAAAAAAACCCATTGACTTGGGCACGATGGAGCTGGAAGTGCTAAAACGCTAACTCGTTTCTGCGCTTTGGACTACAAAGTGATGTCATACTTGCACTATAGCGTATAGCGTAGCATATAAAGCACAGCGCACAAGTTTTTCGCCCTCACGCGAAACATTTGGATTCCAGTTGAAATTGCTGTTTTTTTTTCCCGCCATGCAACGTGAACGCACATTTAATCATTTTTTCGCGTCTACACAGAACGAGCAACTCTATAGGGTTAGCTAAAACTAGTTTGGAATTATGCAAAACCACTCATTCAACCAACTATAAGAATAATGCTTAGGATTTAATTGAATAATATTTATTATAGTTTTTATTAATTTATGTTTATTTCATGTTTTCATTTTAAATTTGGTTTTATTTCAGTCATTTTGTTATGTGCTTTTTTTGTAAACATTACTATTTAGGTTTAATTTATTTTTATTTCAGTTTTATTATTTAATTTTTTTTTTCAGTTTTAGTTTGTTTATTTCCAGCTAACAAAAATTAGAAATGTTGTAAATAAAATAAATGTAAGTTTTTAAGGGGCTAAATGTAGAATTAAGAACCCTTGTTATTAGCGACACCCGTGGCTGTTAATTGAACTGCAGCAGCGACTTCTTGCTCGACGTACAAATGAGTGAAGAGACTGAACATGATTCAAGGCACCGATATAGTCACGGGGATTTTTATTTTCTTTGACATTCTTTGCTTATTAGTAAAAAGAATTTGGAAATACCTTTATGGCGAACATCCAGATGCCATCCGCCCCGCTGAGAGTGCCATTTAGATGTAAATGCGTGCTGCGCGCGCTTTCCTCTCAACAAAAACGACAGCGGTGAGAAAAAAGCATATGATCATAGCCATGTGAATATGTCTAGACCACCTCTGCAATCCACTGATAGTTTGGTAAAGTGTATTTGGGAGACTATAGTTCGAAATAATCGCTTTTCTTTGCACGACACATTGAAATTTGAACGTAAGAGAGACGCGCGTTAACGTCACATCCTTTTGATTTTCCCGGCAAAAACGACCCGAGTCGTTTTTACGTAAAAAGCAGGGTTTTAGACAATCTAGGAGGTCGGGGAAGGTCTCGTTTTTTAGTTTTCGTTACAAGTTGTTCAGTAAAAAGCGATTAATGCATGAAAACTCCTACTTCTAGAAACTATTTTTTATTTTATTTGTGCTTTTTCAATTAACGGAACCCTCAAATTAAATGTGGATATAAGTCAGTGTGTACAGGCTGGATTTGAAATCATTTGATACTACGACCTGACCTCAATCTTCTGTTTCTATTCATGTAGAGATGAACCCGCAGAACCTTAACTGACACATGATGAATATCAATAATTCAGGCGTTCATTAAAGAAGACACCATCCAATGAAAAGCTCTGTTCATATCTGTGTTCATGCTACTGTCTAATTAAAACCTGATCTGCTGCTGTCATCAGAAAAGACTCTGTTCTCATGCAACATTAACACGGGGTAAATGATAACGCTCTCAAACAACAGAGTTCAATGATTTACACAAGAGAGTATGATGACATTTCAAGACTGAACACAGATGAATTAATTGTGGATAATGTTCAGACCATAAAGTTGTAACCAGGGTTTACTGTGGGTCTCTCATATAAATAAATTATATAGTAAATATGAAAGCAATAAATCTATATTCTTTGTATTGCAGTATTCTAATTATTCCAAAAAATAAATCACATTAGGACAAATAGACATTTAAAATGGGCTAATTTCTTTAATTTCTAAAAAAAAAAAAAAAAAAGCAACACTATATATATATATATATATATATATATACACACACATACAATAAATCTAGATTTTAATTTCTTTTGGTTATGCATAGTATTAAAATTAGTATTAAAAACAACATCAAAGAATTTCTTTATGCCTGAATTTTCTTTAAAGGGTTAGTTCACCCAAAAATGTAAATTCTGTCATTAATTCCTCACCCACATGTCGTTCTGCACCCGTAAAACCTTCGTTCGTCTTCAGATTGAGATATTTTTGATGAAATCTGATGGTTCAGTGAGTCTCGATTGACAGCAAAACACTTTCAGATGTCCAGAAAGATACTAAAACATATTTAAAACAGTTCATGTGGTTCAACCTTAATATTTTAAAGCGACGAGAATACTTTTTATGCACCCAAAAAATAAAATAACGACTTTTCAACACTATCTAGTGATGCACGATTTCGAAACACTGAATCATGAAGCTTTACGAATCTTTCGTTTCGAATCAGCGATTCGGAGCGCCAAAGTCACGTGATTTCAATAAACGAGGCTTCGTTACGTCATAATTTCAATAGTTCACGTGAGTTTGCCAGTTTGATACGATGAGGTTGAGGAATTAATGACATAATTTTAAATTTTTGGGTTTAAAATTTTTCCCTTTAAGCCAAATGTTTTTCTACATGAAAATGAGTTGACTAATACTTTTTAAAAGCAGTTTAAAAGTTGCATTAAACATTTATTTTATTTGTAGCAAACTACTTTTTAAAGTCATTTTCATAATAAGTATTTATTTGCTGATTTTAACAGTGATTTATTCACTTCGCTTCGTTTCCCCCCTCTAGATTTCAACAACGACGACTTCATCTGTAAATCAGATCTGGAGAAAACCTTAAACAAACTGACCCGCAACGAGCTGACGGAGGATGAGGTGAGGATGGTGTGCGAGAAGGTGATCGATGAAGCTGATCTGGACAACGATGGTCGATTATCTCTCGAGGATTTCCAGCACATGATTGTGAGAGCGCCTGATTTCCTCAGGTAACAGCGACTCACGCCTTTCTTTTCACAGACAGTTCATTTAAATATTTCATTTAGTGTTTTTTAAATGAAATCTTTTCTATTGCAAAGTCATAAGATCTGCTGGTATGAATATGTTGACAGTCTATGGGTCAGTGACTCACCTTTTCTAATTATAATAATCATAAGAATTAAACATGACGTGCATTAATGTGATATTATTACTTAACCAACTCTTATCTGTGCAAAGTTATGTCTTTTATCGTATGTTATGACCACGTAAACTCAAGTAACTTTCACATCATCTGCACTTTTTCATTAAAGGCCAATATTTTTATTTTCAAGTGCTTGACATCTTCACCCTTTATTCAAATATCATTAAAAATTTGTGAAATATTTTATTGGCATATTGCGTAGTTAATACATATATAAACTGACCATATACATCCAACAAGAACTCATTTTGAATTTGACGTTTGCCACAATCTGCGAAGTTACGAAGCTCAAAGTTCAATGCAAAGAGAGATATTTTCTTTTTAAGAAATCTACAACAAACGGCTGGTAGGGACTACGAGATTCTTCCCGGGTTGGTGACATCACAAACCCCAAAATTTACATAAACCCCGCCCCCGGGAACATGCAAAAAAAGGGGGCGTGGCCATGTTGAGAAGAGGAAGAGTTGTTGTAGTCGAGTGTTGTTGATGCCGTCATTTTACGCCGCACTCGTTGTTGTTGAGCTGCTAAAGCTCCGCCCTCTTGTGGAAAGGAGGCGGGGAGCAGCAGCTCATTTGCATTTAAAGGGACACACACAAAAACTGTGTGTTTTTGCTCACACCCAAATAAGGGCAAGCTATAATAAATGATCTGCGGGGGATTTTGAGCTGAAACTTCACAGACACATTCTGGAGACTGATGTTACATCTTGTGAAAGGGGAATGATAGGTCCCCTTTTACAGATTGTATACAGATGCTTTTGATAGAGCTTGCTGCCAATACATTTTTAACCCAGAAAACGTCTTATTCTTCTCGTTTCCAGCACCTTTCACATCAGGATATGAAGATCATCTGGACATTTACTTTCAAAAGACGATGTAAGAACTTTTTCTGCAGATTCAGAAGTCACAGATGGTGTCGCACGCATTAAAGAAGATTAAAGGGGTAGTTCACCTGAAAATTCTGCCGTTAATTAATTCTGACATCATGTCCTTCCAAAGTGGACACACAAAAACAATTTACTACTTTATTTACAAAATATTGATCTCCGACGCTCGTTCACGAGAGGACCTGTTGTAAATAAAGTAGTACATTTTGGAGGGCGCCGCTTCATACAATTGAGGTTAAACCACTGGAGTCACATGGATTACTTTAAGGATGTCTTTACTTCTTTTCTTGGGCTTGAAAGTGGTAATTGTGTAGATGGTCAATGGAGGGACAGAAAGTGTTGCCAAAGATGAATGAAAGTCTTACAAGAATTTTTGGGTAAACTAACCCTTTAATGTTCAAAATATACACTTCAATAAAATATAATAATTCTTATCTTGAACATGAAAACAAGCCAACGATGTGCCTGAAAAGCTTATTATAAAGCTTCTGATTCTACAGCAAATCAAGACCAGAAAATAATTTATCCGTCAATATTGAACACACACACACACACACACACAGAGACGCATCTCTTAAAAGAATCTTGTTTTAATAAATCAAAAGTACAGATATCTACAAAAACCGTAGATTTGTGTGTTTTTTCAATGTTTTAGAAAGTACAGTACAATTTAAGTAGATCTCTTTTTAGAGTTATTTACAATTGTTTCTTTTCTTTTTCTTTTTTTACCAAAATGTAATTAACCAATCTCCCCAGTTACCTCACGATCCACAAAATGAAAACATGGTCATATAAAAAGAATCTGTAAATGATATGAATGACAAGTCGTTACAAGAAAGACAAACTAAACAGCGAAAACGGTTGACAGACATACGCACCACTGCTCGATAAACACGACATGACTGCGAAGCATTAAGACAGAAAGCGGTACCTAATGATCTTTTCCACTCGGTTTGTCTGCAAATCAAATAAACATGTTTCCACCAGCTATTTGTTCGTTATTTTTCCTTTGTGTTCTATCGCTTTAAAACGCCCGAAGGCCAGATTAAATCGCGTCCGATGTCCATTACTACGCCCAAACATGTTTTAAACACTAGACTGTCCTCGAAAGCTCAGAATAGACAGACCGACCGCAGGTAGACGCTTCAATGTGCAGAACATCTATAGAAGAAAATATACATACGCAGACAAAACATACAGGAGGTCACCTTCATGATGCATAGATCCAAAATGAAAGATCAAGTATTAGTTATTAAGACAAACGGCAAGTATTATTGGACAGGGAGAGAAGAGACGCTATGGCTACGGATGAAGACGAGCCGGCCCCTGTTACACAAGACAAATATGAGCCCAAAACATCGTCTCCTTGAGGTGGAAAGAGAACAAGGTGCACACAGGAAGTCATTTCAAGTTGGTCGACATTTAAGCTTGGAAAAAGGAAAAGTGAATGTGCCTTATTGCAGCAAGAAGAGAATTTCATACACCTCTGCCTCGCAGGAGAAACAGACGAACAATGCGCTTTCCTAATCGGTTTAAAACACGTTACACCCCAAATCCAAAGGAAATATATACATGTATATATTGCATAAAGAGACGTTTTCATGGCAATTGACTTTTTCTTTCAATACATTAATCTGAATAAGATTACATTAATTTAAAATGTGCTTAACAAGATGCCAAATAAACTGCTTTTGGGGTGAAATTTGACCTGAACATGTTCTTGTGACCCTCATCGATGGGAGTTTGTTCTTTCACTCAAAGTTAACGGGCGTTAAAGATTGCTGGTGTACATTAACCAACCACAACTACAAAATATACATTTGAGTATACCGCAGCACAAAGGCAAAGCTGCGCAGTTGGTCACAAAATGAGAGACAGGTTTGACTAAACTACACTAAATATGTTGGGTTAAATCTGGACAGATCCAGCGACTGGGATCGTTTTCTTTAACTCAACTATTGTTTAAAAATAGCTCGCTTAAAATGAACCCGAAATTAATTCAATCAATTAAATAAATGCACATAAAATGAATAATATTTATGAATAAATGCTCACCTTCTGATTATTGTCGCCTCTAGTAATCACGCGTCGATTCTGGGGTTCATTTTAAGACAGCCTTACAGTAATTTTTAAACAACAGTTACGTTAAATAACCTTCGAATTGGGCCAAAACAACCCAATCGTTGAGTTGATCCATTTTCAACCCAACTTGGGTTGTTTTTAACCCAGCATTTTTCAGTGCATGATCAAATCGAGAGAAAAATCACTCATGAAACCAACAAGTACTGCAGTTTGTCTTTCTCAAGCATTTGTTGCATCAATTATAAGCGTGTGCTTATGATCAGGAATGGTGGATTACTGGGTAGCTAAGCCTAGTCATGTGAACCAAATCCGCACCGCGACACCCAAACGAATGTGCTGTGATTCATTCCATTCATAACACATCAGACAAATGAACAGAACCGATTCATCAATGGAAGCCAATGCATAAAACTAGCTTTGTCTTACTATGCTGTGTGGAAATAGTTTGTTGGGGGGGAATGAAAACGCCTTGCTCTTAAAACTAACATGAATTCGGCGGGTCCACGTAACCATGTATAAACGCCTGTCATTACGATGCAAAGCTATCACTTGGCACAAACTACACACAACACGAAAGATACTGATAAAGTGCATGGACGTCTGTACGGGAGGTGCGTTCTCAAGTATAGCTCTGCTCTGAAGGTTACACAGTCACCCTTGCTCATTGCTTTTGGTTACGCATAATTAATACTACAGGAATTCTTCATCCTTACAAGGGCTACGAGTCAGTTTCATTCAATTCTACTCTAGAAGATTCGATTCAAGTGTTACGCTTTCATGACGGGACGTTTTCAGGTCGTAATAAAGCCAGACCTGAGTTTTGGATTTATGCGAAGGGTTATTAAAAAGAAAGCTAGCGCTACTGCATAAAAGGCTGAACTATTTGGAAATAGCTTCATGTGCACGTTAAAAAAAAAAAAAAAAAAGGAGGTTAGATTTAACGAGGCAGTAAACACGTCTTGATGGATAAAAAGCAGGATCTCATTCGTTTAGTATGAAAATATCGTCTGTGAAAGCTTCACCGCACCAATTATGTGAAAAATACAACTGGGGAGCGACAAAATTGAAGCGGGTTATAATATTCCTCTACTTACAATAAGGTCATGTGATTGTCGAAGAATGCACCGAAAATAAAATGGAATGATAAAGATCGCCCCACGGAACTCTCAAATTGGCTCAAAATTAGACCACGCTCTGCGGCCGGACCCAGGATCGCAAGAACTCCCGGGTCGCCGTGAAGGAATGGATCGATTTTGGCAGTTGTGCGCTCAAAACGAGCGAGTGAAACGAAGACGGAGGTTCGGGATCTTCTTTAGGTGCGCGATGATCTGCATCCGCAACCGGCTCTTCACCTCGACTTGCAGAACCAACGCGTTCTCGCGATGGAAAGGTCATAAGCGGCATCACTAATCTGTCAATGGAAGAAGATGAGGAGCCAGGAACTCCGACTGTCCTAGGGCTGGAAGTAAGAACGCGACAGAGGAGAGAAGAGAGGAAGGAGGAGGAGGAGTGCTGGGAAGGAGAGCGTAGTCCAGTCGTGTCCAGCCCATTGGCGGCGGACGGTAAGGCCTTGGTCTTCACAGTAGCGCACAGCGAAAGAAGCTGCTCTTTTTCTGCTGTTCAGGGGTAATTTTCACTCCATGGTTGCTGCCCTGAGGATTGTTACCCTCCTGTGTGAGCAGAGACAAAACAAACCTCCTCAGACTTTATTACTACAACACAAGCGAGCCAGAGATACTGAAGGCTTCGTTCGTCATTATTGAGTCTCTTTATTATGTGCCTACACTGGTGGTCAAAAGTTTGGAATAATTATATTTTAGTTTAAAATAAGTCAAGTTTTTGATGTCCTATCAAACAAGGACACAAAACAGAAAATTATGTACATAATTAACTAGCAATCAAAGATTTGGTGTTTTTGAAAAGTAGTCTCTTGTGCTCACCAGGGCTGCATTTATTTGATCAAAAAAATACAGTAAAAACAGTGAAATATTTTATGATTTAAAATAACTTTTTTATTTGAATATATTGAAAAGTGTATTTTATATCCAGTGATCAAAGCTGAATTTTCAGCATCATTACTCCAGTCTTGAAATCAAATCCATTCTGATATGTTGCTCAATTATCATCAAATTGCATTTTAAAATATATTAACATAGTTATTCTAAAATTTTACTGTTTGAACTGCATTTTTGATCAAATAAATTCTCTTAGTGAGCATGAGACTTGTTTCAAAAACAGTTAAAAATAATTCATTCCAAACGTTTGACTGCCAGTGAGTTCCTATTATTTACATAATTGTATTTTTTGTGTTCTTCACCAAAAGCTGACTTATTAATAGCTATAATAAAGAGACCTCTGCTCTCGCAGTGCACGTTCGCAGGTGCGTGTTTGTTTTCGGTCAATTTCACATGTCAGCAGTGTTCAATAATGATTCTCAGGGTGCGTTCACACTTGTAATTCGGTTGGTTTGGACCAAAAAACAAAACAAAAACAAAACATATAGTCCTGGTCCGCTTAGCGTTCACACTGGCATTTTTAACAGCGAACCTTAAGTTACCAAACCAAAGGCGTAGGGATACGGTCACGACCTGATTGGTCGGCTTTTATGACGTATATTTGGCGACGGATCTCGCTTACCGAACATTCAAAACAACGCTGTGTTCTGGATTAAACGCCTTCATTTTATGCTTTATTTTTACCAGCTGAGAACCACGAAGAGCTCATCAAATGTTCGACTCGACTCATTTTGGATACGCCGATCTTCCCACGTCGTCGAATCAGCTGACTCGTAGCGTCGCATCTTGTGACATCACGTCCTGTTTTTGGTTCGTTCACACGTCTTTGGTCCGTGTCGCGTTCATATATCAGTCGAACCGCACCAGAGTTGGTTTGGAAGTGGACCGAGACCCATCTTTTTAGCGGTCTCGGCCCGCACGAGGGTTCTGATGGCAGCGTTCACATATGAACCGCACTAACTGAGCGATCGCACCAGGGTTCGTTTTAATCGAACCGAACATGACAAGTGTGAACGCCCCCTCAGAAATCACTTACTGCACCTATTGAACTACTCTTCATGTTAACTAATCTAGTAAAGTGCTTCCCAATTCTAATTCTAAATTCATTGTTACTCATGAACCTAAAGCACAGAAAGGGAAAATCTTACCAATTTCGTGTCCATCTTTGATTTTATATCCCTGGCGAGTGTTAAGAACGCCTGCGAGTAGAGCGGAAAACACCATTATGTCTGGATTAGACCTTTAAACGCTCAGATATGATCAGGAAATGAAATGAGTATTCATCATGAAAGCACTTACGTTCTCAACGTTGATATTCGCCTTCGCACTCGTCTCCATAAACTTGATGCCGTACTCTAACGCCAGCTGAACGGATACAGGCAGAGTGTGATTTAAAATACTGGTAGGATATAGTCGGATGATGAAGGAGGATCATTGACTAGATGATTATTGTTGAAGCTGTAGCATCAATGAAAGTTAAAAAAAAAAAAAAAACTTTTTTTTTTTTAAAGAGAACAAGTATGATGGTCTGCTCACCTTCTCGCCTCTTTCTTTGGACACCTGCCTCTTCTCATTAATGTCACATTTGTTCCCCAAAATCATTTTTTCTACATCTGCTGATGCATGCTGGGTTAAACGCAAACAAGAACATGCACTATAATTATTATAATCATCATGACTTTGTATTCAAAAACTATTTTATATGTCATATTAAAAGCACAACGGTTATGGCGCAAGATGTTAGCGAGGGGGAAAAATAAAGGTGCAATGACCAAAGATGCCCACTTTATATTTATAATAATGAATAGGTGAAATATTTGGGATCAGTAAGATTTTTTAAGGTTTTTGAAAGAAGTCTCTTCTGAAATATTATTATTTTCTGTTTGAATATATTGTAAAATATTATTAATTCCTGTGATCAAAGCATTCTCATCAGTCTTCAGTGTCACATGATCCTTCAGAAATCATTCTGATATGATTTGCTGCTCAAGAAACATTTATGATTATTATCATCATCTGATTATTATCAGCTTGTTTTTGGTTTTTTGGAAAGAAATTGATACTTTCATTTAGGATGTATTAAATGAATCAAAAAAGACATTTATAATGTTACAGATAAATGCTGAACTTTATATTCATCAAATAATCCTGAATGTTTTCAACATTGTTAATAATCATATATGTTTCTCGAGCATATCAGAGTGATTTCTGAAGGATCATGTGACTCTGAAGACTGGAGTAATGATGCTGAAAATTCAGCTTTGATCGCTGGATATAAATGATACTTTACTATATATTCACATAGAAAACAGTTATTTTTAAATTGTCATAATATTTCACAATATTACAGTATTTTTGATCAAATAAATGCAGCCCTGGTGAGCAGAAGAGACATTAAAACACCTTTCGAATGCAATTTTCATTAATGCATCTGGCACACGCTGCAATGCATTTCATTCACATGGAAACTGAACCCATGACTTTACTGTACGAGCCATTTATGCAAATTTAAAAACCTGCAGATTGTGCATATTAGCAAGGCAGATAAATCCGGGAATCACCTCCTCTATGTTTCGGATCCAGTTTTTGATGTTGTCAAATGATTTCTCATTGGTAATATCATAAACCAGCATGATACCCTGAAATCAGAGCACAAGACACAACACAGTTATGAAGATGACATCGAATGAGCAGAAATCCCTGAAGCTTCATCTTACCATTGCTCCTCTGTAATATGCCGTTGTGATCGTTCGGAATCGTTCCTGTCCTGCCGTGTCCCTGTGAATATAAAACCGTATTAGTGTTAGTAACTGTGGCCCTGCTGAAATACGGTTTGCAGGTGTGGTTAAGTGGAAGATGACCTTCTCCTGACAAGGACAATGACGAAACACAAACCACTGACATGTGCTGCAATGTAAAGGAGAAATGAACCTGGTTTCACTAGTCAAACGGCAGCTCCTTCAGAAACTGCTGTTCAACTAGTGTTGACTAGAAACTCACCATATCTGTAACTTTATCTTCTTGCCGTCTAGTTCTATTGTCCTGATCTTGAAATCGATACCTGGAAGAGAAAATGCGTAAAACTGTCATCGTCAGCTGAAAAACAAATTCAATAGTGTCTCTTTTAAAACTGTCCAACAACAGACGAAGCCAAGCATCAATCACCGATTTCATACTGCAAATTAAGTGATAAAAACATAAGCGTGACTCAGGCTGCCCATCAAGGCTTTCAACATCAAAGTTAGTCTTCGAACTTTAGTTAGTCTTCGAGTTATTGATCTGAAATACTCTGGAGCAGAGGCTTCTGGGGAGAGTGCTTAAAGAAAAATTCATGTAAAATAAATAAATTAATATTTTTAATGATTAAAAATCAATAATTTTTTTAAATAATTTAAAATAAATAAATAAAATAGATTAAAAAATAAATAAAATAATTGAAAAATAAATAAAAATTATAAAAAAAATAAATAAAAAAGTATTAAAAAAATGACTAAAAAGTATTAATAAAATAAATAAAAAGTATTAAAAAAATAAATAAAAAGTACATTACAAAAAATACTAATGCAACGTAATAGAACCTATTTATTAAGTAATATTTTACACATTAATATTATAAGCTATTTCTTTATACATAAAAACAGTGTTTTAAATTTAAGGATTTTAGGCATCTAGACCACCGTTAAATTGATTTAACTGATCTTAACAGAGCAATAGATTTTTAAAAAGTCCCATTTACATCACAACACTAACAGCCTGATTTTTTCTCACATATTATCATGATTTTTGAACAAGTAATTGTCAATTCCACAATATTTTGATAATACCACACTATAAAGTAGCTTGCATTAAAAAGTAAAAGTATATGGTAATCATTCAGGATCTAGTCTGATATTAGTATAGCTGTACAACCAAAGTTACAGTAAAGTTTTTTACTCCCTATTTAACAAAGTAGACAAGAATATTATTATACAAGTAAAATATTGAGTCTTAAATGACTGGCTAACGGGGTTCTAACCATTTTTTAATATATATTTTAATGTGATATTCAACAGTTTATATAATGCTCCCATCTATTTGATATTTAAAAGTTTCCACAAAAAAAAAAGAGTGAAAATAAAAGCAAACCTATCATTTCATGTCTGAGTCATTCTGTCAGGGCAGCTAGATGCTAACCAACAGGACAGCAGAAAGGGTCATTAAATACACACTACATCACCACACAAAATAATTAATTACAAAGCACCGGCGAGCCTGTCAAAGTTTAGAAACAAAACAAAACACAAACTCAATTAGAGCGATCAGTTTCTAGTCCATTAGCTTAGCCGCTAGCACAGTCTGACGTTTCACAAACAACCCGATATAAATACCTATCGTCGAAATAAACGTCGAGTTAAAGGCATCCTCAGAGAATCTGAACAGCACACAGGTCTTCCCGACACCGGAATCCCCGATTAACAGCAGTTTAAACAAATAATCGTAGGTCTTCGCCATACTGGATGTATTGCGGAAATCCCGCCCGGTACTTTAGCAGACAGCGCAGAATCCGCAAAGCAGCGAGGAACTGACCAATCACAGTACGAGAAGGGCTTCTCATATAAATATTAATGAGCTCAAACTGACGTACTTCAGAACCTTCCTTGAGCGTGCTGGCACGTATGCTCATTAATATTCATGAGATGTGCCTTCGTCATTCGCCCTGTCTCAGCGGCCACGTCAGAGTACATAGTTAATATTTATAAGATAAGGGCTCGTCATAGTATTATTCAGAAAATGTGCTTCCTGAACTAATACGAGACCTCATACCTTCACAGCAATTACTTACATAAGTCTGTGCCTCAAAGGACTAACTAGTGTGTGTGGCCGGTCAAATTCCTTTATAAGATTTGGCTTGGGATTAATTTTCTTTATAATCAAGCTCTCTCTCTCCCCATTATATTCATGCAAAAATTAATATACACATAATATGAGCTACAGATTTCATTTGAAATGGGTAAATGTGTTTAATAGACATGAAAAAAAAAACAGGCTTCATTTTCCTTTGCAAAATATGGATTGAAATAATTAAACGGACTGGAAAGTAGTGTGCAAATAAGTAAACGTTTATTATTATTAATAAACAAAAACTTCAAACCACAGTGAAAACAGACCTTGCAGGCATCAAGGGTACAAAATTAACCCACTAAATAAACTGTAAAAGACTTCTTATTGCCCAAAATATCTGTATGTTCAATGCATAATTCCTTTATAAATGTATTCATGTGTTTTTTGTTACATTCACATACTTTTCCCTAACAAGTGATTTAGAAACTGGTTTATTTTCTGACACTTTTTTACTGTTTTTAAGTATAACTTCCCTCTTTGTGTTCCTTCAAAAGAAATAAATAACACTGACTTTACACAGAAGACAGGTTAGAAAATTTTTAAATTTGTTATAAAAAGGGAAACGTTCTTACATGCAATAATGCTTCATTATCTTTAAGTCCAAACCATTTTGGGTTTGCGTAATTGCATTTAACCGGCACCAACGACATCAAAGGCAGCAACAAGAGATTATTTATAATTATTTAATGGACTAGGGGGGATTACGAACACAAGTACAGAAAATAATGGATGGAAATAACATGACTTACAACATACAAAACCAAAACTACTTAAAACACTGCTGGAATTAAGAAGTGAAATGCTGGGATGTTGATTCTTCATGGATTTCTTCTTCTCTCGTTCGCTCACAAGCTGTTGAGCTCTTGAAGCGTTTGATCCAGGACTTGATGCATCTCCAGGTTTTGCTGTTTCGCCTCACCTAGACTCTCTGAAATAAACCAGCATCAAAAGACACAAATTTTCCGATTCCATAACTCTCAAAAGTGCTTTAAACCAGAAAACCGAAGTAAAATCCCATTCATTTGGTCTCTACAGAGAAATATATATTTACCAATAATGCATAAATCTTTTTAAATACAGTAATATAATGTGCTGTGAGAAACCTAAGAGATAATATATGCTTCAGTAAGAAATTGAAACCAAAGCAAAAATGACATACTCAAGTCTCCCTATCAATCTTAAACTACTAATATACATATATCTGAATATTTTACAATAAAACAGTTTTAGAAATATTTAAAAAGTTAGAATATTTAGCTATAACTTCCTTAATATTAGATAGCATAACTACATTATCTCAGCAAAAAAAGCCTGCTTCCTAATCTAGCTGTTTATACTACATTGCGAATATATATTATGAATATTATTGGCTTTATGAATAGCTTTCGTTCCACTATTATAAATCATTTGGATAAAAGCATCAACTAAATGCATAAATGCACTATAAAGATGATCACTAACACCTTTAATATGAAGTAATTATCATGCCTCATTTAAAAAAGTTGATAAATGCTTCTTTATTATTTTCCGTCTCTACGAAAAGAGCTACAAAGATGGCTGAAAGGAGAAAGATTAAGACTAGACGTAAAGATCAGAGAGGCAGGAAATGTTATATTCGTAAAAGCAAGAAAATGAAACAGGTGGGAGTGTTCGAAGAGCAGAAAATATTTTTATTAAGCTTTAGAGAGAGTGCAAAATACATAAGGCACCAGGGTGAGCAGAGAGACAGAGGCACAGCCAATCAGGAAGCCACAGTGTAATTTATGCGTAGCAGCAGTGCTTGATTGAACGAGAAGGCTGTCAATCACAGTTCTGATTCCGTAATATTGGATGCACGTTACATCCAGCACGTCCTGCCGGCGTACTACAGAATAACATCTAGGCACTCGTAATATTCAGCTCAAGCACTGCTGACTCGTGAAACCATCTACAAGGAGGTCATATCAGTGAGGGCAAGATCCAGCTCTTCAGTTATGGCCTTGAATTTCAGCTTCTGAGCATAGAGTTCATCTGGAGGTCAAAGGTCAAGAGCAGAAAGGAGAGGCGTTTCGGCCGAGGATGGAGGAAACAGGAACAGGAAATTATTGAAAGAAAAAGAAAGGAAACAATAAATTCAACAAGTCCAAGTGGACAACACACAGCACACCACTAATGCCTTAAAGAGGCCATATTATGCTCTTTTACAAAGTCTTGATTTCGGTCTCTACTAGAACATGTTAAGACAACATTATTATTCATATATTTGACATTGTTGCAGCACCTCTCCTCCCAGTCTGTCAGTAACGCTCTGTTTAGTTCCTGTTTCTATGAAGCCCCTCCTTCCGAAAAGCACACTGTGCTCTTATTGGTGTTGTGATTGATCACCTGCTTCGAGCATGTTTGGGAAATGTCCCGCCTCTTGCCATAACCGCGAGTTTCAACACGCTACTAACTCACTCAACTAGGCCCCGCCCCTTTATTTATGCCTTGGGTGGTAATTATCTAAATGAGGAATATTGTGAAGTGTTCGTTCCTGGATGAAAACTCCAGACTGCAATGGAGGCGTTTCAGGGAGTTCAGAAACAGTGACTGATATAGGGAAGAACTCCCGCTGGAGGGACTTTATAACTTTGCAGAGCTTTTTCATGATCAAACTACAGCAACATTACACACTGTAGACAGCTCAACATTAAAAAAAAAAGCATAATAGGTCCTCTTTAAATGCTTTCTAGGTAGATTCTGGAACAGAAGAAGAGAAAAGAGTTTATAAAAGTAAAGGAAAGAAAACAGCTGAAGGGGGAAGTAACCTGAAAAAAAATGTAAACTTTGAAGTTTACAGCTTCACAGAGCCGTGACATGCAGGAAAAAGTAAATTGCGCGCACGATTTACTGTTTCGTTCCCTCGATTTGCTACAGAGTACACGATTTACTATTCCGTTCACTGGATTTGCTAAATTGCGCGCACGATTTACTATTCCTTTCACTGGATTTGCTAAATTGCGCGCACGATTTACTATTCCTTTCACTGGATTTGCTAAATTGCGCGCACGATTTACTATTCCTTTCACTGGATTTGCTAAATTGCGCGCACGATTTACTATTCCTTTCACTGGATTTGCTAAATTGCGCACACGATTTACTATTCCTTTCACTGGATTTGCTAAATTGCGCGCACGATTTACTATTCCTTTCACTGGATTTGCTAAATTGCGCGCACGATTTACTATTCCGTTCACTGGATTTGCTAAATCGCGCGCACGATTTACTATTCCTTTCACTGGATTTGCTAAATTGCGCGCACGATTTACTATTCCGTTCACTGGATTTGCTAAATTGCGCGCACAATTTACTATTCGTTCACTGGATTTGCTAAATCGCGCTCACGATTTACTATTCCGTTCACTGGATTTGCTAAATTGCGCGCACGATTTACTATTCCGTTCACTGGATTTGCTAAATTGCGCACGATTTACTATTGCGTTCACTGGATTTGCTAAATCGTGCTCACGATTTACTATTCCGTTCACTGGATTTGCTAAATTGCGCACGATTTACTATTGCGTTCACTGGATTTGCTAAATCGTGCTCACGATTTACTATTCCGTTCACTGGATTTGCTAAATTGCGCGCACAATTTACTATTCCGTTCACTGGATTTGCTAAATCGCGCTCACGATTTACTATTCCGTTCACTGGATTTGCTAAATTGCGCGCACGATTTACTATTCCGTTCACTGGATTTGCTAAATTGCGCACGATTTACTATTGCGTTCACTGGATTTGCTAAATCGTGCTCACGATTTACTATTCCGTTCACTGGATTTGCTAAATTGCGCACGATTTACTATTGCGTTCACTGGATTTGCTAAATCGTGCTCACGATTTACTATTCCGTTCACTGGATTTGCTAAATTGCGCGCACGATTTACTATTCCGTTCACTGGATTTGCTAAATTGCGCACGATTTACTATTGCGTTCACTGGATTTGCTAAATCGTGCTCACGATTTACTATTCCGTTCACTGGATTTGCTAAATTGCGCGCACGATTTACTATTCCGTTCACTGGATTTGCTAAATTGCGCGCATGATTTACTATTCCGTTCACTGGATTTGCTAAATTGCGCGCATGATTTACTATTCCGTTCACTGGATTTGCTAAATTGCGCGCATGATTTACTATTCCGTTCACTGGATTTGCTAAATCGTGCTCACGATTTACTATTCCGTTCACTGGATTTGCTAAATTGCGCACGATTTACTATTGCGTTCACTGGATTTGCTAAATCGTGCTCACGATTTACTATTCCGTTCACTGGATTTGCTAAATTGCGCGCACAATTTACTATTCCGTTCACTGGATTTGCTAAATCGCGCTCACGATTTACTATTCCGTTCACTGGATTTGCTAAATTGCGCGCACGATTTACTATTCCGTTCACTGGATTTGCTAAATTGCGCACGATTTACTATTGCGTTCACTGGATTTGCTAAATCGTGCTCACGATTTACTATTCCGTTCACTGGATTTGCTAAATTGCGCACGATTTACTATTGCGTTCACTGGATTTGCTAAATCGTGCTCACGATTTACTATTCCGTTCACTGGATTTGCTAAATTGCGCGCACGATTTACTATTCCGTTCACTGGATTTGCTAAATTGCGCACGATTTACTATTGCGTTCACTGGATTTGCTAAATCGTGCTCACGATTTACTATTCCGTTCACTGGATTTGCTAAATTGCGCGCACAATTTACTATTCCGTTCACTGGATTTGCTAAATCGCGCTCACGATTTACTATTCCGTTCACTGGATTTGCTAAATTGCGCGCACGATTTACTATTCCGTTCACTGGATTTGCTAAATTGCGCACGATTTACTATTGCGTTCACTGGATTTGCTAAATCGTGCTCACGATTTACTATTCCGTTCACTGGATTTGCTAAATTGCGCGCACGATTTACTATTCCGTTCACTGGATTTGCTAAATTGCGCACGATTTACTATTGCGTTCACTGGATTTGCTAAATCGTGCTCACGATTTACTATTCCGTTCACTGGATTTGCTAAATTGCGCACGATTTACTATTGCGTTCACTGGATTTGCTAAATCGTGCTCACGATTTACTATTCCGTTCACTGGATTTGCTAAATTGCGCACGATTTACTATTGCGTTCACTGGATTTGCTAAATCGTGCTCACGATTTACTATTCCGTTCACTGGATTTGCTAAATTGCGCGCACAATTTACTATTCCGTTCACTGGATTTGCTAAATCGCGCTCACGATTTACTATTCCGTTCACTGGATTTGCTAAATTGCGCACGATTTACTATTGCGTTCACTGGATTTGCTAAATCGTGCTCACGATTTACTATTCCGTTCACTGGATTTGCTAAATTGCGCGCACAATTTACTATTCCGTTCACTGGATTTGCTAAATCGCGCTCACGATTTACTATTGCGTTCACTCGATTTGCTAAATCGTGCTCATGATTTACTATTCCGTTCACTGGATTTGCTAAAAATCCATCAAAATCGAGGGATATTTATTTATTTATTTATTAAATATTTCAACTATTTTTTTCTGCATGTCACGTGTGGGGTTCCGTACTGTGCATTTGTTCTGCATTTACATGTATGTATATCCATTATTATGTCAATTACGTTTATTTCTAGCGCACTTTAAACAAAACAGATAATTTCAAAGCAAACTTCAGTTTCCGCTGTAAAGCAGCTCTTCAGAAGACAATAGTGTGATTATCCAGCTCATTATGTGAGGTTAATGGTCAATTTTAATTTGATCATCTTCACTAGACTATTTAAAAAGATAAGTTGGATAGGTGAAACATGCTAACACTACTACTGCTCATATTTTCTTTCACTACAATGAAAGGACAAGTTATGCTCGACTAGCTGCCGCACGCAGTCAAAGGGGGCAAAGGTTAAATTCCCGCTGACGGTATTCGTGACGTCATTAGATGAGGGAGGATCAGTGAATCACAGCTGGAGAACGGGGGAGCGACAACTTACCCTCGAGGTCATCAATGGTCTTTTCCAGTTTGGCCACCGTCCTTTCAGCAAACTCAGCACGAGTCTCGACCTGTGGAGGGAAACACAGAGGGGATGAATGGAAAACCGAGTCAGTGAATGGCCTGGAAAACACTCTACACAAAAATGCATATAAATCCATTATTGATTTATTTTAAATATTTTATATTAAAAGAACAGTCACCATGAAATCAAAACTGACAATTTTTTAAGGAATATTGCAGTTTTATAATAAATGGTTTATCCATGCACATGCCTCATAATCTTGAGTCAAAATAATCAAAAAAAAACTGCAGCGACATCTCTTCTCTGATGACGTTTATTGGCGTGAGGGCGGGGCAACCTGTCACTCACATGAAATCCACCAATGGCAAACCACAATCAATTCCCCATAGACAAAATCAAACCCGCCCTACATTTGTTCTTGTTCCAGAAGCCGTTTCCCTCTTGTCTAGATCCCAATAAGGAAGAAAAGAGTATTCAAACTTCCATTTCATGCTGACTTTAACTCTTTTCTCCCCTAGCGTTTTTTTTTTCTCCACATGGCCCCCAGAATAATAATTTGTTGTATGAATATCTGAACATGCAAAATATAAAAAGATATAACAGATCATCTGCTTTTAAAGAACAACAACAACAAAACATTTTATTCTAGCTTCAATACTTATAAATACTTCAGCGTTGTAGCAAAGTTTTAAACAAAAAGCTGACAAAATCATGGTTTGTCAAAGACTATGTCCAAATCGGATTCAGAACGACGATCAAAGCAGGAGTAGATCGAGTTCATCAACATCTCCAAAGCGTCACAGTCCTGTACTGGTAACGTTTGGAAGTTTTGATTTATATGCTGTTTAATGTTTGATGATACAATGGCTTTTATCGCTTGTTTCCGCTGCTTCTTCGCCTGTGTTTTGATCTGGAGCGTCATGTACTCTTTCGGCGAAACATGAAATGCTGGAAAATTCGGTGAATGGCAGGGAAAGAGTTAAAGTTGAACCTAAATAATGACACATCTGGTTTAATACAATCTGCATTTGAACGAAACTCTATCGCCCCCTTGAGTATGAAAGTTTGCATAGTAAAAGCATTGTAAAGCATAAGAAAGAAAGACTTGCATGCAAAACTATTAGAATAAATATTTGGTTTAGGTTAAACTTTCCCACCTCTTTCAGTTTATCGGTGAGAACTTTGATCTCGTCTTCATACTTGTCCTCTTTCTCTGAATACTACAGATGGAAAACATGCAAAAGGTTATTTAGACCACTGGTTTTGCTTTAGAGCTCGTACTGGACATCAAGTTGAGACATTTTTTGTTACTGTGCAAAAGAATTTAGACAGAAATTTGTTCTGCCCTATGGAATTATGGGTCAGCAGATTTACCTTATCTGATTGGGCTTCTAAGGACTTGAGGTTGTTGGTTACATTTTTCAGCTCTTCCTCCAGATCTCCACCTTTACTGTGAAAATGAATAAAAAATAATAATAAAAGAACTCACAATTGCTCAAAAGTTATGAAGTCAGAATTGGGAGATTCTACAATACTGACTTTTTTTTTCTTGGAAATGTGAATTTAGTATGTGAGTTTATATCTCATAATTCTGACTTTTCTCAACATTGCGAGTTTATATCTCATAATTCTGACTTTTCTCAATATTGTGAGTTTATATCTCATAATTCTGACTTTTCTCAATATTGTGAGTTTATATCTCATAATTCTGACTTTTCTCAATATTGTGAGTTTATATCTCATAATTCTGACTTTTCTCAATATTGCGAGTTTATATCTCATAATTCTGACTTTTCTCAATATTGTGAGTTTATATCTCATAATTCTGACTTTTCTCAATATTGCGAGTTCATATCTCATAATTCTGACTTTTCTCAATATTGTGAGTTTATATCTCATAATTCTGACTTTTCTCAATATTGTGAGTTTATATCTCATAATTCTGACTTTTCTCAATATTGCGAGTTCATATCTCATAATTCTGACTTTTCTCAATATTGTGAGTTTATATCTCATAATTCTGACTTTTCTCAATATTGTGAGTTTATATCTCATAATTCAGGACTTTTCTCAATATTGTGAGTTTATATCTCATAATTCTGACTTTTCTCAATATTGTGAGTTTATATCTCATAATTCTGACTTTTCTCAATATTGTGAGTTTATATCTCATAATTCTGACTTTTCTCAATATTGTGAGTTTATATCTCATAATTCTGACTTTTCTCAATATTGTGAGTTTATATCTCATAATTCTGACTTTTCTCAATATTGTGAGTTTATATCTCATAATTCTGACTTTTCTCAATATTGTGAGTTTATATCTCATAATTCTGACTTTTCTCAATATTGTGAGTTTATATCTCATAATTCTGACTTTTCTCAATATTGTGAGTTTATATCTCATAATTCTGACTTTTCTCAATATTGTGAGTTTATATCTCATAATTCTGACTTTTCTCAATATTGTGAGTTTATATCTCATAATTCTGACTTTTCTCAATATTGTGAGTTTATATCTCATAATTCTGACTTTTCTCAATATTGTGAGTTTATATCTCATAATTCTGACTTTTCTCAATATTGTGAGTTTATATCTCATAATTCTGACTTTTCTCAATATTGTGAGTTTATATCTCATAATTCTGACTTTTCTCAATATTGTCAGTTTATATCTCATAATTCTGACTTTTCTCAATATTGTCAGTTTATATCTCATAATTCTGACTTTTCTCAATATTGAGTTTATATCTCATAATTCTGACTTTTCTCAATATTGTGAGTTTATATCTCATAATTCTGACTTTTCTCAATATTGTGAGTTTATATCTCATAATTCTGACTTTTCTCAATATTGTGAGTTTATATCTCATAATTCTGACTTTTCTCAATATTGTGAGTTTATATCTCATAATTCTGACTTTTCTCAATATTTTCAGTTTATATCTCATAATTCTGACTTTTCTCAATATTGTCAGTTTATATCTCATAATTCTGACTTTTCTCAATATTGTCAGTTTATATCTCATAATTCTGACTTTTCTCAATATTTTCAGTTTATATCTCATAATTCTGACTTTTCTCAATATTGTGAGTTTATATCTCATAATTCTGACTTTTCTCAATATTGTGAGTTTATATCTCATAATTCTGACTTTTCTCAATATTGTGAGTTTATATCTCATAATTCTGACTTTTCTCAATATTGTCATTTTATATCTCATAATTCTGACTTTTCTCAATATTGTGAGTTTATATCTCATAATTCTGACTTTTCTCAATATTGTGAGTTTATATCTCATAATTCTGTCTTTTCTCAATATTGTGAGTTTATATCTCATAATTCTGACTTTTCTCAATATTTTGAGTTTATATCTCATAATTCTGACTTTTCTCAATATTGTGAGTTTATATCTCATAATTCTGACTTTTCTCAATATTGTCAGTTTATATCTCATAATTCTGTCTTTTCTCAATATTGTGAGTTTATATCTCATAATTCTGACTTTTCTCAATATTTTGAGTTTATATCTCATAATTCTGACTTTTCTCAATATTGTGAGTTTATATCTCATAATTCTGACTTTTCTCAATATTGTGAGTTTATATCTCATAATTCTGACTTTTCTCAATATTGTGAGTTTATATCTCATAATTCTGACTTTTCTCAATATTGTGAGTTTATATCTCATAATTCTGACTTTTCTCAATATTTTGAGTTTATATCTCATAATTCTGACTTTTCTCAATATTTTGAGTTTATATCTCATAATTCTGACTTTTCTCAATATTGTCAGTTTATATCTCATAATTCTGACTTTATAACTCACAATTGCAACTTTATATCACACAATTCTGAGGGAAAAAGTCAGAATTGTGAGATAAAAACTCACAATGATCTTTTTTGTTTGTTTCACACTTATTAGTATTCCAAAGTATTCTAAAGTCTTTAGATGAAGTTACTAAACTTGAGTAATGTAACGAAATACGTTACAAATGACTTTTTAAAGCATGTATTTTGTAATCTGTAGTGAAATACATTTTAAAAGTAACCCATCCGTCCCTTTATTTTGCACATGCCTTTGGCGAGAATTATTTAAATGAGGAATATTGTGACATGTTCGAAAACTCAAGACTACAATGGAGGTGTTTCAGGGAGTTCAGAAACTGTGACACTGATATAGGGAAGAACTGGAGGGACTTTTTCATGCTCATACAGCAACATTACACACTAAAGGAAGTTGAACATGTAACAAAGCAAACAATCTGTTCAGTGTGTTGAACACTGGGTCAGTTACAGATGTGTACTAACAGTTCTGCAATCTCTGCTCTCTCTTCTGCCCTTTCCAATTCACTCTCCAAAATCACCAGCTTGCGAGCGACCTGCAAACACACACACACACACACGCACACACGCGCACACACATACACACACACATACACACGCACGCACACACATACGCACACACACACACACAGAGGATTTTAACAGAGCCACTCCTGATTGAAATGATAAAGTATCTATAAACTGAACTATAAGTGTGTGTGTCTGACCTCCTCATATTTGCGGTCGGAATCCTCAGCGATGTGTTTAGCTTCTTTGAGCTGGATTTCCTGAATTTCCATTTTTCTCCTCATCCTTCATAGCACGGTTTTCAATCACCTTTATGCCTCTGGAGGCAAAACACACACATACACAAAATAAATACTGTTTCCCAGACAGATAAACAGATCATACACACGTTTGTTATGTCACTCTGATGCATTTTAGTGATGTGCGTCGATGTGTCACTGACATCCGGTTATAGTTTTTGTTAATATTTTGATTTTAATTGAACTTTTAGTGTTTTTATTGTTTTGTCATTTTTATTAGTCGTTTTATATTGCTATACTGTTTTGATTATGTTTTATTTATTAGGTTTAGTACAAAAATGAGAAATGCTCTCTTGGCAAGTCAACCAACAAAAAATAAAATATAATTTTATTTTATTTCAGTAAACGTTTATATTGCTTCAGTAACATTTTTTTTATGTTTTTAGTTTAGGTTAAAGGTGCACTATGTAGTTTTTCATCCACTAGAGGTCGCTTATTCAAAATAAAGGCGTGGCTTGATGACGGCGAGTTTGAGCGAGGAATCTTGGGACGTGTGGTCTTCACCTAACAGCCGGTGGAAAAGAATCGGGAAGAAATCCCGTTCACGGATGAGATTATGAATGTTCCTGTAGTGTGAAGCGGAGCAGGAGCGAGTGTCGTGGAGCTGAACGATGAGAGACGAACGACACACGCCTCGAGAGCAGCGGGACTTTTATTATGACACAGTCGCTGCTGCCGCTTTTCCGGTCGCGAGTGTGAGGAAACGCAGCTCTGTTTATCGGATTATTTGACGTTGTAACGTTACTCTGAGCGTTCGAGATCCATATGACAATATCATATTAAATTCTGGATGGATCGTGTTGATAAATGACATGCGGTTCATTTTTTCTGTATGACTGTCACTAAGAATAAAGCTGCGTCTGATCATGCGATGTGAGCTAACGCTACTTCACCACAGTGTTTTTCTCTGAATCAAGAAAACTAGATTGAAACAATCGGACTAAACGTGTTGAGCTCGTTTACAATAATGAGTTTTCCGTCTATAAATGTAAAACAGACGTTTGTCTAATAAAACATGTGATGTATTAAAGCGTCTTTGGTGTTTCTACACAATAAAACCGGAAACCGAGGGAAACGACGTGATTGACAGGAGACTCCCGCACACGTCCCGGATCCGCATCCTATTTCCACAAACAGTTGGAAACATTTGGGATATTGTAAGAACTCAACGGAACTAAATATAGAACACTGACCCAGTGGCTTTTGGATATTTTAATGCAAAAATTTTACATATTGCAGCTTTAACATGAAATGCATGAAATGTCACTTTACACATTATGCAAATCAGAGTGGATTGCTGAGCTCAAATTACATCACTTTTAGCAGAATTGAATTCTGTTTGCATCATGATTTTCCCATTTATCCCTGAAAAGCGGTTTTGAAACAGTCTGTATTGTATTAAGTGGTATAGAAATAAAGGTGACTTGTCTGTACACTGACCTCTCGCTCTCATCCGCCGCCTTCTCCGCCTCCTCTAGTTTCTGGAGCGCAGTGGCTAGTCTTTCCTGAGCCCGGTCCAGTTCCTCTTCCACCAGCTGGATCCTGCGGTTCAGAGCGGCTACGTCACCTTCCGCCTGCGCAGAGAAGCAGTGGTTAAAGATCCTGGTTAGTAATCGGAAAGAATGAGCAAGGATCAAAGATCCCAAAGGAACCAGTGGTGCTCCCTACAGAGCCAAACGACATCCAGATCCCTCTTTCTGGACATAATGGGTGGAGATTGACCAAGTCCAGCTCCACCTTTGTTGACTTAATGGATGGAGCTTCAGCTAGTTAGGATTAGGGATAGGGTTAAGCTCCACCCATTATTATGTCCAGAGAGGTGGAGGTGGACTTCAAGCTCCACCCATTACATCCATTAAGCTCCACCCATTATTATGTCCAGAGAGATGGAGGTGGACTTCAAGCTCCATTCATTACATCCATTAAGCTCCACCCATTATCATGTCCAGAGAGGTGGAGGTGGACTTCAAGCTCCACCCATTACATCCATTAAGCTCCACCCATTATTATGTCTAGAGAGGTGGAGGTGGACTTCAAGCTCCACCCATTACATCCATTAAGCTCCACCCATTATTATGTCTAGAGAGGTGGAGGTGGACTTCAAGCTCCACCCATTACATCCATTAAGGTCCACCCATTATTATGTCCAGAGAGGTGGAGGTGGACTTCAAGCTCCACCCATTACATCCATTAAGCTCCACCCATTATTATGTCCAGAGAGATGGAGGTGGACTTCAAGCTTCACCCATTACATCCATTAAGCTCCACCCATTATTATGTCTAGAGAGGTGGAGGTGGACTTCAAGCTCCACCCATTACATCCATTAAGCTCCACCCATTATCATGTCCAGAGAGGTGGAGGTGGACTTCAAGCTCCACCTATTACATCCATTAAGCTCCACCCATTATTATGTCCAGAGAGGTGGAGGTGGACTTCAAGCTCCACCCATTACATCCATTAAGCTCCACCCATTATTATGTCCAGAGAGGTGGAGGTGGACTTCAAGCTCCACCCATTACATCCATTAAGCTCCATCCATTATCATGTCCAGAGAGGTGGAGGTGGACTTCAAGCTCCACCCATTACATCCATTAAGCTCCACCCATTATTATGTCCAGAGAGGTGGAGGTGGACTTCAAGCTCCACCCATTACATCCATTAAGCTCCACCCATTATTATGTCCAGAGAGGTGGAGGTGGACTTCAAGCTTCACCCATTACATCCATTAAGCTCCACCCATTATTATGTCCAGAGAGGTGGAGGTGGACTTCAAGCTTCACCCATTACATCCATTAAGCTCCACCCATTATTATGTCTAGAGAGGTGGAGGTGGACTTCAAGCTCCACCCATTACATCCATTAAGCTCCACCCATTGCAGAGAGCAGCTATTATTATGCGGTCTGGATAATAATCCCAAAAGAATTTGCGATGATCCTACTGGATAAGATGAAATTCTAGCATAAATTCATTAGAAATTTAACAAATAAATGTCAGATGATCTACTAGGATCTTGAAATAGAAATTCCAAAGTTTTTTTTTACTTGAATTTGAATGTCCATTATTTATAAAATTACACTGATATCTCTTCATCTTTCTAATTTTTAAATATTTTGTTGTTTTAATGGCCCGAGATGCCAAAAAAATGCCGTTTATATTGTTGAAACTCATTTCAAACAATGTACGGGTCAGGAGAGGGTTATTGTAGTAAACTAAAACCAAAACTAACGGCAAAAAATGATAAACTTTGACTAAAATGAAAATGGAAAACATAAAAAACAAAATGTTGTTACAAAATAATTTTTTTGGGGGGTGAACTAACCTTTTAAACCCTGAGAAATCAATAGATTTAACCCACAAAGAGCTCATTCTTTCAGTTTCACTCATTTGAATAAGAGTTTGTCCTCTGGCCACGCCCCCTTCCTGCAGTACAGATCATCAGCGGGCCTATGAGGCGCTCAAACACGCATGTCATTATCATATCATTATGACTCCTTAAAAGTTACAAAACTTTTGAAGGAAAGCTTTCGGTCTTCAATGCACAGATATCTTACATTCGTGTTTCATTAAAGCATTTAACCAAATACTGTACAATATTTAATATATAAATTTATAATGATCAAAACTTGAAAATGCTGAAAACCCTGTCCTTCTGTCATCCGATTGAGAGTTTATAACTTTATAGCAAGCAAAAGACCTTTTAGTACAAATGTAAAAAAACGTCAGCTTGCGGTCTTAATTTGCTTAATTTACTTTTATTTTGTTAGTAATATTACTTACTGGACTGACGCAAGTTTACTTGATCATCCATCCATCATTATTTAGAAAAATCATGAGCATCAAAGACATATTATATATATTATATTACAAATGTTTTACATTACAAGCATCAGAATTTCATCTTTTTGTCTATATAAATGCCAGCATCTGCATCTTTTTGCAATTTTCAATCAAACTGAGGTGTTTTTTTCATCCATGAGCCATATAAGCCTGATGCATCAAATATGATCCGAAACACTATATTTTCTTCTATATTTTATCAATAAAAAAAACAATATGTGATTTTTCTGATTATTATTCAGGCTTTACAGGGTCTCAGATGTTTCTCCCAAACATTGTAAGAATGTAAAGCTATATGAGTGTGTATGACGGCTCAGATCAGACAGAAGAAGGTTGGTCCACAAGAGCATTCAAAAGTAAATCAGCTCCACTGGAGAGCATAAATCTGCTCCGTATCAGCGGAAGGTGAGGAACCAGATCATTGACCATTTCATTCAGATCACTGCGTGCTTTTAATAAGTGCCTTTGGCTGATAAGACATCTGGGTCAAGAATTTCAAAGCAAGCTGCTACAAATAAGACAGGAAGTGAGGCTGTAAAGAACATAGTAGGTGTTCCATTCTTAGAAGAAACGGTTCTATATGGAATCTTAAATATAGAACCCTTTAGGGGCTCCCATGGGATCATGTTATGGATTTAGTTTCCACTATAAAACGGGTCAGAAATGCTGATGTGGAAAATGGTTTGGAGTTTTTTCCACATTCGGTCATGTATGATGCCTACTTCAAAAAGAGTGGAGAAGAAATCCAACTTTAACATCCAGGTTGAAGCGGTTTTACAAACCCACCCGGAGTTGCATATTCAGTCTTTTACATCATGCTAATTCAATTGATGCTTCTTATTTCTAATGACGTCAATTTCTTCATAGACACGATCCTTAAAATCTTGACTACAAAGAAAAGAAAAACGGTTGAACTTTTCCACCGTTATTGCCCAAGTTCATTTAACACAATTTGACTATAGAGGGGAATGTGGTCACGTTATGGGGTAAGTTGTCACTGCTGTTAATTGGCACTGGTTTAGACATGTCTGACAACATGTAAACAGTAAAGCAATTATAAAACAAAACATTTAACACTTTGTTGTGGCCAAAAGAAACTAATGTGACATTTAACCCTGATTACACTCTTTTTTCCCCCAAGCAGAGGAATAATGAAGGCAGATTTTAATTTAAACCTTGTGTTGTTAAATAATAAACAAAATAAATAAATAAAAATATTCTTGAAATCGTCAAATTATTTATTGGCCAAAACAATTTTTTAATTTATTTTATTTAATATTTTTGTTTTTTATTTATTATATATGCCAGGACTCCCTTGATAAAGAGGTTTTTAATCTCAATGGGACTCTCCTGGTTAAATAAAATAAATATTTATTATTATTATTATTATTATTTAAGCTTAGGGTATAAATAAAATACTATTAAAAAACTTATTTTAACTAAATAATTTGCACCCCATAGTGTGACAACATGCCCCGCTATAGAGCCAAGGTAAACTATGCTGTCCCAATCTCCCCTATTGGAATTTTTGAGGATAAAATTCACAAAAATAACATTCTCAGATTTAAACGACTGTAAAAAGAAAACTTTTGAAGAGGCATGCGATGACAACATGCCCCGCTGTAGCGACGCTAAAGTGTGACAACTTGCCCCGGTCTCCGCTATTTCTGAAAAAAGGCATCAGTAGAGGCAGAAAGAGGAGGTAAGATGGATTCCTCACTTTCTCGCGCAGGTCTCGTTCATTGTCCAGTTGTGTCTGCAGGAACTGCGCTCTGTCATGCGCTTCATCCGCCTGCCGCTGCAGACACTGGATCTTCCTCTTCACGGCGTCTAAAGACTTCACAGACATCTCCAAACCTTCATACAAACCACCTGAGCGATCCAGAAACACGCCGAAGAGGCCAAATCCAGCTGGGAAAGTAGAGTTCTAAAGAAATAACTTCATAAATAAAGAGCGCAGATCTTGAAAATGTCGCAAACTTTTCATTGGCGCGGCGCTGCAGAATGAGGAATCCTGGAAAAAAAAAAAAGGGGGCAGGAATGCAACAAAAAAAAAATCCCAGTCCAATCCCAGGAAGAAGATGCGGGTTTCAGATGACATTGGGGGTGGTGTTCCTGTTTGACTTCTATATTGCGTCAGTGTTGAGGGAAAACCATAAAAATAAACACTCTTTTCACACGAGTTTCAATAATTTATTCACTAATAAAGTTAACAGGAGTCATACAGTACATGCATCGCAGAGGAATTTAGTCATTTTTCTAAAATGTCATGCACAGTTACAACACTGTCATCTCAGATGAGGCAGGCTATAGAGAGTTTAAAAAGATTATTAAACTTAAAGGGGACCTGGCACTTTTTTTTTTTTTACAAGATATTTGGGTGTGAGGAAAAACATGCAATTTGTGTGTGTGTCTCTTTAAATGCAAATGAGCTGCTGGGCGGAGGGCGTGGCTTTAGCAGCTCGCGCTTCGGTTACTCAACAACAACAACAAAGCTGGAGAATCTCACGCAGACAAAACGAGGATTGTGTTCAAACTGATGGAGAGACTCAGGAAGAAGTTCCAACTTTTAGACGTTTCTGAACGGTTAGTGGATAAATTGATGGAGTTGCTGTGGAGTTGATCAACTCATCACTAGCATGTGTCGTCACGTTCATCTTTTTTTCCTTGAATCGACCCTCGTTTGTGAAGCAGTCCGGCGTAAAATGACGACGTCAACAACAACTCTTCCTCTTCTCTACAGCAGCACCACATGGCCTCCTTTGTTATGTGTTCTTAGGGGCGGAGTTTATGTAAATGTTGGGGTTTGTGATGTCACCAACCCGGGAAGAAGCTCGTTGTAGTTCCTACTAGCGATTTCTGTAAAATAAAAAATCTCCCTTTGCATTGAACTTTGAGCGTTGTAACTTTGCAGTTGTTGTTTTTGTTCAAACAGCAACATTACACACTAACTAAAGTTAAAAAGTGAACTTATAATCATAAACCCCTTGAAAATTAAGGGTGTCATGTTCGGTTCGATTGAAACGAACCCTGGTGCGATCGCTCAGTTAGTGCGGTTCATCTGTGAACGCTGCCATCAGAACCCTGGTGCGGGCCGAGACCGCTAAAAAGATGAGTCTCCATCCGCTTCCAAGCGAACTCTGGTGCGGTTCGATTGATACATGAACGCAACACGGACCAAAGACGTGTAAACGAACCAAAAACAGGACGTGATGTCACAAGATGAGACGCTACAAGTCACTGATTCGACGACGCGGGAAGATCGGCGTATCCAAAATGAGTCGAGGGCAAACGTGGAGCAACGAGGAGGTGAAGTTTCTGTTTCTGCACACAATGGAGGAAATCCTGCTGCTGTTTTGAATGTTTTGAACATTTGATGAGCTCTTCGTGATTCTCAGCTGGTAAAAATAAAGCATAAAATGAAGGCGTTTAATCCAGAACACAGCGTTGTTTTGAATGTTCGGTAAGCGAGCTCCGTCGCCAAATATACGTCATAAAAGTCGACCAATCAGGTCGTGACCGTATCCCTACGCCTTTGGTTCGGTAACTTAAGCTTCGCTGTTAAAAATGCCAGTGTGTGAACGCTAAGTGGACCAGGACTATATGTTTTGTTTTGTGGTCCGGACCAAACGAACCGAACTACAAGATACACATTTGAAGACACATTTTAAATGAATGCTCCATGAATCGGATTACTTGCCAGAAGAAATCTTTACTCCAGTTATTGTTGTTTATTAAACCATGATGTGTTATGTCATAATGCTTTATAAAAGCAATAAGGTGATTTTACCACGTTTAAGGGTAAAATCTGTTTGACTCAAAGTCTTGAATGGCTTATGACTTCAATCAATCCTCAGCGTTAGGTGATAAATTCATCGTAAATGAGAATTCACTGTCTAATAAACTGCATGACTCAATTGCAATAGCATTTGTATTCCATTCAGTGAATTCCAGCATGTGTGGGAATATTTTTGCAAATGACTTAGTGAGCTGCAGATGTCTGGAGTGTGTGCGTGTGTTTGTGTGTGTATTCCCTACATTATGGGGACCAAATGATCTTGTGGGGACATTTTTTTGGTCCCCATGAGGAAACAAGCTTATAAATCATACAAAATAATCTTTTTTGAAAATCTAAAATAGCAGAACATTTTGTGTGATGGGTAGGTTTAGGGGTAGAGGTAGTGTAGGGGACAGAATGTACAGTTTGTACAGTATAAAAACCATTACGCCTATGGAATGTCCCCATAAACCATGAAAACACAAGATGTGTGTGTGTGTGTGTGTGTGTGTGTGTGTGTGTGTGTATATTTCCTACGTTATGGGGACCAAATGATCTTCTGGGGACATTTTTTTGGTCCCCATGAGGAAACAAGCTTATAAATCATGCAGAATTATCATTTTTTTTTAAATGTAAAATAACAGGACATTTTCTGTGATGGGTAGGTTTAGGGGTAGGGGTAGTGTAGGGGGACAGAGTGTACAGTTTGTACAGTATAAAAACCATTACGCCTATGGAATGTCCCCATAAACCATGAAAACACAATGTGTGTGTGTGTGTGTGTGTGTGTTTCTCCCCCCAGAGTTGGATTCATTAGATTGAAGGGCTAAAGGTTCATTGTTTGCTTTAGTTGAATTCCTCACATTCCTGTGCTGAGTGTGTGTGTGTGTGTGTGTGTGACTGAAAAGAAAGAAATGAAGTGAACTTTATGCTCTGCACAGACACTTACTGTTCCCTTGTACAGACATATTAGTTAAGGGATGGTGCCATAATGATCTAATTTAGGAACATCTGAATTGACCCTTCGCAAAGACCCGCCTCCTTTAGTTACTGTTGCTATGTCAGACAAGCCATGCGCTCTCACGCCACACATCATGTTCTCATGCGGTGAAAAATACATCCCGAAGCAAAGAGGACACTGTCGACGTTTAAACAGACAAGACTACTTTTGATATGAAACAGTTTCATATTTCAAATATTATAAGTTTTCAACAAAGTTTAAATAGTAAATACTGTAAAGTGGCTCTTTAATGTTCAAGCGGCTCGTGAACCGATCATCAAATAAACAATTGATCAAATAAGCATGAATGAACATCAGAAGGAATGTTGTTTCAAGCGCGGAAAGACGTGAGGACACAAAATTTAAGTTCAAGTTCACCAATGTTAATCTACTAACTCCCCTGACCGCTTCAGGGTTATGATTGGTCAGATCGCATGTCAATCAAACTGTTTGCGACGGGAAAATTTAGTTACATTTTGCGACAAAGTAAAAAAGAAATTTGCTATATACTTTGATGACTGAAATAAATGCATGCCTTGAATGAAGTAAGTCGGTTTGGATGGAAATGTCTGCCAAATGCATAATGTAAATGTCAAAAAATAAAACACAGGAGTCATAAAGAGGACTTTTTTAATGATACTCTTATGGTCTTTTTGAAGCGTGATGTGATTTCACTGTATGGATCAGTTAACCGTTTCATAGAAGAAAATGAATGGGATTATACTGTTGCGTTAACAGTTCTGCCGCACATTCTCTCCCAGCGCTTTAGAAGAATGCAGCTTTGGGACGGTGGACGTCACGTCCAGACAGTTTTTTATAACGCTTCTCGGTTGTGCAGCTCTGGCTCTTGTGCTTTGCGGTCTGGATTTTCTCCCTGTGGATTTCAGAGGTGGCTCTCGCCCTAAATATCCATTTCCTCTGCATGTGAGCCCGGATTCCACAGCATTCCGAGGTTGTTTAAAAAAAAAAGGCTGATGAGTTCAAGTAAGCCTTGCTACAAAAAATTGCACACTGAAGACGTTTGACGTCTCTGGGCGTCCGGTAACAGAATGAGTGGGAAAGACATTTATTTGAGGCTGTCAGCGGTAGCCGAAAAGGAATGTGGGGAAACTTTTTCTTCCCATTTTTTCCTCACGGAGCTGCTGACATGCTCCCTCTGAGATTAAAGCACCTTTTGTCGTTGGAATGGGAAGAATCTGTCTGAACCTTCCCATCCCAACCAGGATTTGGCACATGCATTTAAAAGCTATGAGAGAGTCATTATTGAGAACACATGTGTTTTTGATTTCGATGATGCCGTTTAATGAAAAAAACAACGTCTCATTGAAGAAAAGTAATACTCACATCTGATGCCTTTTTCTCAGACAGCTCCAGCTTCTCCTCAGCCTCTTTGAGAGCTTCTGAATATTTGTCCAGTTCATCTTCAGTTCCTTTCAGTTTCTTCTGTAGACCAAGCAACTCCTCCTCGAGCTAATGTAGAAACAAAACCAACAGAGCGTAATTAACACGGATAGATAGATAGATAGATAGATAGATAGATAGATAGATAGATAGATAGATAGATAGATAGATAGATAGATAGATAGATAGATAGATAGATAGATAGATAGATAGATGGATAGACAGAATGATAGATAGATAGACGGACAGACAGACGAATAGACAGACAGACAGACGAATAGACAGATAGATAGACAGACAGACAGATAGATAGACGGACAGACAGACAGATAGACGAATAGATAGATAGATAGACAGACAGACAGATAGATAGACGGACAGACAGACAGATAGACGAATAGATAGACAGATAGATAGACAGACAGACAGACGAATAGACAGATAGATAGACGGACAGACAGACAGATAGACGAATAGACAGACAGATAGATAGACAGACAGATAGATAGACGGAAAGACAGACGAATAGACAGACAGACAGACGAATAGACAGACAGATAGATAGACAGACAGATAGATAGATAGACGGACAGACAGATAGATAGACGGAAAGACAGACAGACGAATAGACAGACAGATAGACGAATAGATAGACAGATAGATAGACAGACAGACAGACGAATAGACAGATAGATAGACGGACAGACAGACAGATAGACGAATAGATAGACAGATAGATGGACAGACAGATGAATAGACAGACAGATAGACAGACAGACAGATAGATAGACGGAAAGACAGATGAATAGACAGACAGATAGATAGACAGACAGATAGATAGATAGACGGACAGACAGATAGATAGACGGAAAGACAGACAGATGAATAGACAGACAGATAGACGAATAGATAGACAGATAGATAGACAGACAGACAGACGAATAGACAGATGGACAGATAGATGGACAGACAGACGAATAGACAGACGGACAAAGAGATAGACAGACGAATAGACAGACAGACGGACAGACGAATAGACAGACGGACAGATAGATGGACAGACAGACGAATAGACAGACGGACAAAGAGATAGACAGACGAATAGACAGACAGACAGACGAATAGACAGACGGACAGAGAGATAGATAGATACATAGATAGATTCACCTCCTTCAGCAAATGAAAGAGATAAAGTGATATCATATATCATTGTTTAATCTTCAGTGCCCTTTTAAGAAAGTTCAGCGAGAAAGTTCATGTTCATGTGTTTATAGCTGTGTGTATTTTCAGATCATGCAAACAGTCCATGGCCAGGAACAACACGACTCTCTGCAGCACATGAACATGAGACACAGCGTCATTGACCTGTGATCCTCAGAGACGTCTGCACAGCTGCGGTCAAACAGCGGCGAGGTCTGCCACGGGGAAATGTGATTATGTCAGACGGATTCGTTCTATCCCACTTATGAATGTAGAGCTGGAATTCTGTTTGTGTGATTCTAATTCTAGAATCGGGAATCACTTACATTCCTTCAGCGCCTCTAGTAAACGGCTATATATAGATAAATAGGTAGATAGAATTATACATTAATTTATTTTTAAAACATTTGCTGTTAATAATATTAATAATAGCATTATTTTAACAGCTGATTCGAAATTATTAAGCCATTTATTTATGCAATTATTTATTAAAAATAAAATAAAAAGACATAATTTATATGTTTTTATTAATACGTAATTTTTTTAAAAATAATTTGCATCATAAGGTATAGTAATATATGTAGTTTTGACCATTTTCTCCAAACCACTCACAATTTGCGTCACAATTTCCGGTTTGTGCATATTACTGTAAAACCTGTATGGATCCACATGAACTAATAAAGCTCTATTTGCTCAAAATTATGAAGAAAAAGAGAGTATGGATGAGTTAATAACGATCTATTTGCCATATGTTTTACGTGCGCACACGGAAGTCTGTATATATTTTATTTTCGGAAAGGTCCCTTTAGGGGCTCCGTATAAAGAAAAGCAATACGCCTAGAGAGAAAAAAAAATATCGGCACACAAAACATGTAGAAATAGCTCGTTTTTGGCTTAATATAGGCAAACTCATACATGTTCAGTTGAATTTTTTATAAGAAAATCTCATTAAAAGAGCCTTTCTGAGTGTAGAATTCAGAAAGCCTAGTTTTATAGCGACTCCAGTGGCCGTTATGTGAACTGCAGCCGGCGAGTTCCGTAAAGCACGTGAACGGGATTCAATGCAATTATTTTGTGTTCATCTTCGCTTAGAAGTGAAAAAAGAAGTTGGAAATATTTTTTGCAGCGATATACGAACATCCCAACGCCGTTCACGCTGCCGAGAGCGGCGTTTAGATGAAGCGATTTGCTCTCAATAACTAAATAAACAAAAAATGACAGCGGTGAGAAAACAGCAGTTAAGAAATGTAATATCAATATCTAGCGATATAAGTCACCGGCATCATGTCGACAGATTCGGTAATTAAAATGTTTTACATATTTAAGACTATTTATCTTACTATAGTTTGAATATATGTAACATTTCTTTGATTGACACATTAACATTATAATACAGAATGACTCTTTTTCTCTGAATATTCGTTTAATTCACCACTCTCTAAACGTCACATCCTTTTGATTTTCCCGGCAAAAACGTCCCGAGACCTTCACATAAAAATCCATCTACAGGCTTTCAAAGACAACCTAGGAAGTCGTGGAAGGTCTCGTTTACATGACAAGCTTTTAAAACACTGATGATGATAATAATAACAATAAACAATGACTATATGAAAATTTGACATTTATAACCCCTTTAAAATGTTTTTTAGTGAACTGGAAATGTTTAGAATACAGGCTTGCCGTAGCTCCTCTGGAATGTTTGGGAATGTTGAGAGGTTTGTGGGATGCTGCGCTCCAGAGACATGTAAACAACTCCAAACACTCCCAGAGAAACAGCTGGCACGCTTCTGTACGCCCCTCGTTGTGTTCTGCTGATGCCTGGAATGTCTGGGAATGACGCCAGAGCTACCTTAAACTATTCCGATGGAATATTGTGAAAAATTATTTAGAATTCGAGATTTCTTTGGCTGCTGTATCTCATCTAAGCTTGTTACGCTGAATTCAGGTGAACCAACTTCATGTGATGCATCCTGGGATGCTTTTAGGTAGATAAATAGACAGGGTTGGGGAGTAACGAAATACAAGTAACGATTTGAGTGACTGTGTTTGATTTTAAATGGCTGGTAATCAGATTACAGTTCCATCTGAAAAGTGTTTTAGATTACCAAAGTGATTACTTTGAGTTTTAATGTCATTTAAACAGCGATTGGTGATTCTCTGACATCTGAAGTTTCATCAACATTTTAATATTTTCAAGAGGGATCATAAAAATGCTGTTCTTTTTATTTAGTTCTGTCCTGAACAAGACAAAATGACTGAATTTATAAAAAAAAAAACGTAACTGTCCTGTCATGAGCTGATGATCCACGACTGTTTTCCTGTTTTGTTGTTTGTGAGTCATCTTATTATTCACTCGTCACTGCAACTTTTTCCCACAATTAGTTTTTTTTCCCTCACATTTGTGAGTTTGCGTTTCACATTTCTGACTTCTTTTTCTCAGAATTGCGAGATTTAAACTCACAATTGCAAGTTATAAAGTCAGAATTGGGAGATATAAACTCACAATACTGACTTTTTTTCTTGCATTTGTGAATTTAGTGTGAGTTTATATCTCATAATTCTGACTTTATAACTCACAATTGCTACTTTATATCACACAATTCCTAGGAAAAAAGTCAGAATTGTGAGATAAAAACTCACAATTGCCTTTTTTGTGTTTGTTTCACACTTATTAGTATTCCAAAGTATTCTAAAGTATTTAGATGAAGTTACTAAACTTGAGTAATGTAACGAAATACGTTACAAATGACTTTTTATAGCATGTATTTTGTAATCTGTAGTGAAATACATTTTAAAAGTAACCCACCCAGTGCTGATGATAGATAGATAGACAGACAGACAGACAGACAGACAGACAGACAGACAGACAGACAGACAGACAGATAGATAGATAGATAGATAGATAGGCGACCTTGAGGTCCTTAAGGCACTATATAAAATATTTTGAAGTTTTTAAGATCACGAAAAATGCAATCTCGAGTTATTTTAAGTCAGCAATTGTACCACAAGTACTTTTTTCTCACTTAACAAACATCAACTCTTGACAGCAATCTGATATCCGTGTCCTCGTCTTCCTCTCACCTGTTTGCATTTGTCCTCCGCTGCCTTCTTATCAGACTCGGCCTGCTCCGCCCGGTCGATGGCGTTCTCCTTATCCAGCTTCAGCATCTGCATCTTCTTCTTAATGGCCTCCATTGTGCTCTGTTTGCTGCTGGAGTGTCTTACCAGAGAGAGGATGAAGAGGGAACTGAGAGCTGCTGGACAAAGAGAGAGGAATCACTGCGCTTTTCCTTGTCGGAGAGCGGGGAGAGTCGAGTCCACACTGAAGTGTAATGTTGCTGCCGATGGTTTAAACCTGAGTTTGAGGAGACGAGCCTCAGTCCCTGGTGGCCTCCACCTCCCCTTCCTCAACACACACACACACACACACACACACACACAAGCGCCAAAATGTGCCGTACCCCCTCCTCAAGCAAACCTTTTTACCCACAGAATGTCTCAAAGTCATCCGATTCCCATATTTGGAGTGAGTACATGAAGCAAGATGAACATGAGAGGGTTTACTGGCTCCTCGTGCTTCATTAAACTACTCAAACTTTCCCTACAAACTCTCATCAGTGTTCGTGAGTTTCTTAGATTTATCAAAACTGACTCTGAAATGACTTCATCATCAATCCCTTTTATTTTTCTATCAACAGTATTTAACATTCGTCTTTTTCTTGATTTAATGAACAAATTTCATTCATTATTCCAGTCCATCTTGAATATCCTGTTTCACTCAGAAATGTATATTTTACACAAAAATCTCATCAAAAATCTAATATATACACACACACACACACACACACACAATTACAGAAATAAATATATAGGATATATAATTTATTATTAATTTAATAGTAAATTACATGTACTATATATCTATTATGTATGTAATAAAATAAATATTTTGCGCAAATATTTCATCTAAAATCTGGTTAACAACAGCAAATATTTTCAAAACAGATTAATCATATATATATATATATATATATATATATATATATATATATATATATATTAGATATATTGAATTATACAGATATGATTCATCTTTTTTGAAAATGTTTGCTGTTAACATTTATACATATTATAAATAGCATACATTTTACAGCTTAATCTATATATATATACATTTTAATTTAAACTTAAATATAAGATGTTTATATATAATAACAATTTAGATTATATTTAGAAAAAAAATATGTATATTTTAATTTAAACATTTAAATACATAACACAAACAGAGGTGGCTTAGACGGAAAAAAGGACAAAAATGTAATTCTGAGCCGAGGGAAAGTCTGGGATGAGAATGTTTGTGCAAATCAGAATGTGTTTAGTTCAAGGGTTTGACTTGAGACTCGTGTGTTCTATTTATTCCAGATAATAGAATTATAATAAATTGATCAGTTAGTTTTATGTCTTTAGTATCACACTCTCTTTCCTCAAATCAATATTCCTCATCTATTCATGGTAAGTTGCCATATAATTCCCATCACAAAATATTAATTTAAGACACATTCACACTCCAATCATCCTGTCAGGGTTTATTTTGAGATAATGACTGGTTGTGCATTATCTCTTAAAATTACAAACATTTATGTCTTAATATGTCATTTTTGTATCACTGTCCAGTTTCCCAATCTATGACTTTAAACACACAAGGGGATGATGTTCAGATGAGGAAGATGATGGTAATGTGTCGAGACGCTCGGCTCGGACAGGTGACGGTCGTTCTCCGGCCCGAGGAAGTGTAAC
>CM074303.1:12459811-12574811 GCA_037194245.1 Opsariichthys bidens
AGATTCAGGGTTGGGGAGTAACGAAATACTAGTAACTTAGTTACGTATTTAAAATACACAATTTGAGTGACTGTGTTTGATTTTAAATGGGTGGTAATCAGATTACAGTTTTAGATTACCAAAGTGATTACTTTGAGTTTTAATGTCATTTAAACAGCGATTGGTGATTCTCTGACTCTGACCGTCTGAAAAAGACGAGTTCAGTTTCATGTTTTCCACTGTTTTCATGTTTTGTGAGTCATTTTATAATTCACTCGTCACTGCGACTTTCTCACAATTAGTTTTTTTTTTCCCTCACAATTGTGAGTTTGTGTTTCACAATTTTTTTTTCTCAGAATTGCGAGATTTAAACTCACAATTGCGAGTTATAAAGTCAGAATTGGGAGATATAAACTTGCAATACTGACTTTTTTTTCTTGCAATTGTAAATTTAGTGTGTGAGTTTATATCTCATAATTCTGACTTTTCTCAATATTGTGAGTTTATATCTCATAATTCTGACTTTATAACTCACAATTGCAACTTTAAATCACGCAACTCTGAGGGAAAAAGTCAGAATTGTGAGATAAAAACTCTTTTTTGTGTTTGTTCCACACTTATTAGTATTCCAAAGTATTCTAAAGTATTTAGATTAAGTCACTAAACTTGAGTAATGTAACGAAATACGTTACAAATGACTTTTTAAAGCATGTATTTTGTAATCTGTAGTGAAATACATTTTAAAACTAACCCACCCAGCCCTGGTCATAATACTCATTGTTTCTGAGCAGCTGTACAGAGAATAATGGCTTTCAAGCTCCAGTGAACACAGCAAAGCCAAAAGCGGTGAGGAGAGAAAACGAAACTGTTTTGGTGGGATGAGGAAATAGCTTTTTAAAAAACCTTGGGAGAGGCCCATCCGCGTCTGCTTTTCACATGTTTAATGCTTAAAATATGGGAAAAATAATTGGAGGTGCATGATAAATGTTGTTTGTTTCAGGTAACTCCACTCAGCAGACAGTGGACTACAGTGACATCGAGTCCAAGTTTTCCATCAGGAGTGCGGAATTCCCCGACGAGGATCTTTGCTACCTTGTCGCAGGACAACGGGACTCTCTTTTGGACTGCAACTTCAAAAATGATTCCCAAACCTTCCTTATTATCCATGGATGGTCGGTGAGTCGCTGATGTTAATTTGTCAGACAGGAAACGCATCCATTTGTCCACTTTTTTTCCTATGAATTCCATGCGTTTTGTGTTACTGTACTGGTGAGTAACCGCTGCACACGTGTTGAATGTCTCCTGTAGGTTGCAGGTCTGTTTGAGAGCTGGGTCTATAAGCTTGTGACGGCTCTGTTTGATCGTGAACCCAGTGCCAATGTCATTGTTGTGGACTGGCTGGATCGGGCCAACAAACACTACCCCAAATCAGCGGAAAACACCGGACTGGTGGGAGCAGACGTGGCCAAGTTTGTCAACTGGTTGGAGGTATGCAGAGAAACACTGTTAGCTCTGATGTGATGACCGTCAGTCCATCTATCCATCCCATCCCATCCCATCTGTCCATCCAGTTCATCCAATCCATCTATCCATCCGTCCATACAAATTCATCCCATCCAATCAATCCATCCAGTTCATCCAATCCAATTCATCCATCAATTTCATCCCTTCCCTCCATCCATCTATCCACATGCATCCATCCATCCATTCCTCCAATGTCATCCCTTCCCTCCATCCATCCATCTATCCCTCCAATTTCATCCCTTCCCTCCATCCATCTATCCACATCCATCCATCTATCCCTCCAATTTCATCCCTTCCCTCCATCCATCTATCCACATGCATCCCTCCATCCATCCCTCCAATTTCATCCCTTCGCTCCATCCATCTATCCACATCCATCCCCTCCATCTATCCATCTATCCCTCCAATTTCATCCCTTCCCTCCATCCATCTCTCCAATTTCATTCTTTCCCTCCATCCATTTATCCACATCCATCCATTCCTCCAATTTCATCCCTTCCCTCCATCCATCCATCCATCCATCCCTCCAATTTCATCCCTTCCCTCCATCCATCTATCCACATGCATCCCTCCATCCATCCCTCCAATTTCATCCCTTCGCTCCATCCATCTATCCACATCCATCCCCTCCATCTATCCATCTATCCCTCCAATTTCATCCCTTCCCTCCATCCATCTCTCCAATTTCATTCTTTCCCTCCATCCATTTATCCACATCCATCCATCCCTCCAATTTCATCCCTTCCCTCCATCCATCCATCCATCCATCCCTCCAATTTCATCCCTTCCCTCCATCCATCCATCCATCCCTCCAATTTCATCCCTTCCCTCCATCAATCCATTCCTCCATCCATCCATCCCTCCAATTTCATCCCTTCCCTCCATCCATCCATCCATCTCTCCAATTTCATTCCTTCCCTCCATTCATCCATCCCTCCAATTTCATCCCTTCCCTCCATCCATCCATCCATCCCTCCAATTTCATCCCTTCCCTCCATTCATCCATCCCTCCAATTTCATCCCTTCCCTCCATCCATCCATCCCTCCAATTTCATCCCTTCCCTCCATCCATCCATCCATCCATCCATCTCTCCAATTTCATTCCTTCCCTCCCATCCATCCCTCCAATTTCATCCCTTCCCTCCATCCATCCATCCATCCATCCCTCCAATTTCATCCCTTCCCTCCATTCATCCATCCCTCCAATTTCATCCCTTCCCTCCATCCATCCATCCATCCCTCCAATTTCATCCCTTCCCTCCATTCATCCATCTCTCCAATTTCATTCCTTCCCTCCCATCCATCCGTCCAATTTCATCCCTTCCCTCCATCCATCCCTCCATCTATCCATCCCTCCAATTTCATCCCTTCCCTCCATCCATCCCTCCATCCATCCATCTCTCCAATTTCATTCCTTCCCTCCATTCATCCATCCCTCCAATTTCATCCCTTCCCTCCATCCATCCATCCATCCCTCCAATTTCATCCCTTGCCTCCATTCATCCATCCCTCCAATTTCATCCATTCCCTCCATCCATCCATCCCTCCATCATCCATCCATCCCTCCAATTTCATCCCTTCCCTCCATCCATCCATCCATCCATCCATCCATCCATCTCTCCAATTTCATTCCTTCCCTCCCATCCATCCCTCCAATTTCATCCCTTCCCTCCATTCATCCATCCCTCCAATTTCATCCCTTCCCTCCATTCATCCATCCCTCCAATTTCATCCCTTCCCTCCATCCATCCATCCATCCCTCCAATTTCATCCCTTCCCTCCATTCATCCATCCCTCCAATTTCATCCCTTCCCTCCATTCATCCATCCCTCCAATTTCATCCCTTCCCTCCATCCATCCATCCATCCCTCCAATTTCATCCCTTCCCTCCATCCATCCATCCATCCCTCCAATTTCATCCCTTCCCTCCATTCATCCATCCCTCCAATTTCATCCCTTCCCTCCATTCATCCATCTCTCCAATTTCATTCCTTCCCTCCATCCATCCGTCCAATTTCATCCCTTCCCTCCATCCATCCATCCATCCCTCCAATTTCATCCCTTCCCTCCATTCATCCATCCCTCCAATTTCATCCCTTCCCTCCATTCATCCATCTCTCCAATTTCATTCCTTCCCTCCCATCCATCCGTCCAATTTCATCCCTTCCCTCCATCCATCCCTCCATCTATCCATCCCTCCAATTTCATCCCTTCCCTCCATCCATCCCTCCATCCATCCATCTCTCCAATTTCATTCCTTCCCTCCATTCATCCATCCCTCCAATTTCATCCCTTCCCTCCATCCATCCATCCATCCCTCCAATTTCATCCCTTGCCTCCATTCATCCATCCCTCCAATTTCATCCATTCCCTCCATCCATCCATCCCTCCATCATCCATCCATCCCTCCAATTTCATCCCTTCCCTCCATCCATCCATCCATCCATCCATCTCTCCAATTTCATTCCTTCCCTCCCATCCATCCCTCCAATTTCATCCCTTCCCTCCATCCATCCATCCATCCATCCATCCCTCCAATTTCATCCCTTCCCTCCATTCATCCATCCCTCTAATTTCATCCCTTCCCTCCATCCATCCATCCATCCCTCCAATTTCATCCCTTCCCTCCATTCATCCATCTCTCCAATTTCATTCCTTCCCTCCCATCCATCCGTCCAATTTCATCCCTTCCCTCCATCCATCCCTCCATCTATCCATCCCTCCAATTTCATCCCTTCCCTCCATCCATCTATCCACATCCATTCCATCCAATCCAATCATCCATCCAATAATATGGATGTTTATTAAAATTATTTCACTCGTACGTATGTCGCAATAGGGAAGCAAAGACGATTGCAAATTCCGCTTCATATCAACCTTAAGCAAACTATATTTCCTCGTTCTATGACTCAGACATGCTGTTTACAGGCTTCATGCGATTAAATGTGATCGTTTGTGCTGTTGTTGTGAAGGAGTTGGACTATCCGCTGGAGAAAGTGCATCTTCTGGGCTACAGTCTCGGTGCACATGTGGCCGGCGTCGCGGGAAACCTCACCAACAACAAAGTCAACAGAATTACAGGTGGGACGCTGTTCATTTCAAACTCTCTCTGTCCAGAAGGAACTTTGTATGAGATGTTTGTGTCCATAATAAAAACTAAATAGACATGAAGGAGTCACACAGTAAAAGTATGGAGCTGTAAGATGTAGTTCTGATGCAGGTCTCGACCCAGCGGGTCCCAGCTTTGAGAATGCTGACAGTCTGAGGCGTCTATCGCCTGATGACGCCACCTTTGTGGACGTCCTGCACACAAACACCAGAGGCTCGCCGGACCTCAGCATCGGCATCCAGAGACCCGTGGGTCACGTGGACATCTACCCCAACGGTGGAACGTTCCAGCCCGGCTGCAGCATTCAGCACACCATGAAGCTCATCGCCACCTACGGCATATACAGTGTGTTTGAGTTTTCACTCAGTATATTAATATACTATCATAGGCTCTATTAAAATATATAGCATCTAATTATATATTAATATATATATATTATATACTTTTGTTTTTATATTTTCAGTTCATTTTAGTTTAGCTTTTAGTCATTTTGTTATGTGCTTTTGTCAGTTTTATTATTATCATTTTTTTTAATTTAGCTTCAATTTATATTTATTTCAGTTTTAGACACATTTAGACATTAAAGCCTTATTTTTCATTTGAATTTTTCTATTTAATATTTATATTTATTTTTAATAGTTTTTGTTAACAATAACAATACTGTTAGTAAATGCTAAATATTTGTAATTTTTATATATATATATATATATATATATATATATATTTAATATTTCTGTATAGCTTTTTTCACTTTTAGTAATTTTACACTGTTAGTAAAATGCTAACAATTAATGTATGTGATTCCATTTTTAAAAAATTCTAATTAGTTTTGATCTATATTTATTTTACTTTTAGTAATTATTTCAGTTATTATGTTTTCATTTCAACTTACTTCAGGCAACATTTCTCATTTTTGGTTAAGTTTTTCACGTTTAAATTAAAATTTAAATTAATTAATCAAATTCATATTTTATTTAATTTCAGCTTTGTTTCAATTACCAACAACTCTGCTAGTAAAATGCTTTTTAAAATAAATTTTATGTGCCATATCTTTTCAAATATTAATATTTTTAGCTTTTTTAGCAGTTTTTCACCTGATATTGCATTTTATTCTATTTAGTTACACTTTATTTTAAGGTGACGCAGTTGCATTGTACTGAGTAATATTAATTAAATGCATGAACTGACTAAATAGTTACGGTTAAGATTTGGTTTAGGATTTGTTTGATTGTAATTCTGCATAATTTACTGTTATTACTATAGTAAGTACATGTGTAACTGCATTACCTTAAATAAACTGTTGCCTTTTATTTCATCACTGAAAAAGATTTTTAATCATTTTAGTAATTAATAACAACACTGTTGCTTACTCTGTTGAAATCAATGCCCATGTACAGTAAGACAGTAAGCCGTTTTGTACCGTCATCCAGTGGTTTTTCTCTAAACATTTGACCTTTCACCTTTGTCAGACATGGACCAGATTGTCAAATGCTCCCATGAGCGCTCCATTCACCTGTTCATCGACTCGCTGGTGAACCTGGCGTACCAGAGCTGGGCGTACCGCTGCAGCTCCAAAGACGCCTTCAACAAGGGCCTGTGTCTGAGCTGTCGCAAGAACCGCTGCAACAAACTCGGCTACAACGTCAACAAGATCCGCAGCAGCAGGAGCGCGAAAATGTACCTCAAAACCAGGGACATGATGCCATTTAAGGGTGAGCGACCACCATCCTGTGGGAGTCGATTGTTTTATTTGTGATATAATTTTTGGCCTGGCTGTCATACAAAGAAATGATGAAAACACGAAGAGCAACAAACTTGGATTTTTATATTCGTCTCTCTCTCGTTCTCTTCCAGTGTTTCACTACCAGATTAAACTGCATCTTTTCAGCGACAAAAACGTGACTTTACTGGAGCAGCCAATGAAAGTGTCTCTGTTCGGGACGACCGATGAAAAGGATGATATCTCTGTCGTTGTGTGAGTTTGTTCAAATTATGTCTGATATGATACAAAAAATCAAAACATCCTGCTAAACGGGGACGCTGAAATATGAACATATGTCCTGTTTTTTGCACCCAGGCCCAGCCTGATCACCAACAGCACCATCTCCTTCCTGGTGACGTCTGACAAGGACATCGGAGAGCTGCTGATGCTGAACATCCATTGGGAGACGGACTCGTATCTCTACGGCTTCTTCAGCACCAATCAGTTCATGATTCGCAGAATGAGGATTAAATCTGGAGAAACACAGTCCAAGTGAGTCATTTCAGGCTTATAGAGCCACTGTATATGTGTATATATACAGTACTGTGCAAAAGTTTTAGGCAGGTGTGAAAAAATGGTGTAAAGTAAGAATGCTTTCAAAAAGAAACTTGGTAATAGATTATATTTATCAATTAACAAAATGCAAAGTGAGTGAACAGAAGAAAAATCTAAATCAAATCCATATTTGGTGTGACCACCCTTTACCTTCAAAACAGCATCAATTCTTCAAGGTACACTTGCACAAAGTCAGGGATTTTGTAGGCATATAGTTAGGTGTATGATTAAACAATTATACCAAACAGGTGCTAATGATCATCAATTCAATATGTAGGTTGAAACACAATCATTAACTGAAACAGAAACAGCTGTGTAGGAGGAATAAAACTGGGTGAGGAACAGCCAAACTCAGCTAACAAGGTGAGGTTGCTGAAGACAGTTTACTGTCAAAAGTCATACACCATGGCAAGACTGAGCACAGCAACAAGACACAAGGTAGTTATACTGCATCAGCAAGGTCTCTCCCAGGCAGAAATTTCAAGGCAGACAGGGGTTTCCAGATGTGCTGTCCAAGCTCTTTTGAAGAAGCACAAAGAAACAGGCAACGTTGAGGACCGTAGACGCAGTGGTCGGCCAAGGAAACTTACTGCAGCAGATGAAAGACACATCATGCTTACTTCCCTTCGCAATCGGAAGATGTCGAGCAGTGCCATTAGCTCACAATTGGCAGAAAACAGTGGGACCCTGGTACACCCATCTACTGTCCGGAGAAGTCTGGTCAGAAGTGGCCTTCATGGAAGACTTGCGGCCAAAAAGCCATACAAGGCCAAGCGACTCAACTATGCACGAAAACACAGGAACTGGGGTGCAGAAAAATGGCAGCAGGTGCTCTGGACTGATGAGTCAAAATTTGAAATATTTGGCTGTAGCAGAAGGCAGTTTGTTCGCCGAAGGGCTGGAGAGCGGTACACGAATGAGTGTCTGCAGGCAACAGTGAAGCATGGTGGAGGTTCCTTGCAAGTTTGGGGCTGCATTTCTGCAAATGGAGTTGGGGATTTGGTCAGAATTAATGGTATCCTCAATGCTGAGAAGTACAGGCAGATACTTATCCATCATGCAATACCATCAGGGAGGCATCTGATTGGCCCCAAATTTATTCTGCAGCATGACAACGACCCCAAACATACAGCGAAAGTCATTAAGAACTATCTTCAGTGTAAAGAAGAACAAGGAGTCCTGGAAGTGATGGTATGGCCCCCACAGAGCCCTGATCTCAACATCATCGAGTCTGTCTGGGATTACATGAAGAGAGAGAAGCAACTGAGGCTGCCTAAATCCACAGAGGAACTGTGGTTAGTTCTCCAAGATGTTTGGGCCAACCTACCTGCCGAGTTCCTTCAAAAACTGTGTGCAAGTGTACCTAGAAGAATTGATGCTGTTTTGAAGGCAAAGGGTGGTCACACCAAATATTGATTTGATGTAGATTTTTCTTCTGTTCACTCACTTTGCATTTTGTTAATTGATAAATATAAACTATTAACATGTCTATTTTTGAAAGCATTCTTACTTTACAGCATTTTTTCACACCTGCCTAAAACTTTTGCACAGTACTGTATATATATATATTCAGGGCTGGGTGGGTCACTTTTAAAATGTTTAACCATCACAATATAGGAAAAATAATAGTTTTACATGCATTTTGTTTTTTTGTTTTTTAAATATGTCTAAACATATCTACATCACTAAACTTGGTATTTATTTGCCAAAATTATTTGGTTAAAAAGGTTACAGGTTTTGTTTTACTTACTATAGAAAAGGGTAAAAAACACACATTGACTACAATATAATAGTTATTAATATTTGGTTGTTTTTGCATCTGTTTTATTGCGTTATCGTCACAATCGACTCACAAATACACAATATGCTCATATAAAATCTTTCACCATTTTTTTTTAATAATATACGAGATGTCATAACCGCAAAACATACAGGGGTTATTGCAGTGAAAATACTGATTAATTAATGATTAATAAATGAAACAAAATAATTAAAGCCGTATTTTTTTTCCCTCTGTTCTGCAGGGTGATATTCAGACCCAAAGAAGGAGAATTCGGTTCGCTCATTCAGGGTGGAGACCCCGTTGTGTTTGTGAAGTCCACCGAATCCCCTCAGAGCAGAAGAGAGGAGAGGTAAAGCCAGCCTCGCTGTCCCGGAAAATTCCATACCGGGCCTTCACATACAAAACTTTCTGTCTCTCTCTCTCTCTCCGTTTCTGGATTTTCAGGAAGCACAGGCTGAAACATCACGGAAGCTTCTTCAAACAGGCCGTCAACGAAGCCGCCGCGGATATGAGTAAAGAACCAGCGTCAGAGGTCGTGACAGAAACCACCACAAAAACTTCATGAGGTCGACGGAGAGATTTAGAGGGGCTTTATGTAGAATTCAGAAACCCTTGTTATTAGCGACACCGGTGGCCGTTAAGTGAATTGCAGCCAGTTCCCGAGAGACTGAACGTGATTCAACGGCCCCAAAAAAACTTTCATTCTTCGCTTAAAGCGACATATATGAACATCCAGACACCGTCCGAGCCGACGTTTAGATGAATATGTAAATATGTGCTGCGTGCTTTCCCGTCAATAACAAAATAAACACACAACAAAAACGACAGCGGTGAGAAAACCGCATCCGTTTGAACCAGTTCGGCATCATTAAAATGACGCCGTTATGATAGTTGATATGTGAGACTATAGATTGAATGAATCTCTTTTCTTTGCATTGATATTATAGCACTGAATAGCTCTTTTGGCATTACTGAACATTGTAAGGATTCGTTTTGTGTGTCATCGAATGGAAGAAAGACTATAAACGTCACATCCTTTTGATTTTCACATCAAAATCAGTCTGCAGGCTTTCAACCTCGGAAGTCAGGAATGTCTTGTTTGTCGCATTGGCAATACAAAAACATATCGCCCCTTTAAAATGTTTTGTGATTTTTTTTTATTTAAGCTATTTGCACCAGATTTGATTCTAATGGAGGCTTGTGAATTTGACAAATCATAAAACATAAAAAATCCCCACGACTGTAATGCATTCAGAAATTTGATTTTATGATGATTCACATTTATGGCATACAGTCTATTTACGTTATTATTCTCATCGGCATAAATGAATTAAGCATAAAAAACCCCAATGTTCGGTGCAAAATGCAATTTCTTGTTTCTTTCTTTTGATTTTAGGGGACAATTGTAGGTTTTGTGAGATTCACCCAAACATAGATGACGTTTTTTGTGTGTGTGTTAACGAATATTTATATTCTTATTTAGTAGAATAGATTTTATAAACATAAAGCATAAGTCAAGATAAAAATGAGCTGAAGAGGTTCGTTAGCTGTAGATGATCTGTACAGCTACCTCACTTTGACGAAATCAATCATTTAACATTCCAATCAGGTGTATAAAATAGCCGATTTAATATATTTTCTCATCAACGAATCAATGCAATTTGTATTTTTTTGCTTTTTATGTTTTCCTTTTATGTTTTTAGTGGTGCATTCAGTCAGTTACTTACTACACTGTAATGAATTACTGTAAAAAATTACAGCATTATTTTACAGCCGCTGGCTGTTTTTTAATAATACAGCATATTGCTGTAAACTGCAATGCATTCTGGGGTCACGTGTTTGTTTGACTCAAATTTACAGAATATTGCAGTAAATTGACCCTTTGTAATTTAAAAAATACAGTTATTTACTGTAATCAGAAAACAGGGAAATTAAAAACTACTGTAAATTTTACAGTAACTGGCTGGCAACCCTGCTGCCAGTATTATACTGTAAAATTTACAGTATTTTTAAAAAAAAATACAGTTATTTACTGTAATCAGAGAATACAGGGAAATTCTGTAAATTAAATTACAGTAAAACTACTGTAAATTTTACAGTAACTGGCTGGCAACCCTGCTGCCAGTATTATACTGTAAAATTTACAGTATTTTTAAAAAAAAAAAATACAGTTATTTACTGTAATCAGAGAATACAGGGAAATTCTGTAAATTAAATTACAGTAAAACTACTGTAAATTTTACAGTAACTGGCTGGCAACCCTGCTGCCAGTATTATACTGTAAAATTTACAGTATTTTTAAAAAAAAAAATACAGTTATTTACTGTAATCAGAGAATACAGGGAAATTCTGTAAATTAAATTACAGTAAAACTACTGTAAATTTTACAGTAACTGGCTGGCAACCCTGCTGCCAGTATTATACTGTAAAATTTACAGTATTTTTTTAAAAAAAATACAGTTATTTACTGTAATCAGAGAATACAGGGAAATTCTGTAAATTAAATTACAGTAAAACTACTGTAAATTTTACAGTAACTGGCTGGCAACCCTGCTGCCAGTATTATACTGTAAAATTTACAGTATTTTTAAAAAAAAAAAAATACAGTTATTTACTGTAATCAGAGAATACAGGGAAATTCTGTAAATTAAATTACAGTAAAACTACTGTAAATTTTACAGTAACTGGCTGGCAACCCTGCTGCCAGTATTATACTGTAAAATTTACAGTAATTTAAAAAATACAGTTATTTACTGTAATAAGAGAATACAGGGAAATTCTGTAAATTAAATTACAGTAACACTACTGTAAATTTTACAGTAACTGGCTGGCAACCCTGCTGCCAGTATTATACTGTAAAATTTACAGTAATTTTTTAACAGTGTAGTTTAATCTGGGACATCATCTACAAACTTTCGAGGAAAATGTTTAAAGATATTTTTATTGTGCACAAATTATCTCTGGGAATCCATATTTGTTCATTCTACTAACAAACAACTTACTGGAAGTGTTCATGTGTGTCACGATCGCTCGCCAGAGTACTGAACGTGGACTGCATTTCCCATCATCCTCCTTGGTACGTGATCACACGCACCTGGCTTTCATCGGACCGCATCTGATGCTGCTTGTTCACCGCGATCACTAAACCAGTTTCCTCTTCCAAATCGATATTCAGTCAAACAATCTTCCCTTGTTTCAGTGTGTCTATTCTGACCCTCGGTGATCTGATGTTCTTATTTACCGAGTCATTGATTGTGTTCCTGTTAATAAACACCATGTTTGAACTTGTTGTTTCCTGACGGTGTAACATGCAGTTTGACTTCTGATGCGTATATATAGGAGTGGATTATTATAATTGCTGTACCTGATTAAATTATGAAGCTCATTTAAATATTAAAACATATTTACTGTGACCTTTTTTCACTAAAACCGGACATTGTCGACCTCGACTAGTGTTAATCGTTTACAGTGATTCAATGCGATAAAGGCCAAACAGCTGTTGAGAAAGAAAGTTTCTTAGAAACGTTTGACAAGCAGCAGAAGATTTCACAAGTGTTACTTGACTTAATCTCATCAAATTAGATATTAAACATATGAAAGAAATGATTCAATCTACACACACACACACACATTCATACATACATAGTCTTCTGAGATAACAAAAAGTCCAAACATATGTGTCCCAAACATGCTGGTGATTCAAATGAACGCACATCTTTACAAATCTGTCCTTCAGAAGAATTTACTGGGAAACTCGGAGAAAGGTCACACTGAATACAGTGTGTGTGTTTGTGTGTGTGTATTAGCTATATGAGGACAAAATATATTTTTTTGTTCCTCATGAAGAAAACAGCTTATAAATCATTCAGCATGGTGTTTTTTCGAAAATATAAAAATGCAGAAAGATGGGTAGGTTTAGGGTTAGAGGTCAGAATATGCAGTTTGTACCATATAAGAATCATTATGACTATGGAAAGTCCCCATAAAACAAGAAAACCCAATGTGTGTGTGTGTGTGGGAATTCCCTACGTTATGGGGACCAAATGTCCCCACAGTTACAGTAATACTAGTAAATGTTGATCTTGTGGGGACATTTTTTGGTCCCCATGAGGAAACAAGCTTATCAATCACACAGAATGATCTTTTTTGAAAATCTAAAATAGCAGAACATTTTGTGTGATGGGTAGGTTTAGGGGTAGGGGTAGTGTAGGGGGACAGAATGTACAGTTTATACAGTATAAAAACCATTACGCCTATGGAATGTCCCCATAAACCATGAAAACACAATGTGTGTGTGTGTGTGTGTGTGTGTGTAAGAGAGAGAGAGAGAGAGAGAGAGAGAGAAAGAGAGTGAGTGTGTGTGTGTGTGGGTGGGTATTCCCTACGTTATGGGGACCAAATGTCCCCACAGGTATAGTAATACTAGTAAATTTTGATCTTGTGGGGACATTTTTTTGGTCCCCATGAGGAAACAAGCTTATAAATCATACAGAATTATCTTTTTTGAAAATCTAAAATAGCAGAACATTTTGTGTGATGGGTAGGTTTAGGGGTAGGGGTAGTGTAGAGGGACAAAATATACAGTTTCTACAGTATAAAAACCATTATGCCTATGGATGTCCCCATAAAACATGAAAACACAACATGTGTGTGTGTACTCATTTTGGCTATACTTGTGGGGACCAAATGTCCTCACTTATACTGTGAAATACTTTCTCAAGCCACTAGTGAGACATGTGACTGGTCCTCACTAGATAAAAAGTCTTATAAATCAGCCAAAAGAGGTTTTTATTTAAATCTAATGTTTTGCACATGTTTCTGTGATGGTAGGTTTAGGAGTAGAGGTTGGGTTAGGTGATAGAAAATATCATTGACCTGATATAAAATCAATGGAAGTCTATGGAATGACCTCACTAAGATAGCAATACAGAGATGAGTGTGTGTGTGTGTGTGTGTGTGTGTGTGTGTGTGTGTGCACATACAGTAGAGGGGTAAAGTAAGAATGCAAGGTAGTGCATATCCATCATATCTGAACACATACTGTACAGCAGTGGAGTCGCTCACATGCTGTACGGCAGTCAACGTGAGATTTTACTGTGTGAAGCTGAAAGAAAAGTCATGAATGACATCTGGATTATTTCTCCTCCACATCAATGAGAGGACGTGAAGAGCAAATCGAGATAAAGACCCCATGAATCTCACAGAAGACATCCAAACAATGTGCTAGAAAGTTCATCCAAAGTTATCAGGTCCTTAATAATGTTCTCAAAACGTTAGCACAAAAAAGGTTATTTACACCATTCATGGATTTGAGCTCATCTAATGTTTTTTAAATGTTGCCACTTGTTCAGAGAACACTCCAACGTAACATTCCCATAACGTTTGAACAATTACTAAACGTTCGTATAACCAATTAAAACATTTTAAAAACTAGATGCGAACGTTCAGGGAACATTCAAAAACATTTTTCAATAAGAACGTTAGTAAAACGTTCTTAGAACGTACTTTTGTTTGCTGGATTCAACAAGGTGCTGAAAGCATTCTTTAGAAATGTTGGCCCATATTGATAGGAGAGCATCTTGCAGTTGATGGAGATTTGTGGGATGCACATCCAGGGCACGAAGCTCCCGTTCCACCACATCCCAAAGATGCTCTATTGGGTTGAGATGTGGTGACTGTGGGGCCATTTTAGTACAGTGAACTCATTGTTCAAGAAACCAATTTGAAATGATTCGAGCTTTGTGACATGGTGCATTATCCTGCTGGAAGTAGCCATCAGAGGATGAGTACATGGTGGTCATGAAGGGATGGACATGGTCAGAAACAATGCTCAGGTAGGCCGTGGCATTTAAACGATGCCCAATTGGCACTAAGAGGCCCAAAGTGTGCCGAGAAAACACCCCCACACCATTACACCACCACCACCAGCTTGCACAGTGGTAACAAGGCATGATGGATCCATGTTCTCATTCTGTTTACGCCAAATTCTGACTCGACCATCTGAATGTCTCAACAGAAATCGAGACTCATCAGACCAGGCAACATTTTTCCAGTCTTCAATGGTCCAATTTTGGTGAGCTCGAGCAAATCGTAGCCTCTTTTTCCTATTTGTTGTGGAGATGAGTGGTACCCGGTGGGGTCTTCTGCTGTTGTAGCCCGTCCGCCTCAAGGTTGTCCGTGTTGTGGCTTCACAAATGCTTTGCTGCAGACCTCGGTTGTAACGAGTGCTTATTTCAGTCAAAGTTGCTCTTCTATCAGCTTGAATCAGTCGGCCCGTTCTCCTCTGACCTCCAGCATCAACAAGGCATTTTCTCCCACAGGACTGCCGCATACTGGATGTTTTTCCCTTTTCACACCATTCTTTGTAAACCCTAGAAATGGTTGTGAGTGAAAATCCCAGTAACGGAGCAGATTGTGAAATACTCACGCACCAACAACCATGCCACGCTCAAAATTGCTTAAATCACCTTTCTTTCCCAGTTCGGAGTTCAGGAGATTGTCTTGACCAGGACCACACCCCTAAATGCATTGAACTGCCACGTGATTGGTTGATTAGATAATTGCATTAATGAGAAATTGAACAGGTGTTCCTAATAATCCTTTGGGTGAGCGTATAAGGGTATTTTAATAAAAAACAATGTCTTATTTCAATAAACATCAGTATCTGTGCCATTATATAACAAGCTTTAGTTTGTTTTTTTTATCATTAATAAATCTCATGTAAAATGAGATCAATAAACAAGATCTAATAAAGCAGTTTGTTGAAATGAAAATCAGCACAAAATACAAAAACGTCTTTAGCCGTTTGAGTTCATCGTGTTATCAAAAGTTCTCATCTCTACAGTTGGACGTACTGGTGCTACAAGCAGAACTAGTTTATTTTGCACCTGCTAGTGTTTTACCAGTTTAGTGTTGAGCCCTGCGGTACTGATATCCATACAGCATATTTTTGTAGAAAAATCTTGTTCAAATGCAAGTTTTCACTACGATCATCAGACTTTTAAAGGAAGGTTTATTTGTTCGTCTCTCAATCGTCATTGTATTGCATTATGTTTTAAAACTACAGAGATTTAATCATAAAACTAAGCATTTAAAAATAATCTTACTAACGCACATTATTGGCAGTTACTGAGTGGAAACTGATATTTATATGCATTTTATGTCAGTAGTCTGCAGATTTGCATTACATTTACATGCTTTGGCCATATTAATTTCATGCAACTGCATCAAATTGCATATTTTTGCTCACAAACTGTGTTTTTTGACTTCCATATTCTCACTACATCATGCTAGATCAGGCATAAAAGTGTGATATTAACAAAAACACACGTGCAAACATTTTATTCTCTTCAAAAGTGCTGTTTTTTATTTTCAAAAGAGTATTATTTCACTTGTAGAAGTGCAACTCGAGCGTCTGTCTAGTGATTTTGACTGGCGCACTTTCACAAAACACGTGCACGGAGGTTCACGCAGACGCAAGGTGATATTTTGAATGTGTGTCTAATTATAGTGCTCAGAAGTTGCTGCTCGTAAATCATCACAGGCTGTTTACCAAACCCTGCCGTCCTGCTGCCTTAAAATCAACCTCTCGTTCACAAATAATGTTCCTGCCATTCGTTCAGCGCAAAACAATACATAGAATACATATACTGGGTGAAACAGAGCAACTTAACAAAAGTTGACCTGTCAATCACAACACAAGAGTAAACATAAACACTGCTTCTTCATCTTTACATCCAATTTATTTTGATTCAGTTTGATTGACAGGCGATCTGACCAATCATAACCCTGAATTCGCCATTTTGTCCGTCAAAGCGGTCAGGGGAGTGAGCAGATTAACGTTAGTATAAATTGTGTGTCCTCACGTCTTGAAAAAGCATTCCTTCTGATGTTCATTCATGTTTATTTGATGCTATAAATGAACGAAGAGATGATCGAGGAGCTACAGCGATCTGTCACGACACATTAAAGACACACTAGAAGCTATTTATTGATTAAACTTCTTTAAAAATTATGATGTATTAAATTTGTAACCCGCTCTGTCTTGTCCATGATGTGTGGCACGAGAGCGCATGGCTTGTCCGACATAGCAACAGTAACTAAAGGGGGCGGGTCTTGCAAAGTGTCAAATCACGCAGGCACTGACTGTTGTGCACTGTACAGAATGTTTACTTTTGTCCAAATAGTTTTTACATTTTATTACAGAAATATATTGATATGCAAAATCATGAAATTATGTATAATTTCGTATATTCGTTCTAATTATGTGTATCATGAATCGTCAACATATCCTTCTACTCGGTCATCACAGTGCATTCTGGGATTGCCTTAAAGGGTTAAACTGTCTCCGAAACCGCTCCCTATCCACTATATAGTGCACTATATCGGGTGTCGAATTCTGAGTGAACGACTGCATTCGTTCACTACTTTTACCCACAATCCTCTCTGATTTTGAGCGTACGTTCGACGTACACTCGTTAAAGCGCCGTTACCCAAAATCCAACGCGATGAGACGATCGAGCGCGAAAGAAAAACAAATATGGCGGACGGCAATACGGGAAGCGGCAACTTCTACAAATGTAAGTGTCATTTTTTATTCATTAGAACATCTTTGTAAAGATATTTTGAAGCGAAATGATACAGGTTTATAGTATAATATATATATATGCTTATTAGTTAGTGCAGTGTATTTCTGTTGTATTTATTTACCATTATATTTTTTATAAACAAATGTGACAGTGTCGTGTTTTTGCTCTGTTATTTTAAAATATAAATGTACTAAATAGCATGACACGGGTGTTTTTATTCTCTCTTTATTCTCAATAAACATGACAAATAAACAGTAATATACAATTCATTAAGCTAAACAGGACATGTCATGTCCGCGGCTCCGTACGAATCACTGATTCGACTCAAAAGATTCGTAAAGCTTCATGAATCAGTGTTTTGAAATCGGCCTTCACTGTTGAAAAGTTTGTTTTTTGGCGCACAAAAAAGTATTCTCGTCGCTTTATAACGTCAAGGTTGAACCACATGAACTGTTTTAAATATGTTTTAGTATCTTCCTGGACATCTGAAAGTGTTTTGCTGTCAATAGAGACTCACTGAAGCATCGGATCATCAAAAATATCTTCATTTGTGTTCTGAAGATGAACGAAGGTCTTACGATTAGTTAATGACATAATTTTCATTTCTGGGCGAACTAACCCTTTAATTGATGTATTATTTATGTATGCTCAAAAACATGACAGAGTTTAAGAAACAAACCCCTGAGTTTGGATTATAAATAACCTCTATGTATATGTATAAACTTCATTTTGTTTGCTGACTAACTCTTTTGTGATACAGAAAGTGGACGTTTGTTCAGTGATTTGCATGTCTGTTCTTTGTAGAGTTCACAGGATTGAGGTCTCAGTCTGTATTAGGAAACCAGGACAGAACAGCAATAACTCACACCACGAGTCTGGAACAAGTGAAGAGGTTAAAGAAGACAGAGGAGAGAGAGAGAGAGAGAGAGAGAGAGAGAGACAAAGAGAGGCTGTGAACAATGTGATGTCGTGTGTCTCTGTCCTCCTGTTGGTGATTGGTCAGATGAAGGGGTGTTGGAGTGACCTCCAGGAGTACACTCCTGAAAACAAAGGCTTGATTGGCATCTATTGTCATAAAGACATGGAATAAGTGTGGAAAAAGTTCTTCAGGTTATTAATATATGACCCTGGACCACAAAACCGGTCATAAGGGTCAATTTTTTTGAAATTGAGATTCATAAAAACATCTGAAAGCTGAGTAAATAAGCTCTCCATTGATGTATGGTTTGTTAGGAGAGGACAATATTTAGCCGAGATGATCTGGAATCTGAAAAATATTGAGAAAATCGCCTTAAAAGTTGTCCTTAGTAATGCATAATACATTTTTGATTTATCTATGGTAGGAAATTCATAAAACATCTTCATGGAATGTGATCTTTTCTTACACTCAAAAAAATATTTTTGTCTAAGGATAAGTTTTACGTGATTTAATTACATAGCAATTTTCCATCCATTTGGGTCACATAGTTTTAACATAAAACTTATAAACTTAATATGATTCATATATCTCAGTCATATGTAAATGAAATAGATAAGATTTATGTAATAGTTCACTGAAAAATGCCCAGGTTAAAGTACCGTTGAAGCAGCGTCAGAGTTAATGAGATCATTAAGAGATGATTGAGCAGTAATGATGAACGCCTGCTGTTAACAAGCAGAATCACTGAAGGACAGAGAAACACAAGAACTATGAAATCAACTGAAGATAAAAGACATTTAATCTCTCAACTATTACATAAATCTTACCCATCTCATTTACATATGACTGACAAATATGAATCACATTAAGTTTATTGGTTTGTTTATGTTAAAACTATGTCATCCAAATGGATGGAAAATTACTATGTAATTAAATTACATAAAACTTATGTTTAGACTGAAATATTTTTTTGAGTGTAATATCCAAATGATTTTAGGCATAAAAGAAAATTTGATGATTTTGCGATTTATGACAAGTGTTCCTAAAGTCACCATAAAATCAAAATGGACCATTTTTAATATTTTTATGGAATATTTCAGTATTATTATTATTATTTTCAGTTCAATTCATGTTCCTCGTAATATTGAATCAGCATAACGTCTCCTCCCTCTTGCAGCGACATCTCTTCTCTGATGATGAGGGCGGAGCAACCTGTCACTCACAGGAGATCCACCAATAGCAAACCACAACCGTCCAATTATTTCTTCATGGACAAAATCAAGCCCCGCCCTACATTTGTTCTTGTTTGCGAAGTGTAAGTGTGTAAGAAGTGTAGTGACAAATGTATTAAAAATAAATAAAATATGTGTTTTTCTTGTCCTTCCCTCTCTTCCTCTCTTTGACTGGACTTTGAGATATTGAGTATGTGTCTGTTGTTGTTATTTTTATTTTGTATTCTTATTTAGTTTTTTTTTTTTTTTTGGATGTTATGTATGAAAAATATAAAATGTTGATAACAAAAAAAGATGTTGGGATTTCTCATAAAATATTTACATCTATTAATATTATATTAGGCTATATTTAAAGGAGAAATATTAAAGGATAAAAAGGTCATAGGAGTTGAGCTCTAGCAATCAATGTTGCTTCATATTATAGAAAATCATTGCAACAGAATCTGAAGAACATTGCTGGGTTTCTTACAGAAAAAGATTTCACCAGTCCTGACTTTCACTGGCATTTCATTGCATTGTTCACTTTTATTAAGAAGCAATTTCACATTTTTATGTCTCTCTTGAGGGACATGCTCCTCTTAACCTTTATACACTGTAAAAGTGTCATCTGCGTCTCAAGGGTAAAATGCGCCTCATAAATAAACGTCCGACGTCAGAGACGCAGCTCACTCTGAACAATGGCATGCAGAATATATGGACACACGTATGCGTTAAATTCCTGTTCCTGTTGACATGGGATGAAGCTGAAATGAAATGCAAATATTAGATGAAAAACTGTTGCCTTGGAAGTATGGAAGCCACTAAAAAAAGAAGAAGATTATTGTGACTTTTTATAAAAAGTCAGAATTGTGAGATATAAAGTCAGAATTGTGAGATATAAAGTCAAAATTGTGAGATATAAAGTCATAATTGTGAGATATAAAGTCAAAATTGTGAGATATAAAGTCAGAATTGCGAGATATAAAGTCAGAATTGTGAGATAAAAGACAGAATTGTGAGATATAAAGTCAGAATTGTGAGATATAAAGTCAGAATTGTGAGATATAAAGTCAGAATTGAGAGATAAAAAGTCACAATCTTTTTTTTTTCAGTGGTGGAAACAGGCTTCCATATGGAAGTAACTGAAGTTTCAGTTAAAAATATTTTTAACATATTTTAAGTAATAATAATATGCAAAATGAAACTACTAAAAATCAAACTGAAATAAAAAATGCTAATTCAAAATATTAATAAAAACAGCCTGAGACGTATATGACCCAAACCAGAAAACGCTGCAAAAACCATACAAGATATTATTCTTTGAAAGTAAAATCCTTGTATTATTGCATAGCCTCGAGCGACATCTAGTGGAAAGACTTCTAATGGACGTGTCAAGTACATACACACCCAGTTTACACCCTTCACACAGATCCCTGAAGCTCTAGTGCAGGGGTCTTCAACGTTTTTCATGGCAAGGACCCCTTAGATGAGCGAGACACGGAGCAGGGACCCCCCCACACAAAATATGTCAAACAGCTCGCGATTCGGACTTTATATCTCGCGATTCGGACTTTATATCTCGCGATTCGGACTTTATATCTCGCGATTCGGACTTTATATCTCGCGATTCGGACTTTATATCTCGCGATTCGGACTTTATATCTCGCGATTCGGACTTTATGGCTCGCGATTCGGACTTTATATCTCGCGATTCGGACTTTATGGCTCGCGATTCGGACTTTATATCTCGCGATTCGGACTTTATATCTCGCGATTCGGACTTTATATCTCGCGATTCGGACTTTATGGCTCGCGATTCGGACTTTATATCTCGCGATTCGGACTTTATAGCTCGCGATTCGGACTTTATATCTCGCGATTTGGACATTATGGCTCGCGATTCGGACTTTATGGCTCGCGATTCGGACTTTATGGCTCGCGATTCGGACTTTATAGCTCGCGATTCGGACATTATGGCTCGCGATTCGGACTTTATAGCTCGCGATTCGGACTTTATGGCTCGCGATTCGGACTTTATAGCTCGCGATTCGGACTTTATAGCTCGCGATTCGGACATTATAGCTCGCGATTCGGACTTTATAGCTCGCGATTCGGACTTTATAGCTCGCGATTCGGACATTATAGCTCGCGATTCGGACTTTATAGCTCGCGATTCGGACTTTATAGCTTGCGATTCGGACTTTATATCTCGCGATTCGGACTTTATAGCTCGCGATTCGGACATTATGGCTCGCGATTCGGACTTTATGGCTCGCGATTCGGACTTTATAGCTCGCGATTCGGACTTTATATCTCGCGATTCGGACTTTATGGCTCGCGATTCGGACTTTATAGCTCGCGATTCGGACTTTATGGCTCGCGACTCGGACTTTATGGCTCGCGACTCGGACTTTATAGCTCGCGATTCGGACATTATGGCTCGCGATTCGGACTTTATAGCTCGCGATTCGGACTTTATGGCTCGCGATTCGGACTTTATAGCTCGCGATTCGGACTTTATGGCTCGCGATTCGGACTTTATGGCTCGCGATTCGGACTTTATGGCTCGGGATTCGGACTTTATAGCTCGCGATTCGGACTTTATAGCTCGCGATTCGGACATTATAGCTCGCGATTCGGACTTTATAGCTCGCGATTCGGACTTTATAGCTCGCGATTCGGACTTTATATCTCGCGATTCGGACTTTATAGCTCGCGATTCGGACATTATGGCTCGCGATTCGGACTTTATGGCTCGCGATTCGGACTTTATGGCTCGCGATTCGGACTTTATGGCTCGCGATTCGGACTTTATGGCTCGCGATTCGGACTTTATGGCTCGCGATTCGGACTTTATGGCTCGCGATTCGGACTTTATGGCTCGCGATTCGGACTTTATGGCTCGCGATTCGGACATTATGGCTCGCGATTCGGACTTTATGGCTCGCGATTCGGACTTTATGGCTCGCGATTCGGACTTTATAGCTCGCGATTCGGAGTTTATAGCTCGCGATTCGGAGTTTATAGCTCGCGATTCGGACTTTATAGCTCGCGATTCGGACTTTATAGCTCGCGATTCGGACTTTATATCTCGCGATTCGGACTTTATAGCTCGCGATTCGCGATTCGGATTTTATATCTCGCGATTCGAACTTTATAGCTCGCGATTCTGACTTTATAGCTCGCGATTCGGACTTTATAGCTCGCGATTCGGACTTTAATATTTAGGTAAAATTTGTCTATGGTAAAATTAAAAGAGCTCATAGCGACGCCATCATGGCCCTTCTTTATTAATTCAAGTGGAGGTGACGTATTTCCTGTTTGAGAGTGGAGCTCCACTCGCCCACGGTCTGCAGCCAGACCCTTCTCATTTTTCGGCCGATTCAACATGTTGAATCGGCGTCGGGGCGTCGGTGAGAGAGAGAACTCTGATTGGCTGTTCAGCATAGTAAACGAGTCAGTTCACGAGAATATATAGCAAAAGTTATGAAAGCAAGCGAATTAAGTCATGACGGCACCGACGGAAGCTTGTTCTAATTTCACGTCCTCTTACCCGAGCACTCGAACGCACGAATATTTTCATAATAACATGAGAGGAGTGGAATAAAGCACGTGATCAGCATGACTGATATTCAAAACGGTCAGCAAGCGCTGCTTTGTATATGGTTTGTATACTTGCCGTCTTGGTTTCGCTTTCCCCTTTTAAATGACGAATATAGACAAATATATCTGCTTAAATAGACAGTCATCTCATTTATATGCAGGCGCTAGTTGACAGTCGGCTTAAATTCTTTCGGTGCTCAAGCTCATATTTTTCCGCCGACATGAGCGACAACACCGTCGGCTTCCGTCGCCGCTAGTTCTTGGACGTCGGGTTGGTGTGTTTAAACAGAACTTCACATTTTAATTTTACTATCAGGTGAACGATTATACATTTACCTGAACTTTAAGCTGTCTTACAAACGATCCATTCTGGCGAGTTAAATTGTATATAAATTATTAGCCAGTAGCATTTTCAAATTATAGTCTGCGTTGACAGTATCATGAGATCACGTGACTGCACGTGGACGGAAGGGTTTTATTAAAGCTGTTAATGTAATACTATTTGTAAAATAAAATATATTTTATTTAAATTTGACTTTGTGATGTTTTTACACGTTTTATTTTTTTTTTTAATTATTTGTGATCAAACATTAATTGACGGACCCCCTGCAATACCGCCGCGGACCCCCTAGGGGTCGCGGACCCCCGGTTGAAGACCCATGCTCTAGTGAAACTGCAGTTCTCTCGTTCATCCAGTGCGGCAGGTGGCGCCAGAGTCTCGCACTCCCATCACAGCAGCGCCCGGTTCCTCAAAATCTCTCCCATCCGCAATTTGATGATGTTTGAGCTTCTTTGAGCTTCTAAAACCGATGACAGCTCTTTATTAAACCAGCAAATGTCCCAGAAGTGAGCGGACTTCTGTAGATCAACGGTAAAAGCGGTCAAGGAAGGCGCAAACATGTCGGCCAGCGCTGTTTATGTGTTAGATCTGAAGGGGAAGGTAAGATAACGGTTCACTAGCACCGAAAGCTAAAGCTAATCACATCAAACATGAACTTTGAGGATTTAAATAGAATTATTCCCAGTTAAAATCAATAAACGTGTTTTCCCTGGTCTGAAAGCTGAGAAGGTTTTTAACAGTCCAGATCCTGATGATTTAGTTCACGAAAATTTGATTAAAACACTTAAAATGAAAGCCGCTCTTGAAACAGCTGCTTAATAACGAAAACGTTTTGATAGTCTGTTATTATCCTTCACCAATTAGATATTTGTCTCCATCCTTAGTCTGTAGTTTATTTGTCGTGCTTTACTTTGTTTAATAAGATGTAAAGCATTTTGAGGTAAGATTTGCTTGAAATATGCTTTATAAATGCAGTATATTTTGTTGTTTGTGGCCCTGATAAAAACACTTTTTTGCTGGTATAATGATTTTTGCCATAGTAATTGTAAAGTACATCAAATAATACTATAGTATTACCCAAATGCCTTTCTACAATGTTCATGTGAAAAGCCAAAAAATACTGTATATATATATATATATATATATATATATATATATATATATATATATATATATATATATATATATACTGTACATATGTGTGTATATATATACATATATACTGTATATATGTGTGTGTGTGTGTATATATATATATATATATATATATATATATATATATATATATATAGAATATATGTGTGTGTGTGTATATATATATATATATATATATATATATATATATAGAATATATGTGTGTGTGTGTATATATATATAGTATATATGTGTGTGTGTATATATATATATACACATATATAGTATATGTGTGTGTGTATCTATACATATATACTGTATATATGTGTGTGTGTATATATACATATATAGTATATATGTGTGTGTGTGTGTATATATACATATATAGTATATATGTGTGTGTGTATATATACATATATACTGTATATGTGTGTGTGTGTGTGTATATATATAGTATATATGTGTGTGTGTGTATATATATATAGTATATATGTGTGTGTGTGTATATATACATATATAGTATATGTGTGTGTGTATCTATACATATATACTGTATATGTGTGTGTGTGTATATATACATATATAGTATATATGTGTGTGTGTGTATATATATACATATATAGTATATATGTGTGTGTGTATCTATACATATATACTGTATATATGTGTGTGTGTGTATATATACATATATAGTATATGTGTGTGTGTGTGTATATATACATATATAGTATATATGTGTGTGTATATACATATATACTGTATATGTGTGTGTGTATATATATATAGTATATATGTGTGTGTGTATATATATAGTATATATGTGTGTGTGTGTATATATACATATATAGTATATATGTGTGTGTATATACATATATACTGTATATGTGTGTGTGTGTATATATATATAGTATATATGTGTGTGTATATACAGTACTGTGCAAAAGTTTTAGGCAGGTGTGAAAAAATGAAAGTGAAAAAAGTGAAAGTCGTCACGAATGGTGACCCATACTCGAAATTGGTGCTCTGCATTTAACCCATCCCAAGTGCACACACACAGCAGTGAGTAGTGAACACACACATACACACACAGTGAACACACACCCGGAGCAGTGGGCAGCTATTGCGACAGCGCCCGGGGAGCAATTGGGGGTTAGGTGCCTTGCTCAAGGGCACTTTAGTCGTGGTATCGAAGGTGGAGAGAGTGTTGTTTATTCACAATCCCCACCTTCAATTCCTGCCGGCGTGGGAATCGAACCTGCAACCTTCTGATTACAAGCCCAACTCCCTCACCATTAGGCCACGACTACACGACTACCCGACTACTTACTTTACTAAATGCTGTAAAGTAAGAATGCTTTCAAAAATAGACATGTTAATAGTTTATATTTATCAATTAACAAAATGCAAAGTGAGTGAACAGAAGAAAAATCTACATCAAATCAATATTTGGTGTGACCACCCTTTGCCTTCAAAACAGCATCAATTCTTCTAGGTACACTTGCACACAGTTTTTGAAGGAACTCGGCAGGTAGGTTGGCCCAAACATCTTGGAGAACTAACCACAGTTCCTCTGTGGATTTAGGCAGCCTCAGTTGCTTCTCTCTCTTCATGTAATCCCAGACAGACTCGATGATGTTGAGATCAGGGCTCTGTGGGGGCCATACCATCACTTCCAGGACTCCTTGTTCTTCTTTACACTGAAGATAGTTCTTAATGACTTTCGCTGTATGTTTGGGGTCGTTGTCATGCTGCAGAATAAATTTGGGGCCAATCAGATGCCTCCCTGATGGTATTGCATGATGGATAAGTATCTGCCTGTACTTCTCAGCATTGAGGATACCATTAATTCTGACCAAATCCCCAACTCCATTTGCAGAAATGCAGCCCCAAACTTGCAAGGAACCTCCACCATGCTTCACTGTTGCCTGCAGACACTCATTCGTGTACCGCTCTCCAGCCCTTCGGCGAACAAACTGCCTTCTGCTACAGCCAAATATTTCAAATTTTGACTCATCAGTCCAGAGCACCTGCTGCCATTTTTCTGCACCCCAGTTCCTGTGTTTTCGTGCATAGTTGAGTCGCTTGGCCTTGTTTCCACGTCGGGGGTATGGCTTTTTGGCCGCAAGTCTTCCATGAAGGCCACTTCTGACCAGACTTCTCCGGACAGTAGATGGGTGTACCAGGGTCCCACTGTTTTCTGCCAATTGTGAGCTAATGGCACTGCTCGACATCTTCCGATTGCGAAGGGAAGTAAGCATGATGTGTCTTTCATCTGCTGCAGTAAGTTTCCTTGGCCGACCACTGCGTCTACGGTCCTCAACGTTGCCTGTTTCTTTGTGCTTCTTCAAAAGAGCTTGGACAGCACATCTGGAAACCCCTGTCTGCCTTGAAATTTCTGCCTGGGAGAGACCTTGCTGATGCAGTATAACTACCTTGTGTCTTGTTGCTGTGCTCAGTCTTGCCATGGTGTATGACTTTTGACAGTAAACTGTCTTCAGCAACCTCACCTTGTTAGCTGAGTTTGGCTGTTCCTCACCCAGTTTTATTCCTCCTACACAGCTGTTTCTGTTTCAGTTAATGATTGTGTTTCAACCTACATATTGAATTGATGATCATTAGCACCTGTTTGGTATAATTGTTTAATCATACACCTAACTATATGCCTACAAAATCCCTGACTTTGTGCAAGTGTACCTTGAAGAATTGATGCTGTTTTGAAGGTAAAGGGTGGTCACACCAAATATGGATTTGATTTAGATTTTTCTTCTGTTCACTCACTTTGCATTTTGTTAATTGATAAATATAATCTATTACCAAGTTTATTTTTGAAAGCATTCTTACTTTACAGCATTTTTTCACACCTGCCTAAAACTTTTGCACAGTACTGTATATATATACATATATAGTATATGTGTGTGTATATATACTGTATATGTGTGTGTGTGTATATATACATATATAGTATATATGTGTGTGTGTATATATACATATATAGTATATATGTGTGTGTGTATATATACATATATAGTATATGTGTGTGTATATATACTGTATATGTGTGTGTGTGTATATATACATATATAGTATATATGTGTGTGTATATATATATAGTATATATGTGTGTGTGTGTATATATACATATATAGTATATGTGTGTGTGTGTATATATATATACATATATAGTATATGTGTGTGTATATATATGTGTGTGTGTGTATATACATATATACTGTATATGTGTGTGTGTATATATATATATAGTATATATGTGTGTGTGTATATATATAGTATATATGTGTGTGTGTGTATATATATATATAGTATATATGTGTGTGTATATACAGTACTGTGCAAAAGTTTTAGGCAGGTGTGAAAAAATGAAAGTGAAAAAAGTGAAAGTCGTCACGAATGGTGACCCATACTCGAAATTGGGTTAGGTTGGCCCAAACATCTTGGAGAACTAACCACAGTTCCTCTGTGGATTTAGGCAGCCTCAGTTGCTTCTCTCTCTTCATGTAATCCCAGACAGACTCGATGATGTTGAGATCAGGGCTCTGTGGGGGCCATACCATCACTTCCAGGACTCCTTGTTCTTCTTTACACTGAAGATAGTTCTTAATGACTTTCGCTGTATGTTTGGGGTCGTTGTCATGCTGCAGAATAAATTTGGGGCCAATCAGATGCCTCCCTGATGGTATTGCATGATGGATAAGTATCTGCCTGTACTTCTCAGCATTGAGGATACCATTAATTCTGACCAAATCCCCAACTCCATTTGCAGAAATGCAGCCCCAAACTTGCAAGGAACCTCCACCATGCTTCACTGTTGCCTGCAGACACTCATTCGTGTACCGCTCTCCAGCCCTTCGGCGAACAAACTGCCTTCTGCTACAGCCAAATATTTCAAATTTTGACTCATCAGTCCAGAGCACCTGCTGCCATTTTTCTGCACCCCAGTTCCTGTGTTTTCGTGCATAGTTGAGTCGCTTGGCCTTGTTTCCACGTCGGGGGTATGGCTTTTTGGCCGCAAGTCTTCCATGAAGGCCACTTCTGACCAGACTTCTCCGGACAGTAGATGGGTGTACCAGGGTCCCACTGTTTTCTGCCAATTGTGAGCTAATGGCACTGCTCGACATCTTCCGATTGCGAAGGGAAGTAAGCATGATGTGTCTTTCATCTGCTGCAGTAAGTTTCCTTGGCCGACCACTGCGTCTACGGTCCTCAACGTTGCCTGTTTCTTTGTGCTTCTTCAAAAGAGCTTGGACAGCACATCTGGAAACCCCTGTCTGCCTTGAAATTTCTGCCTGGGAGAGACCTTGCTGATGCAGTATAACTACCTTGTGTCTTGTTGCTGTGCTCAGTCTTGCCATGGTGTATGACTTTTGACAGTAAACTGTCTTCAGCAACCTCACCTTGTTAGCTGAGTTTGGCTGTTCCTCACCCAGTTTTATTCCTCCTACACAGCTGTTTCTGTTTCAGTTAATGATTGTGTTTCAACCTACATATTGAATTGATGATCATTAGCACCTGTTTGGTATAATTGTTTAATCATACACCTAACTATATGCCTACAAAATCCCTGACTTTGTGCAAGTGTACCTTGAAGAATTGATGCTGTTTTGAAGGTAAAGGGTGGTCACACCAAATATGGATTTGATTTAGATTTTTCTTCTGTTCACTCACTTTGCATTTTGTTAATTGATAAATATAATCTATTACCAAGTTTATTTTTGAAAGCATTCTTACTTTACAGCATTTTTTCACACCTGCCTAAAACTTTTGCACAGTACTGTATATATATACATATATAGTATATGTGTGTGTATATATACTGTATATGTGTGTGTGTGTATATATACATATATAGTATATATGTGTGTGTGTATATATACATATATAGTATATATGTGTGTGTGTATATATACATATATAGTATATGTGTGTGTATATATACTGTATATGTGTGTGTGTGTATATATACATATATAGTATATATGTGTGTGTGTATATATATATAGTATATATGTGTGTGTGTGTATATATACATATATAGTATATGTGTGTGTGTGTATATATATATACATATATAGTATATGTGTGTGTATATATATGTGTGTGTGTGTATATATATATATACTGTATATATGTGTGTATGTATGTATGCATATAAGGTATATATGTGAGTGTGTGTGTGTATATATATATATATATAGTATATATATGTGTGTGTGTACAGTATATATACATATATACTGTATATATGTGTGTGTGTATGTATATATATATATATATATATATAGAATATATGTGTGTGTGTGTGTGTGTGTATATATATATATACATATGTATATAATATGTGTATATATGTATAATGTATATCCATTTTTTTTTCTTTTCAGTGACATTAACATCCGTCTTTATATGGAAGTATTAGCAGAGTAAATTTCACACGTGAATATTACAAATGAAACAAATGAATAACAACAAGCATATGATACTGAAAATGATTTAATTCATCAGCTGAGGCTAAGATCTAATTGCACATTTAAGATTTCCTTAAATTGTACTTTATTTACAGTCATCTAACAGTATAATCTGAATGGTTTTAAATGGCAAGTATAGTAAAGAAATTTCTGTATAGCGAAAAGTGTCGTTACACAAAGTTCTGCATGTATATCTAGTCCGATCATTTAATCTAGTGATCTCCGGGGTTTATATAGTTACATCCTGGTCTGTCAGCAGCCTGTATTCAGAAAATATCTCCGTTTCAGTAAAAGAAAGTCAGCAGATATTGGAAATGACTCTTTGATGACGTGTGTGTGTGTTCAGGTCCTGATCTGCCGTAATTACCGCGGAGATGTGGACATGTCCGAGATCGAGCATTTTATGACCCTGCTGATGGATAAAGAGGAGGAGGGCACGCTGTCACCCATCCTGGCTCACGGGGGAGTTCGTTTCATGTGGATTAAACACAACAACCTGTACCGTATCCTTCCACACTGCAAACCTGTTTATTTCACCACGAACTTAATTGTTGTTCTTATTTCATCTTATAGTCATACTTTTATATTACACCATTGTATATGTATTTGATGACTGCATATGATTCATCAGTACAAGCATTTCACTCGCATCTGTGACTAAAAATAACCATAAAATGTATTTATGAGAACGCGTGCATATAAAAAAAAAAGTAATGTTTAATGAAATTTAGTCATTATGACTTCACAATTCTTAGTGTTTTATGGAATATTGCAGTTTTTATTACATCTCAATAATTTAAAAAATAAAAAGTTTTTAACGTAATTGAGCCGCCCTATTAACTAGTTATTTAATTTATAGTTAGATAGTTCCAGCTTTTAAATCTGGATCACTGGATGAGCCACAATGATAAAACTGTTATAAAAATAATTGTTTTGATATTTAAGTTTTGTGTCTTAACCTGCTGACAAACAGTTGTTGCAACATCCAAAAAGAATGCTTGCGTCTCCTTGGTTTTCTCCTTCCTCTACAAAATTGTTCAGGTACGTTATATATGAGTTGTACATTTCTACTTCGGCTTGCCAAGTGATTTCTGTGTGGCCTTAAAGGACCGTAAATTACAAAGGTCATGCTAATTAGGCATGTTAGATTGTGAAATTGACACAAGGGGGCGCTAACACCTCTCTTAAGCAACCAAGCTGACATCTATAATAATCTCAAAATTCGCTTTATTAATATACTACATTTCATGTTTTTTCAGGTTTTCTCTGAATACTTTAAGGAGCTGGAGGAGGAGAGTATCAGAGATAACTTTGTCATTATCTACGAGTTGCTGGATGAACTCATGGACTTTGGATACCCGCAAACCACTGACAGCAAGATCCTTCAGGAGTGAGTTTGTGTTTGAGTTTCTTTTATTAACCATTCTAAGGATTAGCAACTCAAAACATACAGTACTGTCACCATCTACTCACCCTTAAGCCATAGGAGTGGAATGTTCCCACCACTTTTTGCCAGGGTCGATATTGTCTCCAACACTCCACTGTATTTAATCATTAAAGTTACACTATTTTTTAAGGTTCCTGACTTTGTTGTGGAGTCTCGTACTACAGGCTCACATGCACCCAAGGACAAAAAACACTTTAATTTTCTCATAATATTCATCGCAGCATCAGCTCTTTTCTCTCAGTGTCTGAAACGCTTCCAACAAGGATCCGGTCTCTCTAAACCCCGCCTTTCTGAGAGCCTGCTCTGCTCTGATTGGCCCAGTCTGTTGTAATTGGTTGACACTGACAGCATGTGTCGGATAGCTTATCTGAATTTCAGCTCTTCCTCAGCACTTGATACGAACCGCAGTAATACCGTCGGTTTTACCGTATCAATCTCATTCTTTGGAAGGAGCTTTCGCGGCGCAGAAATGAACAACGCAAACCAAACTCTTCCACTCTCGGCTACAACTACGGTGTTTGAGGGCGGGGCAAAGGAGACGTCGTTCACGTTATGCAAATTTGTTACAAACCTAGTCTGAGCAGGAAGTATTTACTGCAGTTTCAGCAGTTCAGAATCACTTCTTTTTTTTTTTGGAAGACAATAACTCCATTCATCTTCTCTTTGATCTTTGAAACTTTACAATCACAAACATCTATATTACACACAGGGCTGGGTGGGTCACTTTTAAAATGTATTTCACTACAGATTACAAAATACATGCTTTAGAAAGTCATTTGTAACGTATTTCGTTACGTTACTCAAGTTTAGTGACTTGATCTGAATACTTTAGAATACTTTGGAATACTAATAAGTGTGAAACAAACACAAAAAAGGTCATTGTGAGTTTTTATCTCACAATTCTGACTTTTTCCCTCAGAATTGTGTGATTTAAAGTTGCAATTGTGAGTTATAAAGTCAGAATTATGAGATATAAACTCACAATATTGAGAAAAGTCAGAATTATGAGATATAAACTCACATACTAAATTCGCAATTACCAGAAAAAAAGTCAGTATTGCAAGTTTATATCTCCCAATTCTGACTTCATAACTCGCAATTATGAGTTTAAATCTCACAATTCTGAGAAAAAGAAGTCAGAATTGTGAGATAAAAAGTCGCAGTGACGAGTGAATTATGAAATGACTCCCAAAACATGAAAACAGTGGAAAACATGAAACTGAACTGGTCTTTTTCAGACGGTCAGAGTCAGAGAATCACCAATCGCTGTTTAAATGACATTAAAACTCAAAGTAATCACTTTGGTAATCTAAAACACTGTAATCTGATTACCACCCATTTCAAATCAAACACACTCACTCAAATTTTAAATACGTAACTATTTCGTCACTCCCCAACCCTGATTACACACTTCATGAAAGGTAATATCTTAAAAAAAAAAAAACACATATTATGGATTCTTTCAAAAGTTGTATTTCATTATGTGTGTCTCAATACTGAAATAATTCCTTCTCTTATCCAGCAGATGTCACTCAGACATGTAAGTGTGCAGAGATTTCCATCCATGTGTTTATTTGCCCATATGTGTGTCGATGCACAGATACATCACGCAGGAAGGTCACAAGTTGGACACCGGCGCTCCGCGGCCCCCTGCGACCGTAACCAACGCCGTCTCCTGGAGGTCAGAGGGCATCAAGTACAGGAAAAACGAGGTTTTCCTGGACGTCATCGAGTCTGTCAACCTCTTGGTGTGTTTATAGAATCACCTCGTTTCTTAGATGTCTCTAGACATGCTCAAAATAAACACAGGAATCCGTCATAACAAACAGGATGCAGTAACAGCCGTGACATTGTGTAAAATGATGAACCTGCTGTTTTCATAAAAGGTTTAACGCTTAAAATAACACGTTGAAAGCAGTCCGAAGGAACGAGATGAACCATGCCAGCTAGCTGACTCACGAGTGCCGATCTTTCTCCAGGTCAGCGCGAACGGAAACGTCCTTCGCAGCGAGATCGTCGGCTCCATTAAGATGAGAGTGTTCCTCTCAGGAATGCCAGAGCTGCGTTTGGGTCTGAATGACAAGGTTCTGTTCGAGAACACTGGCCGTGAGTGGCTTTTATTCCATGTGTTATCGATATGCTACCCGAATCCTGCTTATGAATTGCAATAGGAAATAGGGCTGTGCAATATGGACAAAATAATCACGTTACGATTTTTTTTTTTTTTTTTTTAATCAATATTGCAATTGCGATTTATTTTGCAATTTTGTTTTTGCTTTTTCAAACATGCTTCATTCTGAATGTATTCAGTGCACAAGAAGTGCATAACAAAATGTTTCACAGTGAAGGAACTGTATTTACAGCTTCATAAACAAAACAGACAACATACAAATTCCAGTCATAATAACCAAACTTCAAAATTGTATTTCAGTGGGATTAACTGCTTGATAATCAAAACTCTAAAAACACACAACATAAAATAAATTATGATTATTTCACCTGCTTATTTCACCCGTATTCAACGCCCGCCTTACATTTCTTGTGTGAAATAAGTGCGAGTCGGCATCTTTTGTCCAGTGTTTGACTCCAAAACTCTCTCAAACGACTGATGTTGAATTTCTCTTTTTTATTCTGAACTGCATCCATATGTTTTCTTCTTTCCTCCCGTTTGTCTATTCTGTTCTCCCGCTTTGCTTTGTTCTCATTTGTGCCGAGCGAGCTCTGATTGGTTCACATCTTAAACATGCGCACAGTAACGTTGCAGTATTCTCAATTAAAATATAAATAAAAATTGCAGACTTATGCGATTTAGAAATTGCATGTGCTCAAATTGCGATTGCGATTAATTGCACAGCCCTAATAGGAAATAGCAAATCTGCACTAAAGTGGAAATGACGAGCTTTAATACTGTATGTCCCACCCCAGTCATTTCTTGTCTTTTTTTGGACACTATTTACACCCTAAATATTCACTTTAGCTTTTGTCAATGTAGATCTTTATGTGCTGAAAAAGTTTTAAACTTGAAAAAAGTCAGTCGATAAGCTTCAGAAACAGGGCTTTCCTGTGAATTCCACATCTGAGAGGTGTGTTTTATCTCTTCAGGTGGTAAGAGTAAATCGGTGGAGCTGGAGGATGTGAAGTTTCATCAGTGTGTGCGCTTGTCTCGATTCGAGAACGATCGCACCATCTCCTTCATTCCCCCGGACGGAGAGTTCGAGCTGATGTCCTACCGCCTCAACACGCACGTGAGAGTCGACACGCATTCATACTTGATAAATTCATCATTTAAAACATGTCTGTTGATTTCATTTACAATGCCTGCCTTTTTTAAAGGGCGATGAGTCAGAAAATGAGTCAGAAATATCCACTTCAGTTGCTTTACAGACACCAAACTAATATTCTGATATCATATATCGTTTGTTCGTTCATATATCAACATTTTATTCCTAAAAGCACGGTGCATTTTTGTCTGGCTGTTGACAGCATTTTCTGATTTGTGAAGTGATAAAATCACGAAATCCCCAAAAATGTCCAAAATGAAACAAATTTGGACTTTTTCCAGTGTTCAAATGTATGCAAATTACTACATATTTAAATAGATAATGCTCCAGTTGGATAGTCAAAAATAACTTTTTGTTATACAAGAAGTGTTTGGAATTCTTAATGTAACTGGAAACTCTTACTTGAGTGTCTTGCATTGAGTAATTCATTTTTATTGAAATGAAAGGATTACATTTTATAAGAGTAAACTGTCATTTGATGTTTTGTTTATTTGATGCTGGATTCTGCGTGGTTCTGACGCGGTTTGATTTTTCTGTGCGAACAGGTGAAGCCGCTGATCTGGATCGAGTCTGTAATTGAGAAGCATTCGCACAGCAGAATCGAGTACATGATCAAAGTGAGCACACGTCCATCAACGTGAACTTCGGCTGATTTTGGGCTTTTGTACACGCTGCGTCTGAATTGACCCTCATGTGTTTTGTAGGCCAAGTCTCAGTTTAAGCGACGCTCCACTGCCAACAATGTGGAGATCCATATTCCGGTCCCGACCGACGCGGACTCGCCCAAGTTTAAGACCACGGTCGGCAGCGTGAAGTGGGTGCCCGAAAACAGCGAGATTGTTTGGTCCATCAAGTCTTTCCCTGTAAGAAAGTGCATGCCGTCTTATAAAGAGTGAAAGTAATATCAGCAGAAACTCATGACTGTGTCTCTGTTTCAGGGAGGTAAGGAGTATCTGATGAGGGCTCATTTTGGGCTGCCCAGTGTGGAGGCGGAGGACAAGGAGGGAAAACCACCAATCAGTGTGAAGTTTGAGATTCCCTATTTCACCACTTCTGGAATACAGGTAACAAACCATCACATCAGCTCTGTTTCCATCCAAAGTTGCGCATTTAACTTGGAATATTGCATAAAACACCTGGAAATAAAGCAGCGTATCCACCCCACGTGTTCACAAAATCGTTTCTGGAAAATTGCCACAAAATATCTGTAATAAAATTGTAAGTTGCTGCAGTCACTGTGGCTGTTTTTTTTCATACTTCATAAATAACTTACACCTCAGAGTGCGTAGATGTAAATACCGAATTTTCCGCACTATAAGCAGGCATGAAAATCCCTCACCTTTCGGCGAAATTCGCCCTTTTGAAACCAAAATAGGTGACCTACGTGAATCGTGTAGATTCGATGAGAAAACTTTTTTTTTTGGGGGGGGGGGGGGGGGGGGGTATTCATATCCAGTGAACTGCGTGCGATTCAGTGAATTGCGAACGGCTCTGCGACTCAGTGAATTGCGAACGGCTCTGCGACTCAGTGAATTGCGAACGGCTCTGCGACTCAGTGAATTGCGAACGGCTCTGCGATTCAGTGAATTGCGAACGGCTCTGCGACTCAGTGAATTGCGAACGGCTCTGCGACTCAGTGAATTGCGAACGGCTCTGCGACTCAGTGAATTGCGAACGGCTCTGCGATTCAGTGAATTGCGAACGGCTCTGCGACTCAGTGAATTGCGAACGGCTCTGCGACTCAGTGAATTGCGAACGGCTCTGCGACTCAGTGAATTGCGAACGGCTCTGCGACTCAGTGAATTGCGAACGGCTCTGCGACTCAGTGAATTGCGAACGGCTCTGCGACTCAGTGAATTGCGAACGGCTCTGCGATTCAGTGAATTGCGAACGGCTCTGCGACTCAGTGAATTGCGAACGGCTCTGCGACTCAGTGAATTGCGAACGGCTCTGCGACTCAGTGAATTGCGAACGGCTCTGCGACTCAGTGAATTGCAAACGGCTCTGCGACTCAGTGAATTGCGAACGGCTCTGCGACTCAGTGAATTGCGAACGGCTCTGCGATTCAGTGAATTGCGAACGGCTCTGCGACTCAGTGAATTGCGAACGGCTCTGCGACTCAGTGAATTGCGAACGGCTCTGCGACTCAGTGAATTGCGAACGGCTCTGCGACTCAGTGAATTGCGAACGGCTCTGCGACTCAGTGAATTGCGAACGGCTCTGCGACTCAGTGAATTGCGAACGGCTCTGCGACTCAGTGAATTGCGAACGGCTCTGCGACTCAGTGAATTGCGAACGGCTCTGCGATTCAGTGAATTGCGAACGGCTCTGCGATTCAGTGAATTGTGAACGGCTCTGCGACTCAGTGAATTGCGAACGGCTCTGCGATTCAGTGAATTGCGAACGGCTCTGCGACTCAGTGAATTGCGAACGGCTCTGCGACTCAGTGAATTGCGAACGGCTCTGCGACTCAGTGAATTGCGAACGGCTCTGCGACTCAGTGAATTGCGAACGGCTCTGCGACTCAGTGAATTGCGAACGGCTCTGCGACTCAGTGAATTGCGAACGGCTCTGCGACTCAGTGAATTGCGAACGGCTCTGCGACTCAGTGAATTGCGAACGGCTCTGCGATTCAGTGAATTGCGAACGGCTCTGCGATTCAGTGAATTGTGAACTCTGTTCTTCCCCCAAATAGCAAGTGAGGGATGATTGACAGATGCGTAAAGCCGATCATTAAAAAGAGACTGAAAATCGACACCAATAAAGATTCCCGCTCGATCCCCCTTCCACTCGCGCCTTTTGACTGACGAACAGCAGGCGACAGTAATCGCGGTACTTCTGACTCCTGAAGGTAAACGGCCTGGGTTCGATGTGGAAAGGTGAAATATTGTTTTGAGTTCACTTAATCCACTGGATTCGATGATCACACGGATCGCATGGATCATCTTAAAATACTCCGTCATTTATGTTTCCTCAGATAAGAGGAAGACATCAACAAGCCATGCAAATTCTAAAATGCTCAAGTAATGCTGAACAATAAATCTTAATAAATTTGAAATCGCTATGACTTAGTGATTATGAAAATTAATCTGAATTACATTACATTGTATTGGCTGTCAATCATGATGGAAGAGTTCAGTTACAGCATGTCCACCATCTCTTGTGGGGGTTATGCATTACCACACTGTGCCTCATATACTGTAAATGTTAGACCCAGTGACGGGCTGGCATGAAATGGCTTGCATAATGCTTAGTAAGGAGGCCATAATCATTTTTGACTCATGGCTGAAGTGAAGTTTCTCCAGCTCTCCCCAGGTTGGCAAAAAAGCATCTCAAAATGCATCAGATTGATGCTTTAAAATATGGAATATTTAAATTTTTCCCCCCTAGAGGACTAATATCCTTCTCACCTTTTTCACCCCTGACCCGTTTTCATGCCTGATAAGGCGCACCGGATTATAAAGCGCACCTTCAATGAATGGCCTGTTTTAGAACTGTTTTCATATATAGGGCGCACCGGATTATAAGGCGCATAAAATAGAAGATACTGCAGTCAAACGTTTGACTGAGTTTGCGTTATGCATACAATGTAATAATACATAATTACTGAGTAATAATTAACTCCATGCACTTACTATAGGATTAGAGTTAGGATTGAGGGTTTGGTTTAAGGTTAACGGCATGTAATGTTATTACAACAGTAACTACAAGTCACGTGTAACAATGTCACTGTAAAATAAAGTGTTAAAGAACTTTCTCAGCTTGCCTTACCAGAGCAGATTTCTGTTGTCATCCTGTTTTTGACATAAGGTGGCGCTGCTGACTACTTATTTACTGAATTGTATGGTCCCGGGTTGCTGAACACCTGTTGCGCAGCCTGTGGCAGATGAAATGTGTGCTGGTTTTTCCTTTAACTCTGATAGATGGCGCTGTGAATCTGTGTTTTGAAGGTTTTGGACACTGACAGTGACGTTCAGGTTTTTTTTTGTCATGCATCTGCAGTGTTGTAACACTAATGTTTGAAATCACACACCCATCAATTAAATCCAGAGATGGTTTTGAGCACACCTTCATGACTGTCATATAATGAACTCTCAAGAATAAATTCCTTTGTAAATTCTAAGTAAATTCTAAATGTTGTCTTGAGATGCTCTTTAGGATGGTATTGTCTGTGTACTTTTTCCACAAATCTGTGGTAGAATGCATCGTAAAAGCAAGTAAAAGTGATATTTCACCTCTGTTATCAGTTATTCCTCATGTCATTCCAAACTTGAGAAACCTGAGAGATTTCCGTCAAAACTCAAAGTACATGGAGATCGTGAAAGAAATCCGCAGCTAGATCCAAGTCTTCTTATGACAGGCAGCTTTAATTTAGGCTTTTATTCACAGATAAACATTGATCAAGAGGACTCAAATATAGTCAGACATCCTTGCTTGCTTGGACTTTCAATGGAGGGACTGAAGGCTTCATTAAAAATATCTTGATTTGTGTTTTTGAAGTTCTTGTGGGTTTGGAATGACATGAAGGTGAGTAAATGATGACAGGATTTCAGTTTTTTGCCATTGTAGATGTCTTGTTTAATGTTTCAGGCTGTGAGGGTTTTTTTCTTTGCTGTTGATCAGCTGACGCAACATTGAAAATGTCTTTTCGACACACATTCCTGTGGACAAATGGCTCTGGTTAAACGTGTTGTGAAAACTGGATGTGCATCAATTAGACTGCATTGCTTTCATTCATGGGGAAAGTAAATATGGCATCGGACCCCGTTGTTGTTATTAACTAAAATGATTAAAAGCCGTTTTTGTTGATTTAAAATAAAGCGGTAATAAAATATTAGCTGAAAAAAGTGTTGCCTTGGGCATCTTATTGAAAGAAAATACTAAAAATACTTAAAAGGAAAACTAAATGGAAATATCAGGAAAAAATAAAAATGAATAAACGACAAAAGCATTTACATTTATTAACGTAAATATTAAAATTAAAACAAAAATTTTTGAAAATTAAAAAAAAGCTATTAAAACATATATAAATAACGCTAAAATATCCCTAGTATAATCTAGTTATATTATAATATATATATCTATAATAATTAATTATATATAATAATATAATAATTATTAATATATATATATAATATATAATATATATATATATATATCAACGAAAGCAGGATATTTGATAAATATAAAATGTTCACAAATGTCATTCACTCACTGTCAGGCTTTTTTGGCTTTCTTTCCCAGAACACAAAAGATGTTTTGAAAATGGGTTATTTTTGTCCACACACTGAAAGTCAATATGGGGTTCATTGTATGGACAAAAACAGAAACATTCTTCAAAGTATCATCTTTTGTGTGCACAGAAGAACAACATGAGGGTGGATAAACGATGACAGAGTTGTGGGTGAAGAGTCCCTTTGAGACGGGTCAGAGAATCTTTATCGTGGGTCTCGTACAGGATTGCGGGTTTCGTTCGCGTTGCGTTAGAATAAACAGTTTAAGTTGCGTGCAGTTGAAGCACCAAAGCTCTGTGTGTGTGTGTGTGTGTGTGTGTTGTGGCAGTGACAGTGGCCTGATCCAGACGCTGGCGGCCGGTCAAAGCCAGGACAGACAGAACAGAACCGCAGCTCCCGCTGCTGCTGCTGAATCTTGTGTTTTAGCAGACGGTGTGTTTATTTGTTAGGGTCAGTCGTGTGTTTCTCAGGCCTCAGCAGTTTATCAAGGCGGGCAGAGAAGAAGACAGCTGGACTGCAATTGAGCTGTAAGAGAAAGTGGGACGTGTTTGTGGAAACAGAATCTGACTGATGTTTGTTGCTCTGAAGACGTTTCTCAAACAGGTGCTGAAGTTTTGGGTTGAGCTGATTCAAAAAGTGAGCAGAAATTAAAGATGTTTGTTTTTGTTCAGTTTGAATGCATTCAGCTTCTTTTACAGAAAGGAAGTCTGATTTTCTGGGCTGTAAGTATGGATCTCTCCCGTGGAATTAATCGACATAAAACCGATATCGCAAAATCGCTCAGTGAGATGATCAAATCGCAAGTGTTGTGATTTAATTAAATAAATCATTTACACACGAGCAGCTCATGATCCGTCCGTGTTTTCAGTGTCTCAGACGGCTCTTCGCACTGATGACATGCTCAGTGCCTCGAGGGCGGGGCAACCTGTCACTCACATGAAATCCACCAATAGCAATCCTCAACCATCCAATCAGTTCCCTGTAGACAAAACTAACTTACATTTCTTCTTGTTCAAGAAGCCGCTCACTCGAATATACGTTACAGCAGGGAAGAAAAGGTTATTACAGTTTCTCTTTCATGCAGACTTTAAGGGCTCGCTGGTGTTTTCCGTCAAAATATGTTATTTATTTATAAGTTCTTTTCATAATATTAATGTAAAATGTGTTATTTTATATGGACAATGTTAAATAATATTACTTAAATATTTTTTATTTTCTGTGAAATATTACTGTACTTATAATTGTAATGTTTACTTGTTTTTTTTAGTAATTTTTATATTATTATTTAGTTATAATAATTGTTATTAGTAGCGTAGCACCTTGTATAATAATAATAATAATATTAATAATAATAATAAATCCTCTAAATCTATATTTTTGTTTTTTAAGTAATTTTTATATTTTTTTAGTAAAAAATAATTATTGTTATTAGAGCAGCACTGTGTATAGTAAATAACTCTTCCTAATAATAATAATAATAGAAAGAATTATTTATTTATTATACACAGTGCTGCTCTATGAACACTAAAAATACTATATATATATATTTTTATTTATTTTTATTTTTTACTAAATATATAAATATTTTTTTAGTAAAAAAAATATATATATATATATATATAATTTTACTAAAAATATATAAAAATGACTAAAATAACAAATAAATATAAGAGGAAAATGTATTATTATTATTTTATAATATTGATATATAATCACGTATTCTTTTTAGTAAAAAAAATAATTTTATATATATATATATATATATATATATTTTCTTTTTACTAAAAATATATAAAAGTGACTAAAATAACAAATAAATATAAGAGGAAAATGTATTATTATTATTTTATAATATTGATATATAATCACATATTCTTTTTAGTAAAAAAAAAAATATATATATATATTTTTTTTTTTACTAAAAATATATAAAAATCACTAAAATAAATAAATATAAGAGGAAAATGTATTATTATTATTTTATAATATTGATATATTCGTTCATGTCTGGAGCACAAACGCTGATGGGGTTACTTTGCTCTTTTTATGTTCACTTTGCAGAAGCGTCATCTCTTATGTAACGGCGTTGAGCGTGTGTGTGGTGTTTTTGGTGGCGTTTTCAGGTCAGTGACGCGTGCTGACTGATGGCCATTGAGTGGCAGGCAGGTGTCATTCTCCGAGCGTGTGGAGTGATGAAGTGCTCTTTTGAGTGGCTTTGAAGGAGAAATTCCTCCTCCAGTTCCCACAGATGACAGAGGGACTGACAGACACTGTAAATGTTCAAATAAACAAAACAGTCTCGTTCGTTCTCTTAGATCAGGGAAAGGTCTATTCCAGGTTAAAAACATTCCCGATGTAGGATTCCCGTCTCCCTCCTCTCTCCCTCTTCCCAATCCTGTCCTGTCCGCTCTCAGCTATCATCTCTGGATAAAAGCACAAAAAGCCCATTAACTTGTAAGCTATAATGAAACATTCACAGATTACTTACGCTTAATATCTGTGGCGATGTATTCATTTAAAATGTTTTGTAATAGCTGGTCCTTCACAGTTTCACATAAAATTGTTGGCGATATTCAGATGTTTTTGTCGGACGAACAATCGACAATAAAATCCACAAACCGCACACTTAAATAACAGGCTGACGTCAGATGAATCAGACAAATGACACAGAATCAAAAGAGTCTGAAGGTGAAACGGCAGTTTTTCCAGCTGAACTCTGTGTGACCCCGAGTTTATTCATGAAGAACTACTGCAATAAAATTACCGGGAGACGTTTAAAAGGACGCGAATGGTAGATTTCCTCTATATAATGGTAAGTTGTGTTCGTCAGCCCACGCGGATATCGACGACATAAAACCGTCCGAAACTCAATTTCCCCCAAGAGTGAGGACGTTTGGGCAAAAACGATGTGGGGAAAGTCAATCATGTGTCTGATCTAATTAAGCGCTGAACTTATGTGAAATTTCCTCTCTCTTATTTTTGTGTCGTTTTCAGTCAGCGCTGCTGCTTTTCATCTGCTTCCCAGCTGTCCTGCGGGAGGGGGTTCGATCTCCCCCGAACGTCTTCCTCCTCTAAAAAAACCAAACAATTACAGCGTTGGGGACGTAAAATACATGTTAGTTCTTCCATAAATCTAGACTATCACGAATCAGCCACATCTGATCTTCAGTGGGCTTCAATTAGAGGTGCATCACAAGAACTCAAGTCTCTTGATAACCTTTGATAGCACTTGTTATTATAGTGTGATATATAATAATACATTTCAGTGTTTATTTTTTTTAAGGAGAGTTTTTCTAAACAGTTTTGGTCTGACTCTTTTGAGCAGTGTTCATTTTCACTGTTTTGCCATTTGTCTTTTCGTCTTGCGCTTTATAGAACATCACAAAGTATTCACAACTCCAGTTACACATCATACTATTTACATTATATTATTTACTATTTTCACTGTCTTTTCAAATGTATCTTGTAATATTAAATTAGTTGTTGATATAGCAATATATATGAGGTAGATACTTGTATAGCAGCTACATTTCACACACACACACACACATATATATATATATATATATATATATGTGTATATATATATAAAATGTATATGTGCGTGTGTATGTACATATATGCTCAAAAATTTGGAAACATTACTATTTTTAAAGTCTCTTGTGCTCATCAAGCCTGCATTTATTTGGTCAAAAATACAGAAAAAAAACAGTAATTTTTTGATATATTATTACAATTAAAAATAATGGTTTTCTATTTTAATATACTTTAAAATACAATTTATTCCTGTGATTCAAAGCTGAATTTTCAGCATCACTCCTGTCTTCAGTGTCACATGATCCTTCAGAAATCATTCTTTTTTTTTTTTAACCTTTTTTCAGGATTCATTGATGAATAAAAAGTAAAAAAAAAAAACAAAAAAAAAACAGCATTTATTCAAAATCGAGATCTTTTTTTAGCAATATAAGCCATTACTATCAGTAAATTAAAAAATATATATATTAGTGACAACCAAACTTTTGAAAGGTGTTTTCTATTTTAAATTTAAATAAATCTAATAAATTCATCAAAGAATCCTGAAAAAGTTTTATAGGTATAAAAAAAACATTAACATTCCAACATGATATACGAGTGATTTCTGAAGGATCATGTGACACTGAAGACTGAAGTGAAAATTCAGCTTCCATCACAGGAATAAATTATATTTTAAAGTATATTAAAATAGAAAACCATTATTTTTAATTGTAATAATATATCAAAATATTACTGTTTTTTTTTTTTTCTGTTTTTGATCAGTATGGAAAAATATTTTTGTTTCCAGACTTTCAGTTTTCTAAAATACAAAATTAAAAATTTCTAAAAAAATAAATTGATAATACTAGCTGAGTATTTTAATGTCAAAATAAATAAATAAAATATAATATTTACACATGACTGTACTATATACCAAATATAATGCTGAAAACAATGCTATAGAAATCATTTATGTTAAATATGGTCTGAGAGATCTGGAAAAGTATGGAATATTTCTTTCTTTTTTTTTTTTTTTTATCTCCCCCAAAAGTCTTCCTTCTCAAAACACCAAACGATTACGGCTTCGGGGAAGTAAAACGCGTATAAATCAAGACCATCACACATTGGCCACATCAGTGGGCTTCAATTAGAGGTGCATCACGAAGTCAGCTTAGCTCCACAGTGAACTTGCTGACTGCTTGGTTCCCGTGAGAGAGGCAGTCTGGGTTCTGACCTGGTCGGAAACCTCAGGAAGGCTTTGATAACCTCTCCCGTCTCCGTGTCCTCCCTCCCGTCACGGCCTCCGTTACACCAGCCTGTCTCCTGGCCCGAGCGCCAGGCGTCGAGTCCCCTGAGATTAGCGCCGCCAGCTGATTGTGCGGCAGTCCCACGCTCGCAGATGCAGGCTGTGGGTTTGGTTGCGCATCAAACCTTGGGCCGTTTGTCTAAGACTGGCCGACCGCATCTAGAGATCTGCAGTCTGTCTCGATGCACTGGACAGTCTGAGCGTGGCCTTTGGACTATTACCACCAGTCTGTCCTAGTCGCAAATAGACACGTGCATGCGCTGAAAGCATGCTATTTTTAGCATGCATGGGTTTTATATGAAAACGGGAATAGTTTTCCCAGCACAGCTATATTTATGTTCTGATGAACCTCGATTGAAAGCGTGAACGCTGGCAGTTTTCTGATCCTCGACTTAAGCAATTAAAGTTGCTTTTGTTGATAAGTGTTGTGTGTTTGCACACTGTTATTAGGTGTAGCATCTCGTTGCCAGTTCTGCAGTAAATGACCGTTTTTTTTTGTTTTTTTTATTACCGTCAGGAGCTCATCGGCTCTGAGGGCACAGACTTTGTAGACGTGTAATTTTCTCAAATATTTCTAAAACCCAAACAATCTTTAACTCTCTATCCTGTGGCTTTGAGCTCTTTAGGAGCGTGTTCGCAGGTCAGAGCTGACATGTTCGAGTCTGGCTCGCAACATTTTCTCATTTCTAGCCTATCTTGTCATATTTCTACTGGCGGCATCCAGGAATGTGCCGTAAAGGCCTAAAATAAAATGCATTTCATTTTTAAACCACGGATTTAGGATATCATCTCGGATCATGTTACGACTTGTTTTGTCTTTTATCGCGTTTTATTTTAGGCCTATTTTGCATGTTTTAGTAGTTTTATACACCGCGTGTATTTTGATAGCCCATATATATATATATATATATATATACATTTATATGGGTGAGTGTGTGTGTGTGTGTGTGTGTGTATATATATATATATATATATATATATATATATATATAGATATACATGCATATGTGTGTGTGTATATATATAGATATACATGTATATGTGTGTGTGTATATATATATATACATGTATATGTGTGTGTGTGTATATATATAGATATACATGTATATGTGTGTGTGTGTATATATATATATACATGTATATGTGTGTGTGTATATATATATATATAGATATACATCCATATGTGTGTGTGTGTGTATATATATATATATATATAGATATACATGCATATGTGTGTGTGTGTGTATATATATATATATATAGATATACATGCATATGTGTGTGTATATATATAGATATACATGTATATGTGTGTGTGTATATATATATATATATACATGTATATGTGTGTGTGTGTGTGTGTGTGTGTATATATATATATAGATATACATGTATATGTGTGTGTGTATATATATATATATAGACGCACACATATAGACAGACATACACACATACAGATAGGGGGTGTTGTGTGTACATTAATGAGGAAAAAAGTGAACTGAAATGATTTTAGCAAATGGCTGTAATATAACAGTGAATATACACCTATATACACACACACACACACACACACACACACACACATATATATATATAATATACAAACACACAGACACAGACAGATATACATACATACGTATACATATGTATTCTTGTTCCCATAGTGAATGAATAATGCATGCAAAGAGCTGAGTCAGCGACAGGTCGAAGATTCGACGTGTGTGCGTCTGTGGCCATTTGTTTTCGTGCAAGTCTGACTACCCGTCTCTGACTGTGAGCTCACTCCGTAGGCCAGATAGTTCATGCTAATGAGAGACCGGTGACCACGCAAATCTCAGCACAACCCACACGTCCAGCGTCCTCACTGACGGCTACAAATATACACTTGTGTTCATGAAGGGCTGACCGAGTCAAAGATGACCAAAGCATGACATAAACTCAACCCGACAAGACCCAATCGCTACATTTACACACAGCAAGCGTCGCACAGTAACTCAGATGGCGCTGCATTTAGACCTTTACAGTCTGGCCGTCTCGTTGTGCCCGTCTGCCGTTCGCTCCGGCCCGCAAGGCTGGACGCCGATGGTGGCCTTGTAAGTTTGTGTGAGCTGCACCCAAGAGTGGCACATTACCGGCCCACGGACGCCAGGACGCGGCGTTCCCAAAATACCTCCCGAAATGTGCCCGTGCAGGCGGGCGGCAGGGTTGTCCTCGTGCTTTAACTGGACCGAGCTCTTTTTAAAATCTGCATTGATACCTAGAATACATCTCATTCTGCATAAGTCTATTTTGCGTCCACAGGGCTATTTCGGAACGTTTAGACAGGGAGGTTTTCAGAGAGAATAGAGTCCATGATTAGAACAAACGCTCGGCAGATTAAAAACCCTACAAAATCAACAAACAGATGCTGGAGGAATGCTGTAATTCCATGTGTCTTAAATGTCCACCCTGATCTCAGGAGACGTTTTAAAGGTGACTTGCGACATCAAATGGAATTGCAAAAATAAAGATTTTCCCAAACTCTCCTACCGCCCCGTTTTTTTATTGTTCTGTCAAAAACAGTAGCTAACTCTGACTTTATTTTGGAGTTCTTTTAATATTTTTTTTTTAGTATTTTAAATTATATATATACCATTACATTTTTTTTATTTAGTTTTTTTTATAAATAAGAATTTAAAATTTCTATACATATATTATATTAGGAATTTAATATAAATAATTTTAATTGTTTTTATATATATTTTAATTGTTGTAATAAAATTGAATTAAATTTATATATATATATATATATATATATATTTGTATAGTTATAATAATTATAATATAATATTTTTAATTGTTTTTATATATTTTAATTAGTTTAATTGTTGTTATAAAAATATTGAATTAAATTTATATATATATATATATGTGTGTATGTATTATTTTAGTATTATAATAATGACAATATTACATAATAATAGATTTTTTAATTGAATTTGATCTTTTTTTAATAAATAAAAAACAATACTGAATTAAATGAAATATATATATTTTTTAAATCACAGGAAACTCAATTTCCACAGACAAGTCATGTTGTTTAGTGTATTTCGCGTCTACATTAAACATTAAAGTCAAGAGGTTCTTGAGATGAATGCAATAAAAAGCATAAGGCGTAAAAATAGTTGTCTCAGCACATCGAACTTGCTAAACCGTATTTGAACATGGGAAAATATACTTTTAACCTCTAATTGTGAGTATCAGGGTATCTGTGATCTCTTACAAAACGTGATTGTGCTCTTTCAGCATGTTTGGTTGTGCAAAAGCTTCTGTTGTGAGCACTGATGCAAGGCCCCGTCGTAAGGATGCAACGAGTGACTCAATAGCGCTCGGTACTGAAAGGTGCCGTTTCCCCAATCTCACTTCTTCATGCGCTTCCGCCCGTGGCGTTACTCTCTGCCACTTTCCCAGGCTCTCTGCCCGTATGATGCCCGCATTGGCCTGACCTCAAGCTAATGCAAAATTATGTATTCTATCATATTGCATACTATCATTGAATAGTAATTTATGGGTGTGTGAGACAAAGGCAATTATCAAAACCCAATGCAATAAATTGTGTGGGATTACTTTTTCTAGTTTATCACCATATTGCATACTAAAGTACAATATTTTAGTTGTTTCTTTCTCTTTTAAGCCCTCTGTAGCCAGCTTTGCACTGTAAAGATGTTGTGGAAGTAACTTTAATGTTGCATTTCATTTACACAAAACCAAAGGCTTCAACGCTGCTGTTCAGCATCCCTCGAATGCATTGGTATTTCCGTTGTGTTGTAGGCCTTTTGCAGATTTGACTGGGTGAATTCACACTCAATGCATCGCACGACGTTACAGTGATGTCTTGTGTTTCGACAGGTGCGTTACCTGAAGATCATCGAGAAGAGCGGCTATCAGGCCCTCCCGTGGGTTCGATACATCACCCAGAACGGAGGTAAGAGACTTTCTCATCCTCTCTTCTCGCTTTCTCTGTTTTTGTCTTTGTTTTTCACAGCAATTGCTGGTATTTGGCAACAATTAAGCAATGCGGTACAGAATGATGGGAGATTAGTGTTGAATGCGGAGGGTGAAATTGTTCTGTGGAAAGAGGATGTTCAGGACAGACGCGTGCAGAGATGGTGAAACAGAGATAAAATTAGAAACACTGGTACAGTGTGGGGTAAATAGGGTTGTGGGAGATTTTCTTGTTACAACTAAGAGCTGAGCCTCCGTATGTTTCACATATATTGGATTAAAGTTTTTATATTTTTTGTGGTACTTTATATATAACATATGTTTTATATATATATATAATATATAAATAAATATATGTCAAATATATTATATATTATATTTATATAAAATATGTCAAATATATTTATATATTATATAAAACATATGTCAAATATATTTATATATTATATTTATATAAAACATGTAAAATCTATTTATATATTATATTTATATAAAACATGTTTTATATATTTATGTATTATATTTATATAAAACAAATGTAAAATATATTTATATATTCTATTTATATAAAACGTAAAATATATTTATATATATATATATCTAACGTAAAATATATTTATATATTATATATATATAAATTATATGTAAAATATATTTATAATTATATATATATATATATATATATATATATATATATATACATAACGTGTAAAATATATTTATATATTATATTTATATAAAACATGTAAAATATATTTTTAAATTATCAAATTTATATATATTTATATATATATATATATATATATATATATCTCCAATTGAAGGAATCATAATTTTAACCCAACAGTCATTGTAGATAATGAAAACTCCCAAATAAAAAGTTAATTATAATAATTCAGGTATAGTTACAAATAATCAAGGCAAGTTTAATGAACACAAGAATGGGTATAATTGTCATGTATGTCCCGAAATGTTTACTTGCATTTATTTTTGACATTTAAACATGAATTTATTTATAAAAAAAAAGAAAAAAAGCCACATGATGACAAACACATCATCAAATCGATCATTAAAATGGAGAGTTTGAACTGATTCGCAGAACTGTAACGCCATGTTTACTGCCGAAGTTTAAATCAGAGACACTAGTAAAACCTTTCTCTCTTTGTCTTGATGCTCTCAGGGTTGTGAAACTATAAATTTAATGGCCAAATGCTGAGTGTTCACATTGCAAAATTGTTGCTTAACTTTCTATAATCATGTAAACTAGATTTAGTATTCTTCCTCTATGTGTGCCGTGTACTTCAACACTGAATTGGCCAATCACAGTGCAGCACGTTTTCTAATCATAATTTGTTCATTTTCTGAACTTGCGTCTCGATCTTATGGATTGATTTAGTTTTTGATTGTGTTTTGATGGGTGGAGAGAGAAAGTTCAGCTGTCACAATTAACTTTTCATTTTTTTCCTGTTTCCTGTCGTTCTGGGCATTTAATTAAGCTTCGCTCATTTCCTCCTTTCTTTGCAGACTATCAGCTGCGGACTCAGTAAACGTGAAGAATTGGCCCGGTGCATCATGGGTCAAGGATGTGTGTCTCTCTCTCTGCTGTATGTAGGCTCCACACTCATCTGCAGTGTTCACAACACTTTAGTGCTTTGTCTGATTTAAAAGATATACAGGTCATGTTTTGGCTAGATCTTAGATTTATGGATCGGAATTGAGTCTTTCATACAGTGTTACTTCGATTTCGTCCAAATTTTCCCAAGTACAACGACCCCGAATGTTAGTATGAATCTTACGAAACTCTCCGGAACATGTGAATCATACGAATCTCATTAAGATATTTTTGTTAGCATTGTTTCCCGAAAATGAATCGCATTCGCCTCAAATTCTCATTGATTCTTTTGATTTTGTGTTGAAATACGAGAGGATTCGTGAGATTCGTCGGTTTTCCTCAAGAATGCATATAAATGCCCGTGTCTGAATCATCCATCATGCTTTAATTCTCAAACTGCAGATGTGGGCCGTACGTTTCATAAAAATGGTTTCACGTCACATCTCAAAAAACGGAAGTGTTCATACTTGTTGCATTTCAGAAGACGATGTTTCCGTACTGTAAACGCTTCATGTTTACGTTTGTTTTGCGGTTATTTATCAGTTGGATTCGCCAGCCGTCGTAAGGTCACAGAGATAGTATGTTACAGAAGTGTTCTTTTTTTGTTGTTGTTAAAAAGGTCAACTGAATAGAACATTATAGTTTTTTAAACTCCTAACTGAACCATTTCCCGTGAGGTAATCCAGTTGCCGTTGTCGGGATATTGTTGCACATTGACTCTTTTGTTGCTATATTCATTTTCTACTTTATTTTGGCCGTAGTGTTCATGTGATTCAGTATTATTGGTTATAGGAGTGTAGCGGCTGCTCTGGGATCTGTTCACAGTACCTCATATGAGTTTACTACACAGAATTAGAACTTTTCAACACAAATGAAATCTAAAGTCAACCACTGTGCCATTTTGAAAACCGAAGAATAGTTTTTCTTTTGTATTACTAATTTGATAGGTCTAATTCATTTCATTTGCCTTTAAAGGATTGAATGTGAAGATACCATGTTTACTATGGTACTGCATGCAGTGTATCTGAAATGTGACGATCGCATTCCTCTCAGTGTTCCTGTATCTCATTTAAATAATTCACCTGTCTGTACACGTCAAGCATCATAAAGTACCTGTTTAGAAAATACCTCCACTGTTCGGTCTCATACTTACTGCTGATGGAAATATGCAATTGCTTCACTTATGCAGAAAGAGACCAAATGATCGACGGACGTCCACAGTTTGATTTATTATGTCACAGAGGTCAAATTTAAACTTTATATTATTACTTTAACATTCAAACATGTATTGAAATGCACAAAATTTTACCTTGTCCATCCAAACTATGGTTTGTTTACTTATACTACAGGGCTGTTGAATGCTTGAATCTGATTGGTTTACAGAAGTGTGCTGTTATTTTCAGGGAAACACACGGCTAAAGTAGTTCCAGGCGTCACAGTTCCGTATCACTTCGCCAAATGATTTCAGCCGTTTCGAAAGGTCCGATAGCAGCAAAACCCACGGTGACAGTGACCAAGCAAATAAATGCAGCAAACAATCGGATAAAAACTATTAATTATTTCCATGTTTTTGCCACAAAATTACATTTTATTATGTACGGAAAGCACATGCTCGCTGCAGTACGGACACACACTCAAAATCTGATGATTTTATTTTAAAATAGTTTAGCAACTTAAAAGTTAATGACTTTTCCCACTTGTGAAGCAATGACGGTGCTGTTCTTGAAGCTGATAAACTTAGTTTTGCTATTAGTTGCTGCTGAACACTGTAAATCACACACGTCTCTCTAGAACTTCATTAATATCTGTATTAGTTCGCTATCAATGCCTCAAGCCTCTATTACTAGCTCTAAAATGACATTTTGATGTAAGGCATGAGCATTTTAGGGACAAAAACCTGACAAACATCTTGAGAAACAATGTCTTGAGGTTGCTTCGCATCCTCGGGTGTGCATTAAGTTAAGTCCTTTGTCCTGAGTCAGGGACGTATCATTAAATGTTAAGATATAATATTAATTTTATAGTTGATTTGGAAATTTAAAGGATTAGCTCGCTTTCAAATGAAAATCACCCCAAGCTCTACTCAAGCCATCCTAGGTGTGTGTGACTTTCTTGTTTCTGACGAAGAGAAATATTAATAAATATCCCGACGCATCCGAGCTTTATAATGGCAGTGATGCGCTACCGAACGAGTATGAGCTGAAGAAATTGTCTCCATCCACATCCATCCATCCATCATAAACATGTTCCACGCGACTCCGGACGGTTAATAAAGGCCTTCTGAAGCGAACCGATGCGTTTGTGTAAGAAAAATATCCATATTTAACAAGTGAAATATGAAGCTTCCGCCAGAAGTGAAAAGATGCCTACGAAAAATTGACCCAAGGGGTAACCTATACAACGAAAACAAAATCGGGCCGAGAATGGACCCCTGTGGTACCCCACTAAGCAAAGAGACATGTTGCAAGCTCTGTTTGAAACTTTGTGCATTAATGCATTTATTTTTCATTTTAACTGTTCGAAACGGAGCACAAAAGTGGATTTCAAAGGTTTATCTTGTTGCGCCCTCTATAGGCCATGATCAGATTAGTCGCCTACTCTGTGCAACCCTTGGTGTGCAGAACTCAGAATCCGCTCGCCGCTCAAAACGTCGTAGTTATTTGATTCGGTGCTAACTTAAACGCATCTGATTGGCCATTGCGTTCAGGAAATCAACAGATATGTCTGTGATTGGCTGCAGTGCTCAACGCTGCAAAAACACATTGTAAATAGAAACCTTTGACGTTCTCCAGACCGCAAACTCTGGATCGTTTGCCAAAACTATATGCTTTATTATGGAGAAAACTGATCCTAGACCAGCAGTTTTGGTCAGCTTTTCGCTCTAAAAGCCCGTGGTCAGAGGAAGGCAAGCCTTCGTCTATGACTGTACTTGCCTGTTTATTCGGATGCCATTGTCCTTTTTTCATGCAGTAGTTCTTGGCCTTTGTGCATGACTCCACCTGCATGTCTAACGCATAAGCCTTCTTATTTTTATTTAAATTAATAATTCCTTTTTTTTCCCCCATGGTGCCATTACTCTCCGTATTGGTTCTGGTTTTTGCTTTGAAAGATTATATTAGGATAATCAGATGTATGGTGGTTGGCATTTTCATCATTACGCCCACATTTTAACATTAATTTCTCCTGGCATGGAACGGCAGGGCTTAGTTTTATTGTTCTGAAAAACGTTCCCTACTGTGGAGGCGGAATATAGAGTCACGGAATCAAGTTTCGGTTATTCCGGAAAAGTGGAGAATGCCGCTTTTGAAATTGCTTGTTAAAATTTATTTCATAAGCATGCCGAATTTCCGATCATCGATCATTTGTTTTATATAATGAATACTTTTATTCAACAAATATGCATTCGGTTGATCAGAAGTGACTATGTTATAAAAGATTTCAGTTTTAAATAAAAATAGCGGCACAATGTGTTCAACATTGATAATAATCAGAAATGTTTCTTGATCTTCATATCAGAATGATTTCTGAAGGACACTGGAGTAATGATGCTGAAAATTCAGCTTTGATCATAGGAATGAATTATATATTAACATTTGTTCACGTAGAAAACAGTTTTAAATAGTAACTCTGTTTTTGTTGTTTTTTTACTCATTAACCCTTCCCTAAACTTTTGAACAAAAAAATATTTTTGAAGTTGAAATAATCTTTGATAGCAAATGTTGCACAATTTATTTAATGCGTTTGACCGTCCTGACACACAGTAGGAGTGTGTTTACTGTTGGTAAATATGGGTTAAAATTTAATTTATAATATTATTATTCATTTGTCATGGTTACTGTTTGGTGTTCTGGACAGAAAAACATGAGCGCTTCCTCTGGCTCATCAGGTTTGTGTGGGAGTAGAATGCAGACAAAAGCTTTTGTCTGCATTCTGCAGGTAAAGGGAGTATGAACAGGTAAAGCACATTTACAGCCTTCATTCATACCGATCGCATTCCTCAGAGCAGGTTCTCACAGCATACGCACGCAGAAAACCACAAGAACGCAAAACCGGCTGGATTCACCGCAGGTTCAGTCCTCGATGGGGATTGAATCGCTGACCGGAACTTTTCCTGGCCCCTTTCCCTTTGTGATGTTTGGCACATACAGTGGGGTCTGGCAAAGAGACAAGAAAGAATGAGATCATGGTGTAACTCTACACTGGGGAAAAAAAACATGGTGTAGAAACGGTTTTCATTCTGACATCGCTTGTAAATTTCACAAATAATCACATGCCAAGAATATTTACAAGTACGCTGTAAACCCGAATAAGTTGCATTAAAATTGTTTAAGTAAGCAGAACTGGCTCATACTTTTTAATTGCTCTTAACTTGAAATATTTGAGTAAACTAATTCAAACATTTAACTTGTGTAATCTCAACTTAAATATTTCTAGTAACGCAAACTTGGCTACTCTTTAATTGCTCTTAACTTGAAATATTTGAGTAAACTAATTCATACATTTAACTTGTGTAATCTCAACTTAAATATTTCTAGTAATGCAAACTTGTCTACTCTTTAATTTGTCTAACTTGAAATATTTGAGTAAACTAATTCATACATTTAACTTGTGTAATCTCAACTTAAATATTTCTAGTAATGCAAACTTGTCTACTCTTTAATTGCTCTTAACTTGAAATATTTGAGTAAACTAATTCATACATTTAACTTGTGTGGTCTCAACTTAAATATTTCTAGTAATGCAAACTTGTCTACTCTTTAATTTGTCTAACTTGAAATATTTGAGTAAACTAATTCATACATTTAACTTGTGTGGTCTCAACTTAAATATTTCTAGTAATGCAAACTTGTCTACTCTTTAATTTGTCTAACTTGAAATATTTGAGTAAACTAATTCATACATTTAACTTGTGTAATCTCAATTTAAATATTTCTAGTAACGCAAACTTGTCTACTCTTTAATTGCTCTTAACTTGAAATATTTGAGTAAACTAATTCATACATTTTACTTGTGTGGTCTCAACTTAAATATTTCTAGTAATGCAAACTTGTCTACTCTTTAATTTGTCTAACTTGAAATATTTGAGTAAACTAATTCATACATTTAACTTGTGTAATCTCAATTTAAATATTTCTAGTAACGCAAACTTGTCTACTCTTTAATTGCTCTTAACTTGAAATATTTGAGTAAACTAATTCATACATTTTACTTGTGTGGTCTCAACTTAAATATTTCTAGTAATGCAAACTTGTCTACTCTTTAATTTGTCTAACTTGAAATATTTGAGTAAACTAATTCATACATTTAACTTGTGTGGTCTCAACTTAAATATTTCTAGTAATGCAAACTTGTCTACTCTTTAATTTGTCTAACTTGAAATATTTGAGTAAACTAATTCATACATTTAACTTGTGTAATCTCAATTTAAATATTTCTAGTAACGCAAACTTGTCTACTCTTTAATTGCTCTTAACTTGAAATATTTGAGTAAACTAATTCATACATTTTACTTGTGTGGTCTCAACTTAAATATTTCTAGTAATGCAAACTTGTCTACTCTTTAATTTGTCTAACTTGAAATATTTGAGTAAACTAATTCATACATTTTACTTGTGTGGTCTCAACTTAAATATTTCTAGTAATGCAAACTTGTCTACTCTTTAATTGCTCTTAACTTGAAATATTTGAGTAAACTAATTCATACATTTAACTTGTGTAATCTCAACTTAAATATTTCTAGTAATGCAAACTTGTCTACTCTTTAATTGCTCTAACTTGAAATATTTGAGTAAACTAATTCATACATTTAACTTGTGTAATCTCAATTTAAATATTTCTAGTAATGCAAACTTGTCTACTCTTTAATTGCTCTAACTTGAAATATTTGAGTAAACTAATTCATACAATTCATGCATTGTTGGGTAGTTGTGGCCTAGTGGTGAGGGAGTTGGGCTTGTAATCTGAAGGTTGCGGGTTCGATTCCCATGCCGGCAGGAATTGAAGGTTGGGACTGTGAATGAACAGCACTTTCTCCACCTTTGATACCATGACTAAGGTGCCCTTGAGCAAGACACCTAACCCCTAATTGCTCCCCTTGTAAGTCGCTTTGGATAAAAGCGTCTGCTAAATGATGAAAAATGAAAAAAAAAAAAAAAAACATTTAACTTGTGTGGTCTCAATTTAAATATTTCTAGTAATGCAAACTTGGCTACTTTTTAATTGCTCTAACTTGAAATATTTGAGTAAACTAATTCATACATTTTACTTGTGTGATCTCAACTTAAATATTTCTAGTAATGCAAACTTGTCTACTCTTTAATTGCTCTTAACTTGAAATATTTGAGTAAACTAATTCATACATTTAACTTGTGTGGTCTCAACTTAAATATTTCTAGTAATGCAAACTTGGCTACTCTTTAATTGCTCTTAACTTGAAATATTTGAGTAAACTAATTCATACATTTTACTTGTGTGATCTCAACTTAAATATTTCTAGTAATGCAAACTTGTCTACTCTTTAATTGCTCTTAACTTGAAATATTTGAGTAAACTAATTCATACATTTAACTTGTGTGGTCTCAACTTAAATATTTCTAGTAATGCAAACTTGGCTACTCTTTAATTGCTCTTAACTTGAAATATTTGAGTAAACTAATTCATACATTTTACTTGTGTGATCTCAACTTAAATATTTCTAGTAATGCAAACTTGTCTACTCTTTAATTGCTCTTAACTTGAAATATTTGAGTAAACTAATTCATACATTTAACTTGTGTAATCTCAACTTAAATATTTCTAGTAATGCAAACTTGTCTACTCTTTAATTGCTCTAACTTGAAATATTTGAGTAAACTAATTCATACATTTAACTTGTGTGATCTCAACTTAAATATTTCTAGTAATGCAAACTTGGCTACTCTTTAATTGCTCTTAACTTGAAATATTTGAGTAAACTAATTCATACATTTTACTTGTGTGATCTCAACTTAAATATTTCTAGTAATGCAAACTTGTCTACTCTTTAATTGCTCTTAACTTGAAATATTTGAGTAAACTAATTCATACATTTAACTTGTGTAATCTCAACTTAAATATTTCTAGTAATGCAAACTTGTCTACTCTTTAATTGCTCTAACTTGAAATATTTGAGTAAACTAATTCATACATTTTACTTGTGTGATCTCAACTTAAATATTTCTAGTAATGCAAACTTGTCTACTCTTTAATTGCTCTAACTTGAAATATTTGAGTAAACTAATTCATACATTTTACTTGTGTGATCTCAACTTAAATATTTCTAGTAATGCAAACTTGTCTACTCTTTAATTGCTCTTAACTTGAAATATTTGAGTAAACTAATTCATACATTTAACTTGTGTAATCTCAACTTAAATATTTCTAGTAATGCAAACTTGTCTACTCTTTAATTGCTCTAACTTGAAATATTTGAGTAAACTAATTCATACATTTTACTTGTGTGATCTCAACTTAAATATTTCTAGTAATGCAAACTTGTCTACTCTTTAATTGCTCTTAACTTGAAATATTTGAGTAAACTAATTCATACATTTAACTTGTGTGGTCTCAACTTAAATATTTCTAGTAATGCAAACTTGGCTACTCTTTAATTGCTCTTAACTTGAAATATTTGAGTAAACTAATTCATACATTTTACTTGTGTGATCTCAACTTAAATATTTCTAGTAATGCAAACTTGTCTACTCTTTAATTGCTCTTAACTTGAAATATTTGAGTAAACTAATTCATACATTTAACTTGTGTAATCTCAACTTAAATATTTCTAGTAATGCAAACTTGTCTACTCTTTAATTGCTCTTAACTTGAAATATTTGAGTAAACTAATTCATACATTTAACTTTTGTAATCTCATCTTAAATATTTCAAGTAATGCAAACTTGGTTAGCTAATTCGATAAATGCTAACTTGTAACAATTAGCATAGCAATTCCTAATGAGTACAGCAATATAATAAAACATTTACTATTAATAGACCTGTTCTCAAACCCCTAAAAACCCAACATAACAAACTCTTCAAAATGAGTATAGCAAAACATTAATCACTAATATAAAAGATTAATCTTGTACACGCACAAAAAAAATTATACAACATTTAATTTTAGCATTTACTCTCCCTTGCGAGTGTCGTGGCAAAGCATGCTGGGAAATAGAAATCCCAACCCAGTTTCAGTCAAATTTAAGTTTGTCTAAATTAAAAGAAACAAGTTCATAAAACTCAAAACAATTTAGATCACTTAAAAAGTTCTAAAAACTCATAAAAGTTCATTTGATTGAACTAATCACTGAATTTAAGTTTACACTACTCAATTAATTATTTTGATCATGTGAAACAGTTCTCCAATAAACACTCAATTTACCAAATGCGCTCCAAAAGCTTTTTGATTTTAAATGTGGTGAAAAACAAAGCAGAAATATTTCAGATTTTACTCCATTTTTATGAGCGATGGTCATATTTTCTCCATCGCTTGAAGGAAGATGTCAAATCATGCTGGATCACATGGAGAAACACACTAAATTCAACTGTTCTCTCAAATATGCTCATAATTTGTATCGAGAACATTAAATTAAATGAACGCAAACAGAAGTATTTTCACTAGCGGCTCCTTATTATTAGATTAATGTTTGTTAAGGGAGTCGGTTTTCAAAACAGGTGCATCAGTAAATGCGCAGCTCTTTAACCTCATTTCCTCCGTGCATGAAATGAAAACAGGCCAGAGTGTGCGTAAATGTCAGCGGGTTTGGATCTATGATAAACCCACGGGGTAATAAAGCGTCCTGTGAATGAGTTTTACTGACTGTAATTTCATACTATTATGAAACTGGAACAGATTAGCATCGTTTCACAATGTCAGACAGCGTGGCGTTTCACCGGGTCAAACAAAAGGAGCGTCGCACGGAACCCCCGTGTTTTGTTTCAACACGGAATCCTGTTGCCAGGCAACGAGGGAAGCCCCGGTTACAAAGGCACGGGGAGGACCGTGTAATCGCTCGCGTGACGTCAAACGCAGGTCGTTCTCTCGGCGAGGCGCATTGATTAAACTCAAGGAATTCTTTGAGATGCCATTGCGAAAGATAAGCAGTTAATGAGTCAGTGAAAAAAAAGGAGCGGAAGGAAGCCTTCCTTTCATGTGTTTATTACGCAGTAGTATGTGGAAGGTGCGAGACGCAGTCAAGCAGGTGAACTCACCCTCTAATTTACCATGACGCTCGAGGACTTTGCGTGGCCAAATGAGCTTTAATTAGTGGCCTGAAACTGGAGCCGTAAATGACGGTGTTGCAGGTGGTGAAGCACATCACAAACTCAGCAACACCAAACCTGCAGTGAGTTTAATGCACATGTATGCATTGATTTATTAGCCAACATGTGGTTTCGGCACAACCTCATCTCCACACCTAGGGTTTTTGTTTTTATCTGCAAATGATCCACAAATATCAAAAAACAGATCTTTATAAAAATCCAGAAACAACCAGATTCACTCTAAAACAAATGCTGGCTTGTTTCAACCCATGTTTGGGTCAAATATGGACAAACCCAACCATTGGTTTAAATTTTTTAATTAAAACGGTTCAACCCAATGGTAGGGTCACTAAAAATGCTGGGTTAAAAACAACCCAAGTTGGGTTGAACATGGACAAACCCAGCAATTGGGTTGTTTTAAGCCAGCGCTTGGGTTAAATGTTTGCCAAATTCAACAAACACTAATTTAAAAAAAAAAAAAAGTTTTTCACAAAGTCTTTACTAAACAATCTAAAAAAAAAAATGCTGAGTTGCTTCAACCCATGTTTGGGTCAAATACACTAAAAAAATGCTGGGTTAAAAACAACCCAAGTTGTAAAACAAACCCAGCAATTGGGTTGTTTTAAGCCAGCGCTTGAGTTAAATGTTTGCCAAATAACATTAAAAAAAAAACATTTTTACGTAACGTGTTCAGCATTTCAACAATGTTTTTCACAATATCTTAACTAAATAATCTAAAAAAAAAATGCTGGGTTGGTCCAATCCATGTTTGGGTCAAATACACTAAGAAATGCTGGGTTAAAAACAACCCAAGTTGGGTTGAAAATAGACAAACCCAGCAATTGGGTTGTTTTAAACCAGCGCTTGGGTTAAATGTTTGCCAAAAAAAAACATTTTTAAGTAAAGCATTTCAACAAACACTAATTTAAAAAAAAAAAGTTTTTCACAAAGTCTTTACTAAACAATCTAAAAAAAAAATGCTGAGTTGCTTCAATCCATGTTTGGGTCAAATACACTAAAAAATGCTGGGTTAAAAACAACCCAAGTTGGGTTGAACATGGACAAACCCAGCAATTGGGTTGTTTTAAGCCAGCGCTTGGGTTAAATGTTTGCCAAATTCAACAAACACTAATTTAAAAAAAAAAAAAAAGTTTTTCACAAAGTCTTTACTAAACAATCTAAAAAAAAAAATGCTGGGTTGCTTCAACCCATGTTTGGGTCAAATACACTAAAAAAATGCTGGGTTAAAAACAACCCAAGTTGGGTTGAAAATAGACAAACCCAGCAATTGGGTTGTTTTAAGCCAGCGCTTGGGTTAAATGTTTGCCAAATAACATAAAAAAAAAAACATTTTTACGTAACGTGTTCAGCAAACACAATTTCAACAATGTTTTTCACAATATCTTAACTAAATAATCTAAAAAAAAAATGCTGAGTTGCTTCAATCCATGTTTGGGTCAAATACACTAAGAAATGCTGGGTTAAAAACAACCCAAGTTGGGTTGAACATGGACAAACCCAGCAATTGGGTTGTTTTAAGCCAGCGCTTGGGTTAAATGTTTGCCAAAAAAAAACATTTTTAAGTAAAGCATTTCAACAAACACTAATTTAAAAAAAAAAAAAGTTTTTCACAAAGTCTTTACTAAACAATCTAAAAAAAAAATGCTGAGTTGCTTCAACCCATGTTTGGGTCAAATACACTAAGAAATGCTGGGTTAAAAACAACCCAAGTTGGGTTGAACATGGACAAACCCAGCAATTGGGTTGTTTTAAGCCAGCGCTTGGGTTAAATGTTTGCCAAATTCAACAAACACTAATTTAAAAAAAAAAAAAAGTTTTTCACAAAGTCTTTACTAAACAATCTAAAAAAAAAATGCTGGGTTGCTTCAACCCATGTTTGGGTCAAATACACTAAAAAAATGCTGGGTTAAAAACAACCCAAGTTGTAAAACAAACCCAGCAATTGGGTTGTTTTAAGCCAGCGCTTGAGTTAAATGTTTGCCAAATAACATAAAAAAAAAAACATTTTTACGTAACGTGTTCAGCATTTCAACAATGTTTTTCACAATATCTTAACTAAATAATCTAAAAAAAAAATGCTGAGTTGCTTCAATCCATGTTTGGGTCAAATACACTAAGAAATGCTGGGTTAAAAACAACCCAAGTTGGGTTGAAAATAGACAAACCCAGCAATTGGGTTGTTTTAAACCAGCGCTTGGGTTAAATGTTTGCCAAAAAAAAACATTTTTAAGTAAAGCATTTCAACAAACACTAATTTAAAAAAAAAAAGTTTTTCACAAAGTCTTTACTAAACAATCTAAAAAAAAAATGCTGAGTTGCTTCAATCCATGTTTGGGTCAAATACACTAAGAAATGCTGGGTTAAAAACAACCCAAGTTGGGTTGAACATGGACAAACCCAGCAATTGGGTTGTTTTAAGCCAGCGCTTGAGTTAAATGTTTGCCAAATTCAACAAACACTAATTTAAAAAAAAAAAAAAGTTTTTCACAAAGTCTTTACTAAACAATCTAAAAAAAAAAAATGCTGGGTTGCTTCAACCCATGTTTGGGTCAAATACACTAAAAAAATGCTGGGTTAAAAACAACCCAAGTTGTAAAACAAACCCAGCAATTGGGTTGTTTTAAGCCAGCGCTTGGGTTAAATGTTTGCCAAATAACATAAAAAAAAAAACATTTTTACGTAACGTGTTCAGCATTTCAACAATGTTTCTCTCAATGTCTTAACTAAATAATCTAAAAAAAAAATGCTGAGTTGCTTCAACCCATGTTGGGTTGAAAATAGACAAACCCTGCAAACCCCGGTTGGATTGAATGTTCGCTCAACCAGTTGGGTAGTTTTATTTAACTCAACTATTGTTTAAAAATGACTGAATTGCTAAAAAATGAACCCAAAGTATGTTGGAAATGAACATTTATTGGAACAAATGAACATTTACCTAATGTTATTAAATAATAAACACTTTTTAAATTGCTTATTAATGTTCATGTTCACCTTTTATTATTGTTGCCTCTAGTAATTATGTGTTTGGTTTTTAATTTCCAACCTATTTTGGGATCATTTTAAGCCATATAGTAAGTTTTAATCAATAGTTAAATAAAACCGCCCAGCATGTTGAGCAAACATTCAACCCAACCGCCGGGTTTGTCCATTTTCAACCCAGCGTTTTTTAGGGTATTCGACCCAAACATGCTTTGAAGCAACCCAGCATTTTTTTTTTTTTTTTTTTTTTAGATGGTTTAGTTAAGACTTTGTGAAAAACACACTTTTTTTTTTTTAGTACTGTTTGTTCAAATGCTTAATGCGTTACGTAAAAATGGCTCAGTGAACAATTTGTTCTTCCCGTTTCATTAAGCCTAAAAGCTAAAAGTATGAGGTGATTTTGATTCAATCCTGACATGAGAAGATATTTAATAGTGATCGGCTGTAACCTGCAAACGGTCCAGCTGGCACATGATTAACGTCTTCTAAGTATCCGTGGCTTTTTCCACTCATTTTCTCAGTATCATTTGACAGGTCAAACTGCATTTCGCAAGTTTATGGTGACAAATACCAGGTTTACTCTCAGTGTGTGAAAGTGCGCAGTAAAGTAGACGTTTGGCCCGGTGTTGCCATATTTACCTCCTCCAACGTGTGTGTGTGTGTGTGTGTGTTTGGAAACACAGTTGCTGTGGTGATAAAGTCATTTAACGCAGCTCAAGGTCTGAGGTGAAGACGGATGACGTGTGGAGGAGGACGGCTGAGACGGCAGGTATATTGCAGATGACATGCCATCTTACGACAGGACTTCCGGCGGTTAAACTCGCCTCTCCTCAACACATCGAGTATGTTCTGGAAAATAATAGGCCTAATTAAAGAAAACTGTAGAGTCCAAATATAATTTTCTGCCACTCATCTACTTGTAGAAGAGCAGATGAATCGAGAAAATTCACTATTTGTGATGAACAAGTTATGTTATTGGCATAAAGCTGACAAAAGTCCAGAAAACGGTATAATAAAGTTATATATATATATATATATTTCAGAAAGTAGCCTATTATGCGTCATACATGCGGATTTAAATAAATTTGTGTTATGAATCCGGTTTTAAGCAGACTTTTCTGGGGTTTATGCTTGAAATTATAATATATGTATATGTTTTTAAAGAAAAGTTTCAGAAAAAGGCACACGATATATATATATATATATAGTTTTGCCCCTCAACTAAATTTACACTTCATTATATAAACATTTTCAAAAATATACTATTGTGTTTATACATCAAGGTGTATTTGTAGTACTAAATGTAATTGCAATAATGCTGATTTAAAATATTTTTATAAGCATATATTAAAAATATCTGAAGTTTATGCTTAAATCAAGAGAAAATATTTTTTTTAAAGAAAACAACTGGATAAGAAAATATGCCTTAATATGCAGTTTTGCTAAAGTAAATTTACACTTTTTTTATCATATAAAAAATAGAATTCAGAAATATATTATTGAATTTATGTATCACGGTGTACTTGTTCTAAATGGAACTGAAAATGCTGATTTAAATATTTAGAATTGAAAAAAAAAAAAAAAAATACACACATAAATTAAACATTCCTGGAGTTTATGCTTAAAACAAGATTTTTTTTTTTTTTTTTTTTTTTTTTTTTTTTTTTAAAGAAAAATTTTAATCAGATGAGAAAAAAGCAAGAAATATCTCATGCTTCTTGACTAAAACTATTACTACTTCAAAACAAGACAACAATTGCCGATCAGATTCTTCTTACATGTTGCAATTCCTAAAAATGTTTAACTTGGCAAAACCTTTAGTTTTAACTTGCTTGCAGGGACAGTGACAGTCGTGTGTTTTCTCAGTTACTGTATGCATAATTTCTCCAAACACGCACCAACATGTTGTGTTGTGGAAAACTTTACAGCTCCATGACGGTCGTTATGTAATAAACCTCTGTCAAAGTGAATGTACAGAATCCCTGAAATACATCTGACTTGTTATCCAGCTTTATCTGTGATCCACCGCAGGCACGAGATCCGGAGGGAGGTTTCAGTCCAACGCTGGTTCTCACCGCTATACATGACCAGAAACAACAGCAGACGCATGTAAAGACCTGCTACAATACCTGTCGCCTCGGGTCACGCTTTACAGACCACTTCCGGTCTATAGGATCACTAAAATCAGATCAACACCTCGTGTATTTTTAGGTCGTAAAGCTGACGTGTTGTTTGCCTCCTGCCAAATCAGCTGTTCATGACAACAGATCAAGCAGATAAAAGCATGGCAGAAAAGGCAATAACGTGACGAGACACTTTTATCCAAAGACACTTACAGAAGAGGAGCAATTTATCAAAGAGCCAACAGTATTTGTAATAAACAATGGCAGGTTTATTAGACAACGATAGAGGAGAAAAAAAAAAGCTCATTCTAATTGTCCCAAAAATGAAAATTCTGTCATTAATTAAAGACCTTCGTTCATCTTCAGAACACAAATGAAGATATTTTTGATAAAAATATCAGGCCTCTAAGATAATTTACACTTTCAGATGTCCAGAAAGATACTAAAACATATTTAAAACAGTTCATGTGGTTCAACCTTAACGTTATAAAGCGACAAGAATACTTTTTGTGCGCCAAAAAACCAAAAGAACGACTTTTCAACACTATCTAGTGATGATTTCAAAACACTGATTCATGAATCTTTACGACTCTTTTGATTCGAATCAGTGATTCAGAGCGCCAAAGTCACGTGATTTCAGTAAACGAGGCTTCGTTACGTCATGAGAGATTCGCAACTTCAATAGTTCATGATACGTGAACCGAATCACTGATTCGAATCAAAAGATTTGTAAAGCTTAAAAAAAAAATGCTCATTCTAATTAAAAACAGACTGTCAGCCAATATTAAGGGTTAGTTCACCCAAAAATGAAAATTCCGTCATTAATTAAAGACCTTCGTTCATCTTCAGAACACAAATGAAGATATTTTTGATAAAAAATATCAGGCCTCTAAGATAATTTACACTTTCAGACGTCCAGAAAGATACTAAAACACATTTAAAACAGTTCATGTGGTTCAACCTTAACATTATAAAGCGACAAGAATACTTTTTGTGCTCCAAAAAAACAAAATAACAACTTTTCATCTAGTGATGGACGATTTCAAAACACTGATTCATGAAGCTTTACGACTCTTTTGATTCGAATCAGTGATTCAGAGTGCTAAAGTCAGTAAACGAGTTAAAAACAGACTGTCAGCCAATATTAAGGGTTAGTTCACCCAAAAATGAAAATTCCGTCATTAATTAAAGACCTTCGTTCATCTTCAGAACACAAATGAAGATATTTTTGATAAAAATATCAGGCCTCTAAGATAATTTACACTTTCAGACGTCCAGAAAGATACTAAAACACATTTAAAACAGTTCATGTGGTTCAACCTTAACATTATAAAGCGACAAGAATACTTTTTGTGCTCCAAAAAAACAAAATAACAACTTTTCATCTAGTGATGGACGATTTCAAAACACTGATTCATGAAGCTTTACGACTCTTTTGATTCGAATCAGTGATTCAGAGTGCTAAAGTCAGTAAACGAGGCTTCGTTACGTCATGAGAGATTCGCAACTTCATTAGTTCATGATACGTGAACCGAATCACTGATTCGAATCAAAAGATTCGTAAAGCTTCACGAATCAGTGTTTTCAAATCGGCCTTCACTAGATATGGTTGAAAAGTCATGATTTTGTGTTTTCTCGTCGCTTCATAATATTAAAGTTGAACTCGCATGTCTAGTTCACGTCCGTCTAGCGCATGTTTAGACGTAGAAAAACAATGGAAAAGCATCGCAGAGGAATGGAAAAATGCATTCTGTGTGAACCAGCCCTAAATCTGATTCGGTTCCATCTCAATTAGGAAGTTGCATGTCAGAAATCAGCGCCTTTACCGTGATCTCGTCACAGGCCCTGATGGCTCACGAAAACCTCCTTACTAGTGCGAACCGTCGGGTTTTTCCTCAAGGCGAGTGACTTTGGAAGCCGCCTGCGTAGCTTCTTTCTGCAGATTTTCTCTGGGCTTCTTATTTATTTATTTTCTTGCCGACTCTTTCACGAACCTCAGTGATATTTTAGCACATGTGCATGGCAACAGCAAAACAGAAAGGCAGCAGATGAATTCCTGCCTCGACCGCGTTTGTGAATTAGTGATCATGTAAAAAGCCACTGTGGCTTCGAGATTGCAAACAGGCCATGTGGAGACACAGCGAGCTAACCAGCCCTCGAAATAGGCCCGTTTGTTTGTGCGGGGAGAGAAAGAACGTGTGTTTGACATCAGGGACAGTTCCACTGTCCTGTGAACACAACGTGGTTTCGAGTGACAGAAAATGAAGCCGTTGTTGTCTATTAGGCCTACATGTGGAAACATTTTAATGCAATAATTGCTTAAAATACCAGTTCTATGGCATCCAACTATTAGTTTAGAGAGGCTGCTGGTTTTTAGTGCTCAAACTGGCACTGTACGCTATCATTAAAACGTATTTTCTATGACAGAAGTCACTCTATAAGGACTACAACAAAGACCGGTAGGAACTACAAAACGAGCTTCTTCCTGGGTTAGTGACATCACAAAGGCCTTTAGAGAAGAGGAAGAGTTGTCATTGATGTCGTCATTTTACGCCGGACTGCTTCACAAACGAGGGTCGATTCAAGGAAAAAGATGAACGTGACGACACATGCTAGTGATGAGTTGATCAACTCCACAGCAACTGCATCAATTTATCCACTAACCGTTCAGAAACATCTAAAAGTTGGAGCTTCTTCCTGAGTCTCTCCATCAGTTTGAACACGATCCTCGTTTTGTCTGCGTGAGATTCTCCAGCTTTGTTGTTGTTGAGCTGTTAAAGCTCCGCCCTCTTCTGGAAAGGGGGTGGGGAGCGGCAGCTCATTTGCATTTAAAGGGACACACGCAAAAACGCCCAAATTTTTTCAAGCTATAATAAATGATCTGCGGGGGATTTTGAGCTGAAACTTCACACACACATTCTGGAGACACCAGAGACTGATGTTACATCTTGTGAAAGGGGCATTATGGATCCCCTTTAACAATAACAAAAATCAAAAATGTTTCTTGAGCATCAAATCATCATATCAGAATGATTTCTGAAGGATCATGTGACACTGAAAACTGGAGCAAAGATGCTGAAAATTCAGCGTTTGATCACAGGAATAAATTACATTTTAATATATATTCACATTTTTAAATTGTAGTAATGTTTCACTGTTTCTACTGTATTTTTAATCGAATAAATTGATTCAGCCTTGAGCACAAGAACACATGAATACTTTTCTGTTTTCTAAATCAGTAGATAAAATTATTTATATTTTTAATATTTCACACACAAATTGTGTAATTTTGGTGTACATATTTAAACGAACAGTGTCATCGCTCTATCATATAGTTTGTGGTATTTTCTCTAAACGCTAAAAGGAGATTTATGTATAAAGAGTTCCATAATAATTATCCACAAAAACAGTTCATAAAGACACATCTGTGAAACTCCAAAAAGAACATCATGTGTTTCATGGAGGGAATATAATAACGCTGAGTTGGAAACAACATGAAGGTTTTTAAATGATGATAACGTTCATTTCTAGGTGAACTGTCCCTTTAAATGGATTTTTTTTGCTTAAAACCCCAGAGTTAAATCAACTCTCCTCAGATAACATTTGGTCCCTCTCTAAATAGTGTTAAAGTCACACTGAAGCAGAGTTAATTAAGCAATTAATTAAGCGATGATTGAACATTAATGATGAACACCTGCTGTTAACAAGCAGAATCACTAAAGATTAGAAAAACACAAGAACTACAACTGATGAAATCAACTGAAGATAAAAGACATTCAATCTCTGCTTCAGTGTGACTTTAACACTATTTAGAGAGGGACCAAATGTTATCTGAGCAGAGCTGATTTAACTCTGGGGATTTTACTGTGTAGACTCTTCCATAAAGAACCTTTAACGTCCATGGAACCACTCAATGATTCTAGATGGAGAACTTTCCACTGAAAGGTGGTTCTTCTATGTCAAACTCCACTGTCACTGCAGAGATTTAGCTCAAAAACACCTGCCTGGAAGTTCTAGTAAATCTGAAGGCCTCGATTAACTGGGCACAGAGCTAAACCCGCTTTATTTTAGCGGCCCTCACCACAGTTGTGTCCCATATGAGGAAGACGAGACTGAGAAAACGGGGAACGCGCTTCAAAAGAAGACTCTTTGCCGACTGAGCGCTTTATACTCACCAACAGAACATACAGCGTATTCTTGAAGTACCCTAACCCTCATAAAAGACACATTTATAGACATGCGGATGAAGGGGGCTCATTATAAACCCTCTTTTTTGTGGGGGTCTATTTAAGGCGATTCTCCTGATGTGGCTTGGATTTTGCTATTTTCACCTCACCCTTGAATTTTCTCCAACCAGAGGAATATCTGAAACCCCTCGGCATTACCCAAACCCAGCGCCGCTATAATTACTCCACTCCGAGCATAATTGCGTGGAGATGACTGGATTCTCTCTGGCTGTTATAATGTCTGGAGTGAGGGGTCATATGCCCACAGACCAGCCCGTCGGAGGTGTGCGTCTCAGGGTTATTTTTACTCGGATCGGTGGCACATGGCAGTATTGGAAAGCGGTCCGGGACGAGAGGCCGCGCTCCAATTATGGTGGGAGTACACAAATCACTCAGGCAGTGAACTCGGCAGTTTTGTGGTGAGGAGATGGAAGAGGACTTGTACAGGAAACAGATGGAGAGCAGAGAAACAGAGAGAGAGAGAAAACCCCTCACCTGCTGCTGCTGCTGCTTCTGCTGCTGCTTTTAACCCCATTAAGACTATTGTATCATATTTCAGATGCGAGTTTTTAATGATCAACATCATCAAAACCTGTTGCACGCAAACTACTAATGATTCGACAGCTTAGACTTTTATGGCAAGGTCTTTTAATGATTCGGCTCTTTTCGCTGTGAAAAATCAAATAACTTAGTATTTTACGATGAACGCGTACTTGACTGAAGCGTTACGTTTACTTGATTATCCACGTTTCAAATGTGATCATCAAGTTTATTTGTTCATCCTTTAATCATAAAATTATATGCATTTAACTATAATCTTACTAGGACATATTATTGGCAGATATTGATGCGTTTTGTGTCAGTGGTCTGATATACTGTTATAAAGATTTCATTGATTTACATTATCATCGGAATTTAATTGTTCTTTTTGGTTATATAAATATCAGGTGCAATCACGAAATCGCACATTTTTGCTCCGTTTGAGTCTCAATAAATTTCAGCAGTTTTTTTTCCTCTCCATATACTCACTATGTCATATTATTGGAGCCATAAAAGCCTAATGTATCAAATATGATACTTAACCAAAAGGCGGATATGCAAACTTTTAAAAATTTTATTTTATATTTTGACTGCTGTCAAATCAAATAATTGCAATTAACATAAAAGTGTGTAAATATATATATGTGTGTGTGCATTTTTGTGATTTACGAGGACACAAATGTGTGTAATGTCATGGGTATGACAATGATAGAACTTAAACGTGAAATATGAAGACATTTCATGAGTCCTCATATTTCAAATATCTTTAAAAACATACAAAACAGAACATTTTGTGTGATGAGTAGGTTTAGGCGTAGGGGGACAGAATGTACAGTTTGTACAGTATAAAAACCATTACGCCAATGAAATGTCCCCATAAACCATGAAAACACAATGTGTGTGTGAGTGTGTGAGTTTTTGTGATTTATGAGGAAACAAATGTGTATAATGTCATGGGTGTATGACGTAAACATGTTTTATGAGGACATTTCATGCGTCCTCATATTTCAAATATCTTTAAAAACATACAAAACAGAACATTTTGTGTGATGGGTAGGTTTAGGCGTAGGGGGACAGAATGTACAGTTTGTACAGTATAAAAACCATTACGCCAATGAAATGTCCCCATAAACCATGAAAACACAATGTGTGTGTGAGTGTGTGAGTTTTTGTGATTTATGAGGACACAAATGTGTATAATGTCATGGGTGTATGACGTAAACATGTTTTATGAGGACATTTCATGCGTCCTCATATCTCAAATAGCTTTAAAAACATACTAAACAATGTTTTATTAAAATTGTAGAAATGCAGAACATTTTGTGTGATGGGTAGGTTTAGGGGTAGGGGTAGTGTAGGGGGACAGAATGTACAATTTGTACAGTATAAAAACCATTACGCCTATGGAATGTCCCCATAAAACATGAAAACACAATCTGTTTGTGTGTGTGTGTGGGTATTCCCTACGTTATGGGGACCAAATGTCCCCACAGGTATAGTAATACTAGTAAGTTTTGATCTTGTGGGGACATTTTTTTGGTCCCTATGAGGAAACAAGCTTATAAATCATACAGAATTATCTTTTTTGAAAATCTAAAATAGCAGAACATTTTGTGTGATGGGTAGGTTTAGGCGTAGGGGGACAGAATGTACAGTTTGTACAGTATAAAAACCATTACACCTATGGAATGTCCCCATAAACCATGAAAACACAATGTGTGTGTGAGTTTTTGTGATTTATGAGGACACAAATGTGTATAATGTCATGGGTGTATGACGTAAACATGTTTTATGAGGACATTTCATGCGTCCTCATATCTCAAATAGCTTTAAAAACATACTAAACAATGTTTTATTAAAATTGTAGAAATGCAGAACATTTTGTGTGATGGGTAGGTTTAGGGGTAGGGGTAGTGTAGGGGGACAGAATGTACAGTTCGTACAGTATAAAAACCATGACGCCTATGGAATGTCCCCATAAAACATGAAAACAACTGTGTGTGTGTGTACACATTATATATTCACAAACTTTTCTGTTAAAACCTTTTGCTAGATGCGATTAATCGATTTGACAGCACAGATATTTTATACACAGGCTGTCATGTTAGATATGATTAATCGAGAATAATCGATTTGACAGCCACTAATGTATTCCTACACACAAAGTTTGACGCTAGATACGGTTAATCGCGATTTATCGATTTGACAGCATTAATATGTACATCTGCACACAAACTTTGGTGTTAGATACGATTAATCGATTCGACAGCACTAATTTGTACATTTACACACAAACTGACGTTAGATACAATTAATCGCGATTAATCGATTCGTCAGCATTAATATGTACATTTACACATAAACTTTTATGTTAGATGCGAATCATTGTACTTAATCGATTTGACAGCTCTAATTATTAGCACTAAGGTATAATAAAGTGTTTCATTAAAAAGTTTTCTTACTATTATTTTATAGGTTTTACAGGGATAATTTAACAAAACATGATGATTTAACAAAACTTGTGAATATTAAACTCCAAAATGTCATCATTTTTTTTTTTTTAACTGTTATTCGCAACCCATTCGCTGTTATTTATTTTTTTTTTTACTGTTTTTACCATATATTTCAGGTCTTCTAACATCTCCTCAGATGTTTCTCCTGTTATCAAAGTCAGAGATCTCTATATGTTCAAGTAATGAGAGACATCGGAGACAGTGTTGATACTCTCACAGATCAAGCCTTCAACACCTGTCCTCAGGTGACCTCGGGGTCAGATTGAGCAGGTAACAGAATCGCTCACACTGAAGGTGGTCAGTAGATGGGGTAATCTTTCAGGTCAGTAAACAGAGGGTAAACATGGTATCCAGTAATCGGGTGAGGTGTTGAAATTAAGGTTTGGAAAAGATGGATAGTCATGTCAGTTTTCTTTGCCACTAGTAATGAATGTCGCTGAACACACAACATGCCCCGTCCTCATCTCAATAAACCAACGACGAGACACTAAAGGACACGAGAATCAGTGATTTACCACACGCAAAGAGCGTTTCAAACACACCACGTCTCTTTTTAATCATATACAGTAAAAAAAAACACCACGTGAAGTGGTTTATGGTTTAATGTTGGTGAAAAGTATCATTAAATACAATGTTAAATAAAATGAATGTCGAATTTTATTTAGTAATAAAATTGTAAAATACAGTAAAATAGAATAACATGTTATTAAATGTTATATTTACAATTTGTAAACACAATAAAATTAAATAAATATTTTTATTATAAATTAAAAAGCGCATGTATTAAAATTAAATCAAATGTCATTAAATAAAATGCTATATTTATACTTTTAAAATACTGTAAAATTAAATATTAAAATATTACTTACAAATGTTTTAATTATTTATATTTACAAAATTATAACTTTTTTACTAAAATTAAATTTTATATTACAATATATTATTATATTTATTAATTTTTTTATTTTTTATTTTTTAAATTTTTACAAGTGTTTTTTGAAGTTTGTGATGACAGTATCCATACAATATGTTATAGATAGAAATATCTACTTTATACCTTCACCACCTCATTAGGATGCCAGAGCTTCAGTGTGTGTGTGTGTGTGTGTGTGTGATTATCATCCCCTCAGGCTGTGTTTCACCTGCTTTGATCCTGTAGATCTGATGTTATCTGCTCTTGCGGTCCCCCGCTGGCACTGTTAGAGTCTCAGATGATACAGATGATTATCTGTCATCAAGAGCTCTGAGACTCTAAAGACCCCCGGAGCTCCTGTCTGAGGTGTCAAAGACCCGAGGAGACAGAAGCTTCACATGCAGCTCGTCTGCTGCCTCACAAAGCAACATTCAAAGCGTGTGTGTATGGAATTTATTTGCATGCAGCTAAGCTTTGGCAGTACAAATGTAGTTTGTCATTTCTTATTGAACTGAAATAAAATAAAGGAAAGACAGAGAGAGAGAGAGAGAGAGAGAGAGAGAGAGAGATTCCCCATATGCGAGTCTTTCACAGCCAAACCACACTCTCCACTCTCTGCTGACCTTCGTGGTCAGAACGTTTAGCTACTGAGCCTCAATTAGTTTTATTTACCTGTGTTTCCCCCTCCAAAAATATCAAGCGATTTTGGGGTCGTACAACAGGCTGGAAATTATATTTATATTTGCTCTTACATGTACATTTTATTCAATAGTAGCTTCAGAGGCACTCTAAAAAATGCTGGGTTACAAACAACCAAGTTAGGTTGAAAAAGCACAAACCCAGCGATTGGGTTGAATGTCTGTTCAATGTGCTGGGTGGTTTAATTTAACTCAACTATTGTTTAAAAATGACTATATGTCTGGATTAAAATGATCCCAAAATAGGTTGTAAATTAAAAATCAGACATGTAATTACTAGAGGCAGCAATAATAATCAAAAGGTGAACATTTATTAATAAATAAATGTTTATTGTTTAATTATTATTCATTAAACATATGAATAAATGTTAATTTATTAAGCATAATCATAAATGTCAGTTTCCAACATACTTTGAGTTCATTTTAAGCAAGAAATATTGTAATTTTTAAACAATGGTTGAGTTAAATAAAATTACCCAGCAGGTTGGGCAAACATTTAACCCAACTGCTGGGTTAAGACATCCCAATTTCTGGGTTAAATCATCCCAATTTCAGCGTTAAACAACTCTTTTGCTGGGTTAAGACAACCCAATTTCTGGGCTAAAACAACCCATTCACTGGGTTAAAACAATCCATTCACTGGGTATACACAACCCAATTTCGGGGTTAAATCATCCCAATTTCAGCGTTAAACAAACCATTTGCTGGGTTAAGTTTGGGCAAATTTCTATGTTAAAACAACCCACTCGCTGGGTTAAAACATCCCAATTTCTGCATTACACACCCCATTCACTGGGTTAAAACATCCCATTAAACACCCCATTAAACTGGGTTAAAACAACCCATTCACTGGGTTAAAACATCCCATTAAACACCCCATTAAACTGGGTTAAAACAACCCATTCACTGGGTTAAAACAACCTAATCACTGGGTTAAAACATCCCAATTTCTGCATTACACACCCCATTCACTGGGCTAAAACAACCCATTCACTGGGTTAAAACATCCCATTAAACACCCCATTAAACTGGGTTAAAACAACCCATTCACTGGGTTAAAACAACCTAATCACTGGGTTAAAACAACCCATTCACTGGGTTAAAACAACCTTATCACTGGGTTAAAACATCCCAATTTCTGCATTACACACCCCATTCACTGGGCTAAAACAACCCATTCACTGGGTTAAAACATCCCATTAAACACCCCATTAAACTGGGTTAAAACAACCCATTCAGTGGGTTAAAACAACCTAATCACTGGGTTAAAACATCCCAATTTCTGCATTACACACCCCATTCACTGGGCTAAAACAACCCATTCACTGGGTTAAAACATCCCATTAAACACCCCATTAAACTGGGTTAAAACAACCCATTCACTGGGTTAAAACAACCTAATCACTGGGTTAAAACAACCCATTCACTGGGTTAAAACAACCTTATCACTGGGTTAAAACATCCCAATTTCTGCATTACACACCCCATTCACTGGGCTAAAACAACCCATTCACTGGGTTAAAACATCCCATTAAACACCCCATTAAACTGGGTTAAAACAACCCATTCACTGGGTTAAAACAACCTAATCACTGGGTTAAAACATCCCAATTTCTGCATTACACACCCCATTCACTGGGCTAAAACAACCCATTCACTGGGTTAAAACATCCCATTAAACACCCCATTAAACTGGGTTAAAACAACCCATTCACTGGATTAAAACAACCTAATCACTGGGTTAAAACAACCCATTCACTGGGTTAAAACAACCTTATCACTGGGTTAAAACATCCCAATTTCTGCATTACACACCCCATTCACTGGGCTAAAACAACCCATTCACTGGGTTAAAACATCCCATTAAACACCCCATTAAACTGGGTTAAAACAACCCATTCACTGGGTTAAAACAACCTAATCACTGGGTTAAAACATCCCAATTTCTGCATTACACACCCCATTCACTGGGTTAAAACATCCCATTAAACACCCCATTAAACTGGGTTAAAACAACCCATTCACTGGGTTAAAACATCCCAATTTCTGCATTACACACCCCATTCACTGGGCTAAAACAACTCAATTGCTGGGTTTGTCCATTTTCAACCCAATTTTTTGTTTTTATCTTTGCTACAATGTACAGTACGTGTCAACCAGTGGGTTATTACTTGACTTTTAAGATGAATTGACTCCACTATTAAAAAAAAATCTTTCACTGTTAAGTCATCTTAAAATGTGAAGTTAAATGAAGTTGGATAACTTGGATTATCTCACGAAGCGAAATCCAGGAAAGCTATTCTAATGCAGATGTTTATGTCGCGATGGCTCATCGCACCAGTATTATGTACAGTGTGTTTATCGTGACTTCAGCCGGTCAGAGACAGCAAAAAAGAAAGAAGAAGTCGCTGTCAAATCAAACCAGACATGGCTTTGCGTTAACATGTCTGACTCGCTAAGCATTTCTCCAGGGCGAGTTTAACCCCGATGCTTGAAAACGTCTCATTTTCGGGCACGACGGAAACATCTTCCAGCATTTTATAAGACGGAAAAATAATAACACTTGCAACATTCCTGCAGGGCTGTAATTTTCTTCCGGCGGGCAAAAGCTGTGTGTTATGGTCTGGGTCAGGGAACACATCACAACCCGTCATCAGGGCCGGTTCTGGGCCCGCATCTACCCCGCGCGGTCAGCCACATCACAGGAGCCGGTCAGCACCAGCGGGAAGAACCGGGATCTTCGCACAAACGCAGCCAATCAGAGGAGAGAGTCCCGCATTACTGTACATTTGCCCCCTAACCACCATTTTCTCTAAATAAAGCACGTATTCCTTTTAAATTACAGCATACAGACCCACCCCTCCCTACAATTAACATGATTTAAACGTTGACGGACGTCCTAAACAATAGTGAGGCAGGACACAGACCGGAGGGGTTTGTGGAGAAACGCTCGCTGATGTCAAAACATGAGAACTAGGTTAACTGCAGCTTAAGTCACAATGTGAAAAATGCTGCGAAAAACAAGAAAAGCAAGCTGCTCCTCTGATATACTCTCAACACCGAGCTTCACGACGCTCTCCATGCAAACGTTTTCTTGTTTAATTGCCATGTGAAAACTCAAATAATCCATCTCACACGCTTCCCCAGCTGCTTTTGTACTGCAAGTTTTCTGAAATGTTATGCTAAATATGCCTATATCTAAGCCGAATTGTTTCAAAAATCCAAAATAGACGCAATAAAATAAACACGTCGCTGTATTTTCGGTGTTTTCCTTCCATTAATCTGAAATAACACACTATAAGTGACTGAAAATTGACCTTGCCTTAACTGACCCTTTGTTGTTTCTGTATTGGAATGTTGTTTCAAGCGCGGAAAGACGTGATTACACACCGTTTTTACTAACGTTAATCTACTAACTCCCCTGACCGCTTTGTTGGACAAAATGACGGATTCAGGGTTATGATTGGTCAGATCGCCTGTCAATCAAACTGTTTGCGACGGGTCAATTGATTCCATTACGGTGTAACGATTATGTTCACTTTTAGTTTAATTTTCACTCTGTTTGACCCTGTTTAGTGACCCCTGACATACATATACACACAAGTACACATACAGATGTGTAAATAACTACTGTAATAAGTTTAACCAATAGGATATTCCAGTGTCATATAATAGTGAACATTGTTATTGATTACATATGTCTGGTTAAGGTGTTGAAAAAAAAAGATATACATATAAACTCACTGAGTGAAAGATATCGAGACAATTTGAAACAATCCTAGTAATAATAATATTAATAATAGTGGCAGTAAGCAGTAATAATACTAACAATAATACTAATTATAGTAGTAATAATAATAATAACAAGCTTACATGTTTGTACTCTTTATTTTTCTATTTTTTTTTTACATTTATATTCATCTTTAAGCTGCTCATTTTTTCTGGTGCTCATTATAAAAATAATAAACATATGCAAATAAAACCGAAGTCGGCAGTTTGAGACATCGCTGAGAAGCGCCGAAACGAGTCCTCACTACTTCCTGTTTCACAAATTTGCATAATGCAAGGCTGCCAATGAACAACATCTACTTTGCCCCGCCCTCAAACACTGTACTTGTATCTTGTATCTGAAACCGAAGCCATAATTATTGTTAATAACACTGAAATTCAGGTATGCTAATGAGCGTTTGGTTTCTGACATCCGCTGTAAGCGGCTGACCAATCAGAGCAGAGCAGCCTTTAGAAAGGCGGGGTTTAGGAGACGCCGAATCCTTGATCGAAGCGTTTCAGACACTGAGAGAAAAGAGCTGATGCTGCGATGAATTTTACATGACAATTCAACTGTTTTTTGACCTTGGATGCATGTGAACCAGTTCAGGAGACTGTAAAAGAACATTGAAAGCTTTAAAATAGCGGCACATTGCAGTCTAGGAGAGATTTTATTTGTGATTTTCATTGATCCGAACCCCTGCCAGAGTGTGAGGCTCTTCAGAGAGACTGCAGGAATGCAGAATCCCTTGTTTTCATCTAAAGACAAATAACGCACGGACGGCAGCGGCTTATTCATTAGCGTGTGACAGACATACCTGAAAGACAAAAACACGCCTTCGGATCGTGGGAACGCTCAACGACAGTCGGAGAAAGTGAGATTAAAATCTCCTCGGAAATGTGAGGAAGGCAGCCGTGACTCGCTCGCTCGAAAGCACATCGTCCGCAGACATCGCCAAAGCAAAGATATTTTTAGCAAAACTGAGATCGCAAAGACAAATGTCCCCTCATTGTGCATCCAGATCTGTGCATGTGACCGCAGAGATAACAGAGAAACACATCATGAATGGAGCTTCTTAGATGGCAAACTTTGAGGGTTTAATTTAGATTAAACAGCCATGAATGACTAATCATTCAGACACTTAAAAATGACTGTCAGTGGATATGATTGAAAGATATCAAGGCTTTAGTGGCATTTATTAAAATCATCAAATGCTTTTCTCACTTGGTATTTTTGCTTTGGTTTCCAGAACAAATATATAAACATTCTGAAATCAAGATGGATTTACTTCAAAATGACTTAAGATATTAAGATATATTTCTGAAAAACTGAGTTTGTGCTTAAAACAAGATTGCAATTTTTTAGGTTATATATTTTTTCTTTCTTGCTTGCTTTCAGCAAAAATAAATGTTGACACGTTTAATATCTCGGGTCATTTAGCAGCAAATGTTTCGATACTTTTGTACAGTAAAACAAGACAATAATTCAGAGTAAGAATATCTTTTTTCGAAGCTTCAATCAAGTGCATTTACGTTTTCTGCGGGAAAAAATGTATCAAAATGTAGCGAGTTTATGCTTAGAGCAAAGGAAAGCAAGTTTATTTTTTGACCCCACTGGCAGATATATATACACTCACCTAAAGGATTATTAGGAACACCACACTAATACTGTGTTTGACCCCCTTTCGCCTTCAGAACTGCATTGATTCAACAAGGTGCTGAAAGCATTCTTTAGAAATGTTGGCCTAGAATAGCATCTTGCAGTTGATGGAGATTTGTGGGATGCACATCCAGCCGTTCCACCACATCCCAAAGATGCTCTATTGGGTTGAGATCTGGAGACTGTGGGGCCATTTTAGTACAGTGAACTCATTGTTCAAGAAACCAATTCGAAATGATTGGAGCTTTGTGACATGGTGCATTATCCTGCTGGAAGTAGCCATCAGAGGATGAGTGGATATGGTGGTCATGAAGGGATGGACATGGTCAGAAACAATGCTCAGGTAGGCCGTGGCATTTAAACGATGCCCAATTGGCACCAAGAGGCCTAAAGTGTGCCGAGAAAACACCCCCACACCATTACACCACCACCACCAGCCTGCACAGTGTGCACAATGTTCTCATTCTGTTTACGCCAAATTCTGACTCGACCATCTGAATGTCTCAACAGAAATTGAGACTCATCAGACCAGGCAACATTTTTCCAGTCTTCAACGGTCCAATTTTGGTGAGCTCGAGCAAATCGTAGCCTCTTTTTCCTATTTGTAGTGGAGATGAGTGGTACCCGGTGGGGTCTTCTGCTGTTGTAGCCCGTCCGCCTCAAGGTTGTGTGTGTTGTGGCTTCACAAATGCTTTGCTGCAGATCTCGGTTGTAACGAGTGCTTATTTCAGTCAAAGTTGCTCTTCTATCAGCTTGAATCAGTCGGCCCGTTCTCCTCTGACCTCTAGCATCAACAAGGCATTTTCTCCCACAGAACTGCCGCTTACTGGATGTTTTTCCCTTTTCACACCATTCGTAAATCCTAAACCCTAGAAATGGTTGTGCGTGAAAATCCCAGTAACGGAGCAGATTGTGAAATACTTAGCCACGCTCAACCATGCCACGCTCAAAATGGCTTAAATCACCTTTCTTTCCCAGTTTGGAGTTTGGAGATTGTCTTGACCAGGACCACAGCCCTAAATGCACTGAAGCAACTGCCACGTGATTGGTTGATTAGATAATTGCATTAATGAGAAATTGAACAGGTGTTCCTAATAATCCTTTAGGTGAGTGTATATATATATATATATATGTCAAAAACTCAGTAAAAAAATCATTTTCAAAGACATTGATGCTTCAATCAAGGGTCGTTACTGCAGAGATTTTGAGATCTTACGAATCGCGTTCACACATTTTTACAATTCGCCCGTCCACTTTATGTACGTGAGAGCGTTTACGGCCTAATGTAAAACACACTCGCGAGTGACGCACGCTGTGGCCGGCCGGCCTCCTGACTCGCGCTCATTTAGCTGTGTTTCTCCGTCATAAAGCTCTCGGCTGGTGTTTATCACACTGAAACAGTGAGCCGGTGGGGTCAGCGCTGATTCTGCAGGGTTTTTTAATCAGATCGTGCTGCGCATTGAGGTTTACTGCTGTCAGAACCAGCTGTGACCGTACAACAAGTGCGTCTTGTTTTTCAAAAGAACTAATTACATGTTTACTTATTTCAGCGAGTCTACTTTATTCTCCATAAATGCTGGAGCCCGTGCCAGAGTACACCGAGAGCGCACTAAACACGCTTTTAACTCTCAGCTGCGGTCGAGTTGCATTGCACTTCGTGACGTCGTTTTGGTCAGGTTTTTGTGGGGTGACCGGCAACACTCGGTGAGGTGATATCAGCCTGATACTCATGTACAGAGATTATATTACTGTTAATAATCACGGCACACTAATTATGACTGCATGTCAATCAGAGAGACAGCTGTGTTCTTATTAAGCTAAAACTAAAACTACTCGAATTTGTAGTTTGTAGTTGTAGTTAAATCTGAAAAAAAAAATGCATAAGTTAAAAAACTTAAACTCAAAAGTTCTCAACTAACCAAATTTAAATGCTAAAATTACTGAATTAAAAAATACATTAAAGCTAAAAAGAAATATTTTTTACAGACAAAAAATACTTTAAAATGATTAAACTTAAATTTAAAAAAACCCCGAAAATATAATAGTATGTAATAAAATACTAAAATAACACAATAAGTCCAAAAAACATGATAATTTATTTAAAAAAAAACATGGAAATACCCTGGTGCTATAAAAAATACCATGGTAAATGATGAAAAACATGTTAATACCATGGTACCGTGTAGAAAATACCATGGAAAATGATGAAAAAACCTGCTGTCACATGGTACTATCTCCAAAATAACATGGTAAATAATGAAAAACATGATATTACCATGGTTCTATCTCCATATTAACATGGTAAATGATGATAAACATGATATTATCATGGTACTATCTCCAAAATAACATGGTAAATGATGAAAAACATGATATTACCATGGTACTATCTCCAAAATACCATGGTAAATGATGATAAACATGATATTATCATGGTACTATCTCCAAAATACCATGGTAAATGATGAGAAACATGATATTACCATGGTACTATCTCCATAATAACATAGTAAATGTCCGAAAACATGGTATAGCCATTGTACCATGTAAAAACGACCTTGGGAAATGACCAAAAACACCATGGTATTACCCTGACAACATTTCCAAAATACATTGGTAAATGTTTTAAAACATGATATTAGCATGTAGAAATACCATACGGTAAATGACCAAAAACACCATGGTATTACCCTGGTATAATCTCCAAAACACCATGGTTAATATCTTAAAACATAGTATTACCATCAGTGTATTCACCCTCACGTCATAAATCTTGTGCAAAAAACTAGCTGCGACAATCTACGATTCTGTTATTTAATCATGAGATATTGAAACTTTCTGCAAAACAACAACAAAAAAACATCCCATGGTATGATTTATCCGCTGTTTTTGACATCGGGACCCACAAGGGAAAAAAAATTCTGTTATTACTATCATTGTGGGGACATTTGGTCCCCATAACGTAGGGAAGAACATATACACACACACAGCACTCCAGAGACACATCAACATATGACAAAATCACATCAAAACTGAGCAGTTAAAGTTAAAATTATACTATCAAATAATTAACGGTATGTTTTTAGACTTATAACTCCATCTTGAACATGTGCCATGATAATATATGGTGCGTGCATAATTATTATGTAAATTGATTTTCTGATCATATTTTTTTTTATCCAAGCCCATTTTGACCAATTCCAAACCACATCAACCTTAACTACTACTATTAATGTTGTATTTCATCATTTATAAGTGATACATAATTGGGCTGGAGGTGAAAAACGCCTTATATTCAGGTGTGCATAGTTACAAAATTAATCATTATTAAGATTGATGTGGTTTGGAATTGGTCAAAATAGGCTTGGAAAAAAAATATATGATCAGAAAATGCATGATAATTATGCACACACTGTATTTTCAAGTATTTTTGCAGCACAGTACTGAATAATATTGACTGAAATAAAATTTTTATGTAAAAAAAATAACTAATAAAAACAAAAAATGCACATTTAAAAAAAATACTAAAACTTAAAAACTAAAATAAAAACTGAAAATACAAAAATAAAAGTTAATTCGAAATGTTCATAAATAATATAATAGTATATAAATAATAGTAAAATAAAACACTATACATATTATCAATTCCAAAATCCAATGGTACATTGTTTATATATATATATATATATATATACTCTGAAAAATGCTGGGTTAAAATTGGACTAACCCAGCGTATGGGTTAAATGTTTGACCCAACCTGCTGGGTAGATTTATTTATTTAACTGAACTATTGATTAAAAATGACTGTATTTCTTACTTAAAATAAGCCCAAATGATGTTGGAAATGAACATTTATTAATATGTTTAAGAAATGAACATTTAATAATAATTAAACAATAAACATTAATTAAATTGCTTATTAATAAATGTTCACCTTTTGATTATTACTGTTGCCTTATGTGTCGGATTTTTAATATCCAACATATTTTGGGTTCATTTTAAGAATTATAAAATGACCAAACCTTTAACCCAACCACTGACGCAATCGCTGGATTTGTCCATTTTCAACCCAACATGTGGAGAATACCATGGTAAATGATAAAGAAAACATGTTATTACCATTATACAACATCCAAAATGCCACAGCAAATGTCCAAAAAATATGGTAATACCAAAGTCAGGGTTGGGGAGTAACGAAATACAAGTAACTTAGTTACGTGTTTAAAATACACAATTTGAGTGACTGTGTTTGATTTTAAATGGGTGGTAATCAGATTACAGTTCCATCTGAAAAGTGTTTTAGATTACCAAAGTGATTACTTTGAGTTTTAATGTCATTTAAACAGCGATTGGTGATTCTCTGACTCTGACCGTCTGAAAAAGACGAGTTCAGTTTCATGTTTTCCACTGTTTTCATGTTTTGTTGTTTGTGAGTCATTTTATAATTCACTCGTCACTGCAACTTTTTCTCACTATTTGCTTTTTCCCCTCAAAATTGTGAGTTTGCATTTCACAATTCTGACTTCTTTTTCTCAGAATTGCGAGATTTAAACTCACAATTGCAAGTTATAAAGTCAGAATTGGGAGATATAAACTGACAATACTGACTTTTTTTCTTGCAATTGTGAATTTAGTATGTGAGTTTATATCTCATAATTCTGACTTTTCTCAGTATTTTCAGTTTATATCTCATAATTCTGACTTTTCTCAATATTGCGAGTTTATATCTCATAATTCTGACTTTTCTCAATATTGTCAGTTTATATCTCATAATTCTGACTTTTCTCAATATTGTGAGTTTATATCTCATAATTCTGACTTTTCTCAATATTGCGAGTTTATATCTCATAATTCTGACTTTTCTCAATATTGTGAGTTTATATCTCATAATTCTGACTTTTCTCAATATTGTGAGTTTATATCTCATAATTCTGACTTTTCTCAATATTTTCACTTTATATCTCATATTTTTGATTTTTCTTAATATTGCGATTTTATCTCATAATTCTGACTTTATAACTCACAATTGCAACTTTATATCACACAATTCTGAGGGAAAAAGTCAGAATTGTGAGATAAAAACTCACAATGACCTTTTTTGTGTTTGTTTCACACTTATTAGTATTCCAAAGTATTCTAAAGTATTTAGATGAAGTTACAAAACTCGAGTAATGTAACGAAATACATTACAAATGACTTTTTAAAGCATGTATTTTGTAATCTGTAGTGAAATACATTTTAAAAGTGACCCACCCAGCCCTGACCATAGTATATAAAAATCGTAATGAATCGACATGTAAGAACAGAACGAGGTTTAAAGTTCTCTCTCACGTGAACCGTGCCGTCCGGCCATGTGCTAATTGCTTTATTGTGCCTTCGGTAAACACGACACAGTCACATATCTGAAACAACGGCTCCGTGTGTGTGTGCGTCTGCCGGCCCTCGACACACGTGAGTCTCCGAGTGAGTAAGAGACGAGCTGCAAGTCGCAGCAGGATCTGAGCGCCGGCCGCGGAGAGCAGCGTCTCGCCAGCGTTAAGCCGCTGTTACCAACAACCGACCCGTTTCATCAAAACAGAAACCAGCGTGCGAGAGAATCGGATTGGTGTCTGCACATTTATCCTTCACACACTCGTGTTTGCATTCGTAGCGATGACGGATCACCGTCTCGATGTTGATAGATCATTTATTTGGCTTTCTCAAACTATTGCTCTAGAAGACAAGGCCCGTCTCTTCACTCTCATTTTCGGCGAGACGTCTTATAATGCACACTGTCACGTCTGTGAATTTATGGCGCAGGCATTGATCTCTATAAACACATGCCAACAGATTGATGTCGCTCAACGCCGAAGCTGGATTAGCTCGTCCCGTTCGCAGACGGCAGATATATCCGTCAGGGAATTTGAATTTGTAAACACAGAGGTGAACGACTGGCCAATGCGTTGAAGGAAAGGGTTTCTTATGTTTTTACTGGATAATAACTTTCATGTAGTGTGTAATAACGCCGAGTCGCCAATCAATCACGACGGACTGACCAATCAGAGCGGAGCAGGCTCTCAGAAAGGCGGGGTTTAGAGAGAGCGAGTCTGCGATGAATGTTCTGAGAAAGTGTTTTTGGTTACACTTTATTTTAAGGTGTAATTATATGTTTAAGTACTGAGTAGTATTAAGTAACTACATTGGGGTTTGGTTTAGTTGCATGTAATTATGCCAAATTTATAGTTATTACTACAGTAACTACTAGGGGTGGCACGGTACATGAAAAACCGTTCGGTTCGCTTGTCTCGGTTCGGTTCGTGTGTGCATCGCACGGTTCGATGCATGCGCACTGTAGCCGTACCCGTGTTCAGACAGTTTCGTGCGAACATACATATAGACAGTAAAAGTGTAAGTTTAAGAGTAAGTGGCCGTTCACATATCGTGTCTTTTGCACGCGCATATTCATTATTTCCTATGCAAGTGCGCTCAAAATGGAAGCAACGCGGCCGCGCTTTCCACGCTTTTTTACATATATGAACGGCCCCGAATGAAGGCTGCCCGGATTTGGTGGATGTGCCCGTGTCGTTAACAATACACATGCTCTTTTTTATGCCAAACAATCGAAAAGCACGTCATCATCAATGTCTTCTCTCTCGCTGTATCAAAATCTCAGCAGCTTTTACTCAGAGACGGTCCCAATAACGTGCTTAAAGTCGAGTCAAATTCAGTTAGTGCACGATTACACTACAAAAATGTTAATACTGTATCCTAAATGGTGGATAATGAAGCTAATAAGCTGTATATCATATGCTGAAGGAAATTTCTGGAGTGTTAAAGATTAAAGGAAGAATAAGAACCGAAAACCGTGATACGAACCGAACCGTGGGTTTTGTGAACCGTGCCACCCCTAGTAACGACATGTAACAATGACACTGTAAAATAAAGTGTTAACGTGTTTTTTGACTTTGTGTAATGGAGGACAGATACTAGAGGTTGCAGCCAGGACCTGAGTAGAGGAGTTATATTGGTGCCGTGACCCGGATGGGAGTGAGTGTAATGGAGGCCAGGTAGTAGTTGCTGTGTTCGAGTAAACCTCACGACTCTGATCTCGAGAGATGCTCTAGCGACAGATGCAGGCTTTAGCCTCCTTGTTAGAGCGTCTGACTCTCATCCTGGAAGACCCAGGTTCGAGGCCAGCTCAGAGTGGGTCGAGTAAGACCTGAGTAGAGGAGTTATATTGGTGCCGTGACCCGGATGGGAGTGTGTGTAAATGAGGCCATTTAGTAGTTGCTGTGTTCGAGTAAACCTCACTACTCTGACCTCGAGAGATGCTCTAGCGACAGATGCAGGCTTTAGCCTCCTTGTTAGAGCGTCTGACTCTCGTGCTGCAAGACCCAGGTTCGAGGCCAGCTCAGAGTGGGTCGAGTAGGACCTGAGTAGAGGAGTTATATTGGTGCCGTGACCCGGATGGGAGTGTGTGTAAATGAGGCCATTTAGTAGTTGCTGTGTTCGAGTAAACCTCACTACTCTGACCTCGAGAGATGCTCTAGCGACAGATGCAGGCTTTAGCCTCCTTGTTAGAGCGTCTGACTCTCGTGCTGCAAGACCCAGGTTCGAGGCCCGAGGCCCGTTCAGAGCGGGTCAAGTAGGACCTGAGTAGAGGAGTTATATTGGTGCCGTGACCCGGATGGGAGTGAGTGTAATGGAGGACAGTTAGTAGTTGCTGTGTTCGAGTAAACGTCACTACTCTGACCTCGAGAGATGCTCTAGCGATAGACGCCAGGGGTTGTAGCCTTCAGCCTCCTTGTTAGAGCGTCTGACTCTCGTGCTGGAAGACCCAGGTTCGAGGCCCGTTCAGAGCGGGTCAAGTAGGACCTGAGTAGAGGAGTTATATTGGTGCCGTGACCCGGATGGGAGTGAGTGTAACGGAGGTCAGCTAGTAGTTGCTGTTTTCGAGTAAACCTCACTACTCTGACCTCGAGAGATGCTATTGCGACAGATGATAGGGGTTGCAACCTTTAGCCTCCTTGTTAGAGCGTCTGACTCTCGTGCTGGAAGACCCAGGTTCGAGACCCGAGGCCCGTTCAGAGCGGGTCAAGTAGGACCTGAGTAGAGGAGTTATATTGGTGCCGTGACCCGGATGGGAGTGAGTGTAATGGAGGCCAGGTAGTAGTTGCTGTGTTCGAGTAAACCTCACTACTCTGATCTCGAGAGATGCTCTAGCGACAGATGATAGGGGTTGCAGCCTTTAGCCTCCTTGTTAGAGCGTCTGACTCTCGTGCTGGAAGACCCAGGTTCGAGACCCGAGGCCCGTTCAGAGCGGGTCAAGTAGGACCTGAGTAGAGGAGTTATATTGGTGCCGTGACCCGGATGGGAGTGAGTGTAATGGAGGCCAGGTAGTAGTTGCTGTGTTCGAGTAAACCTCACTACTCTGATCTCGAGAGATGCTCTAGCGACAGATGCAGGCTTTAGCCTCCTTGTTAGAGCGTCTGACTCTCGTGCTGCAAGACCCAGGTTCGAGGCCCGAGGCCCGTTCAGAGCGGGTCAAGTAGGACCTGAGTAGAGGAGTTATATTGGTGCCGTGACCCGGATGGGAGTGAGTGTAACGGAGGTCAGCTAGTAGTTGCTGTTTTCGAGTAAACCTCACTACTCTGACCTCGAGAGATGCTCTTGCGACAGATGATAGGGGTTGCAGCCTTTAGCCTCCTTGTTAGAGCGTCTGACTCTCGTGCTGGAAGACCCAGGTTCGAGGCCGGCTCAGAGCGGACCCGGGTAGAGGGGTTACACTTGGATGCATGTGAACTCCTAAAACAAAAATAACAACAGCCTGTGTGTTTGCTTCTGCACATGTGTGTAAAATACAGTCTTACAGCTGAACACATTTTGAAGCTTTCATTTACTCCGAGTGTGTTCTCCCAAGGCCACTTACTCAAATAACTAAAAATAAATGTTTTCTGCGTAATTATACAGTGTGTGATGAGATGAAATGAGCGTGGCTCTTGTGATGAGTGTGAGTGTGTGTTTTGAGGGGAGGAAAGTGATCAAATTTGTGGTATCGTATGATTAAAACATGATGGTCCGTCAGCCTGCACTTGTTATTGTACGTGGAGGCCTAAAAATAAAGAGCTTTAAGGCTTCTGGAAAACAATCGAGCATGAATGCTCATTTCATTTTCTTTCTTTTCGCATGCATATTTGTCATTCATTTGACGACATTTGAAAACATCCTCAGTTGTCTTTCGGAGCTCAGGAAACCAGAGTTTCTCTACAAATTCATTTGAGGAAATAAAATACTTGTGATAAAGTAAGAGTACTGAAGCTCGGACCTTTTGTCGAGGAATGATCTCGGACTTTTGATTGCAAGATACTCCTGAATGTTACACATTAAACACACGGGAATTAGATGTAAACGTGCCTTAATTAGTTCGAGAGCACTGAAATTACCTGAGGCTTTTACTATTCAAGAGCTGAAACTAAAACAATATTTATAGAAATTCAATGGCTTCTCAAAAATTCCAAACATTCAATAAATGTTAAAACCACACCAGCTGTGTGTGTGTGTGTGCTGGGGTCTTGAATTTTGTGAAGCCATTCACAGAGTTATTTTCTTGAAGTGGTGTGTGTGTGTGTGTGTAAATGGGGAAGAAACGAACAGAATGAGCTCATTCAGAGTTCGCCTCGTGCTCAATACACCATTTGTCCCCTGTAGAGTAAACAGCGGCTCTGGAATCCCTCTAGTGTGGTGCTGCAGGAGGAACGCAGCAGTTCATCACCGCGTCCGGCTCTGAAAATCCAAACAGCCCTAAAGGTCTCCAACAGAACTGCAGTGTTGCGGGCTGATGTGTGAGAGCGGCTCCGAAGAGACTGAAAAGGCTTTTGTGGAGGTCAAAGATGGAAAAGAAACGGTTTGTGAGGGGAAAAACTTTGAAGGAAATGACAACTGGGAAACTGAAACACAAATACTGAATGCGAACATTAACATACACCAGCGGTGAAGAAACTGTCATCTAAAAATCCTCCTTTCATATTTACAATAGTATTACCATTGAGCCATCCATTCATCCATCCATTCATTCATCCATCCATTCATTCATCCATCCATCCATTCATTCATTCATTTTTCATCCATCCATCCCCACCCACCCATCCATCCATTCACCCAACCATGCATCCATTCTTCCATCCATACATTCATTGATTCATTCATTCATCCATCCAATCAGCCATTAATTAGTTCATTCATTCATTCTTTCATCCCCATCCACCCATCCATACATTCATTCATTCATTCTTTCATCCATCCAATCATCCATTAAATAGTTCATTCATTCATTCATCAATTCATTCATTCTTTCATCATCCCCATCCATCCATCCATCCACCCATCCATCCATTTTTCCATCAATCCATTCATCCATCCATTCTTCCACCAATCCATTGATCCATCCATCCATCATCCATCCACCCATTCTTCCATCCATTCATCCAACCATCTATCCATTCTTCCATCAATCCATTGATCCATCCATTCTTCCATCCATCCATCCATTCTTTCATCATCCATTCTTCCATCCATCCATCCATTCTTTCATCATCCATTTATCCATTCATTTATCCATCCATCCATTCTTCCATCATCCATTTATCCATCATTCATCCATCCATTCATCCATCCAACCATGCATCCATCCATCCATCCATTCTTCCATCCATTCATCAATTCATCCACCCATCCATTCTTCCATCCATCTAACCATGCATCCATTCATCCATCCATCCATTCTTCCATCCATTCTTTCATCATCCATTTATCCATTCATTCATCCATCCTTCCATTCTTCCATCATCCATTTATCCATCATTCATCCATCCATCCATCCATCCAACCATGCATCCATCCATCCATTCTTCCATCCATCTAACCATGCATCCATTCATCCATCCATCCATCCATCCATTCTTCCATCATCCATTTATCCATCATTCATCCATCCATTCATCCATCCAACCATGCATCCATCCATCCATCCATTCTTCCATCCATTCATCAATTCATCCACCCATCCATTCTTCCATCCATCTAACCATGCATCCATTCATCCATCCATCCATTCTTCCATCCATTCTTTCATCATCCATTTATCCATTCATTCATCCATCCTTCCATTCTTCCATCATCCATTTATCCATCATTCATCCATCCATCCATCCATCCAACCATGCATCCATCCATCCATTCTTCCATCCATCTAACCATGCATCCATTCATCCATCCATCCATCCATTCTTCCATCATCCATTTATCCATCATTCATCCATCCATCCATCCATCCATCCATCCAACCATGCATCCATCCATCCATCCATTCATCCATCCATTCTTCCATCCATTCATCAATTCATCCATCCTACATAAAAGCAGATATACAACAATGAAGTATAGCAGTATAAACCCAAACCCAATGAAGCTACTGAGAGAGTCTGACTATAAATATACCACATATATAAATAGTTACCTGTACATTAACTAAAAACCACACCAATGCTTTGCCATAAATACTGCACATGTGCAAAGAGAAACACTGTCAGTCCAGCAGCTGGATGGGGAACAGTGCAAGAGGATTTTACTGCATGATCACGTAAACAAACATAACTGAGTCTTTTGTACGATTGTATGTACACAACCGTGCGTGTAGAAAGTGTCTAGCGCACATAGAGGAGAGTTACTACAGGTGGTGTGTGTGTGGCACTCTCAGAATTGCACAAAAAGTTTCATGTGGTAAGGTTGGGGAGTGTTTGGTGGGAGGTGAGATACATTCTTTACATTTTAGTCTTGTGGATTGAACACAAAAACTATTTTACTTAGATAAAAATACAATATACATATTTCACAATAGACATTGGATACACATCGGTAAATATCTGTGATTATTCCTCATTTAGAGTGTGTGTGTGTGTGTGTGAGGGGGCACTGAGGTTAGATGTTATCTAATCTCTCTTCAGCTACTGTGTTTAAGTGTAATTATAGAGTTGAATCGCTCTTCTTCGCAGCTTTGAAGTGGTTCACAGATCAAGAGACGCCCTTAACGGCCCTTAATAGAGCGTGAATCTGCATCACACACATCCAGAGCGGCGCGAGAAAACACACACTTCATTTATTTACAGTGACAGCAGACAAAGAACATTATCACACAAGCATCACATGCGGGGTTATAAATCACAGAAAACAACCTCCATTCACACACGTTTTTAGTGACTTTCCTAATGTTTCTGGAGATGCCCGCAATCGAAAGCCTCAAATATTTCTCCTCAGATGATCTGAGCTGCTTTCCACATATCTATGCTTTTACTGTAAGATGATTATTGACTCGTGAGCTACAAAAGAGCAATAAAATGCTCCTCTGGGCACAAACGTTCACCCGTGCAAAAACGATGATAATCTCTTGAGTTATCCAGCTGGTTATGCAACACACTGGTAATTAGCAGAAGTGTCTTGTCTCAACATGCATGGCCAAATGAAACCAAACGCTCTTACAGTAATTATGTCAATCTTCTGCGATTGCTCGGGGATCTTCCTAAAACACATCCTCTGAAACATCTCCAGCGCTTCAAACGCGCTTATGATCTGCTGACAGAAACACATTATTTGGAGTCTTTTAAGCCAGTGTGGGACGATTTGAGTCTTTTTCACATGACATTCATTCATAAAGGAGCAAAAATTATTAGCTGGACCACAATACTGAACACAGAATTGCATTAACACAAAAGTTTGGGCTTGAAAGTAATACTAATGTAATAATAATAATAATGAACAAAAAAGAGTCAAGTAAATTCACTGAAGACTAAAATAGGCTAAATAAGCGTCTGCTAAAACGACAACACGGTAAATAAATACATTGAAGTTATTTTCCGCTAAAAGTGCCGGTTAAATTAATGCTGTATTAATACTGTAAATACAAAATAACTATATAACTATAAAAATAACTAAACAACCAACCATCCAATCAAATAAATTAATAAAGTTATTTAATAAATAAATAAATAATTTTGAAAAAAATGGTTATTTTTTAAATAAATAAAAATATTTAGTAAATAAATAAACAATTTTGCAAAAATAAATAGTTATTTTTGTAAATAAAAAATATTTAATAAATAAATAAATAAATACATTCATACATACCTAAATATTTTTGAACACATTATTTTTGGAAATAAATAAAAAATATTTTGGGGAAAAAATAGAATATTTAGGAAACAAATAAATAAATGTTGTTTTGGAAATAAATAAATAAAAGTTATTTTTGAAAAACAAAAACAAAAATAATTTTGGAAATAAATAAATAAAAGATTTTTAAATAAATAATTAGAGCAAGCAGCCAAGTTATTTTGGATGAAAGTGTCTGCTAAATGTAATGTAATAAATGTAATTAAATTACTCAACAAAGTTTGGTTACACTTTATTTTAAGGTGTCTTTGTTTCACTGTAATTATACGTTAAAGTACTGAGTAATAATAAGAAACTACATGTACTTACTATAGGTTTAGGATTTGAGTTTGCATGTAATTATGCATAATTTATAGTTATTACTATAGTAACTACATGTAACAATGACACTGTAAAATAAAGTGTTACCCAAAGATTCTTATATGTATAATTGCAATTATTGAAATAACAACCAGTTATCCGTGGGTAAAAGTCTTTTGTATGTATATATGTGTGTGTGTGTGTGTGTGTGTGTGTTTTGTGTAAATCCTCCATCCTGATATATTGTTTGCCGATTATGGTTGATCCTATCGAGTTCACCTCGTGTTGAGTGTCATAAAGAGAAGCTACACATCACACCATTCGCTCGTGAGGAGGTCAGCGTCCTGAGCTGCAGAAGCGTTTGTGTGGGGAAACCGAACACCTGGAGGAAGCCCTCGTCCTGACGTCACAGGTGCGAGTCTTTTGTGAGCGTTTAGATATAATGACACACGGACGGTCACTTCCTCTGTTCTCCAACAACTAACTGATCTCTGACGTGTCCCACGAGTCTCATGCAAACTCTCTCTCTGTCTCTGGAGACGCAGCGTTCTGTACAGGATAATTTTCCCTCTGTCCTCATTCCCATGTAATATAATGCACATCACCAAATGTTTCTCTTTTCCTTTGTTTCTTGCTATTCTTTTCTTATTATCCCATGTTACATGAGCACACACACACACACACACACACACACACACTGAGCTCATTGTCACTTGAAAAACATTTTCCTCCTCAATAATTAATTTTTTTTTAATCAGTGGCAGAGACGCCATGCGGGCAGAACTCACTTGAACATTTAATTTCCTCTTATCTTGCCTTATTGATTTCCAAGAAAGTAAAATGCGAGTCCAAACATCACTCTGGAGTGTAAAAACGCAGCTGTTTGTTTTGGACCGAAGCCATCTCGATCAATACGAAATACAGTTTAAACACTGTTACTCATGTTTACTGAACACGAGGACATAACTTCAGTCAAACCCTAATCCCAAAGAAAACAATTAGAATTTTTAAAATGTGTATGATAATGTAATCAAATATGTACAAATATGTATTGATAATAATATACTATATTTCATTCACTTATCACTTACGATATTATATATTATTTATTTTATCTTCATATTTAATGAAAAAGTATTATAAATAATATAAAAATCCTATGATATTATGAACATTTTTTTAATAAGTATATATATATATTTTTTTAATTATATATATATATATATATATATATATATATATATATATATATATATATATATATTATATAGGTTTATGTCCCCAAAATATATTCACATAAACTTACACCCACACACACACGTTGTGTTTTCATGGTTTATGGGGACATTCCATAGGCGTAATGGTTTTTATACTGTACAAACTGTAAATTCTGTCCCCCTACACTACCCCTACCCCTAAACCTACCCATCACACAAAATGTTCTGCTATTTTACATTTTTAATAAAGATAATTCTGTACGATTTATAAGCTTGTTTCCTCATGGGGACCAAAACATTTTTTGCAATCATAGTGAGGACATTCCATAGGTGTAATGGTTTTTTATACTGTACAAACTGTACATTCTGCCCCCCCCCCCCCCTCCCACACACACACACACACGTACACACACACACTTTCTAGTTTGTGATGGAAATGTTGGGAAAACAAAAAAACGAGTTTTTCTCGCCAGTTATTCCAGTTGTAATTAGTTTTCTTGTTATGACAGTGAATGATGGACAGACTTATTTCACATGAGCCTCGTCTCATATTCCTGATCCTCTATTGTCTGCTCTAAACAGGTGCAGAACTGGTCAAAGACTGTAATCCTGAAGGACGCAGCAGGTCGAGGTTAAAGAGATGGGCTTTAACCTGCTTTCAAATCCACAACGGCTCAATCCTTCCAAAACAAAACCAGGCTTCAATGCCAAAACAGTCTGACACACAGCTGTGATCCACTCGACGCTGACCGATGCCCAGAGAAACACTATCAGGCTTATCCTAAATACTCATCCTATCTCTATCTCTTGCCTTCATTACGGTATAATGATCAACCGCAGGCCTAATCAGCCTGATATCCAGCAGCTCAAACTGTCGTCAAATGTGCAATAATGCAGGACTTGACGACTATGAAAAAAAAACATCTGAACTATATAAAATTGTCTCTAAAGTATTAGTATGGAAAGCATGAAAATTCTTAACTGAATTCATGTTTGCATGATCTTAAAAACACAGAAGTGAGTTTTATAAACAAATATAATAAAATTAATAACTGTATATATATATATATATATATATATATATATATATATATATATATATATATAAAGCAATTGTGTGTGTATGCAAATTATTATAATTTTTAAAATTCTTTATTAATTTATATCATATTTATATTAATTAAACATGAAAAATAAATACAAACTTAAAGTGTTATGTAAATAAATATAATAGGCAAATAAAAAACATTTGTAATAAATTTGGAAAATTGTTTTGATATTGAAATGTGTGTGTGCGCGTGTTTTTGTGTGATAATTAATAATGAGTAATAATTTACATATATATATTTTAATATTTAATAACTAGTAATATACAGTGTAAATATGTATATAATTAAATATTATAGAATTTTTCATTTCATTAAATATGAAGAACAAATAAATAATAGATAACAAAAAATGATCTTATGTGACATGTAAATGAAATATACCAATATTAATTTAAATTAATATATTATTATAATAATATAAAATAAGAAATAATTATAAATAATCTCATTGTATATTATATCATTATTTGTTTAATTTATATAATAATCATAGACATTAAATATAAAGTGTAGTGAATAATTAAAAAGAACATATATATATATATATATATATATATATATATAAATAATATAAACTATACGATTCTTATGTGCTATGAATAATAATATATTAAAACATATAAAGAGAGAATTGAAAGTGGGGCAGTGAAGTAGAGCACAAATACCTGTAGACAAAACTGGTACAGAAAGAACAGATATGGAAAGAAAAAAAGAGAAAGAGAGACAGAGAGAGAGAGAGAGATACAGAGAGAGAGAGGGAGAAAGAGAGACAGAGAGAGAGAGAGAGAGAGAGATACAGAGAGAGAGAGGGAGAGAGAGAGAGAGAGGGAGAGATAGATACAGAGAGAGAGAGGGAGAGAGAGAGACAGAGAGAGAGAGAGAGAGTGTTGTTGTTGTTGTTGGACTCAATGCCTCTGCAGGGAACGTTCATTGTGTGTGTGTGTGTGTGTGTAAAGTCTGACCTCATTCAGGTCCAGTGCTCATTGTCCTGAGCGAAGAGCCCAGCGGGAGAGACCCGTGCCGGGCTCCGAGTGGCCCGCAGCGGCCCGGGACAGACGTCTAAGCCTGGGGGCGGTGTTACCTGGAGAGAGGTGTGTGAGTTACTGTCCCAATGCCTTCAGGAGCAAAATCAAACCGTCATGTGAAGCTCTTTGATTGTTTTTACGCATAAACCACAATAAAACCCAAATGAGATCACATGTGCACCAGTTTATTCTTTGATGTGGAAACAACAGAGCAGCCGACCACATGAAATCTATGATTATATAAAAGTGTTTTGAATATAGGAGCAGTGTGGGAAGTCCATATATGGACATGGTCGGATAAATTATGCAAATTACTAACTGCATGCAGACAATTCCTCATAAAATAAACTGGATTCCTCAACTTTAGAACAAATGAGATGGTTTCCTTACATATTCAAGTTGAAAATAATCAGGAATATTGATAAGACTTTACAATAAGTTATCATATGTGTTACAGTATCATAAAGTTTGTTGCTAGTTCAAGTCCATTAAATAATAACTTTTGACTTCAATACTGTATTAAATGTTGAGATTAACATTAACCAAGATTAATAAATGCTTGTAGAAGTCCACAGATCTTAATCACAGGAGTGGCGCCTCCGTTTCCGCCAGGATGGACATTGACCGGCTGCACGACGTGAGCGGCGTCACCTACACATAATGACTAAGACCGATCCGTTCCTGCTATCTGACACTTTGTCCCGATGTGACAGATCGACGGCCACGAGGAGCTGCCGCTTCCCACCTGAGCCCGGAATAAAAGACTAGTGACCAAACGCAGGTGTTTATTAATCATGTGTGAGCGCCTGAACACGTACAGTCGACTTTATCTCTGCTAAACAAACTGACCTTTGACCTGTGGAATCCTCCAGTCAAATAACATGACAAGTGCTTTTCCTTGAAGGGGTCGAAGGTCTGTTCTGCTTTTCCTCCCTGTTCATCTTTCTTAAGTGTGTAATGTTGCTGTTTGAGCATGAAAAAGTCCTTTTTCTTCACAAAAGTGCTCATTTAAATAATTCATGCGCAGAATAAAGGGGCGGGGCCTGCTTGAGTTCGTTAATAGTGTGTTGAATCTGGCGGTTATGGGAAGGCATTTCCCAAACATCAATCACAACACGCCGCTCCAGCCGACCAATCAGAGCACAGTGAGCTTTTCAGAAGGAGGGGCTTCATAGAGACAGGAACTAAACAGAGCGTTACTGACAGACTGGGAAGAGAGGTGCTGAAAAAAAAAATGGAGAATATGAGGAAAATAATGCATTTTTTGATATTCAAACATGAAAACCTTTTCTAGTAGAGCCGAAAACAATATCAGGACTGAAAATGGGCATGATCGGTCCTCTTTAATGGAGAATCCACATGCACAAAACACACTTTTTTGAGCTCAAAAAGTACCAAATAAGAGCTTTGACTATGAAACTAAGCATTTAAGTATCATCTTAATAAGCCATATTGGCAAAAAACAGAGTGACGGATGATATTTAAGCGCATTTCATTAAAGTAGTCTCATATACTGTTAAAAAGCACTCTTTGATTTACATTATTTTCAGAATTATATGTTACTTTTTGGCCATATAAATACCAACAAATGCATCAAACTGCATATTTTTGTTCAGTTTGGGCCTCTGAGAATATGCAAACTGCTTTTCTTTTTTAAAATATTTTGTCTAAAAGTTCAAAAACCGTTCCATTTCAAATATATATATATATATGTATTTCTGACTATTACTTCATATATCAGGCTTTACAGGGTTGTAAAGTGTTATTTTGATGGCTACCATGGTATGGGAATCTTCATATCTCGCTATGAAATTATAGGGTTACATTTTACGTAATCATGCACAGATTTACGTGCTCATTTTGGTGTTCCGTATACGTCAGAAAACAGCCTCAATGACCAAAAATCTTCAAAGAATGCTGAGAAATTTCTTCAGTGACTTCTAAATACATCAACCTGGACAATTTACTAGCTTGAAGATTTCCCAGAGGTTACAAACAGCTCAAAATGACAGTGACTATTTTACTGTACACTAAACATACTCCACCCTTCTTTCAATTCACACCCTCGTGTCTAAACTGCAAGATGTAAATAATAAAGGAATGCTTTTGAACAAAAAATGACACTTTAAAATGCATGTCATACAACTTAAATCTTTCAACACTACGATCCTCACCACCCGTGTAAACAGGCACAGCCTTATTTCGATGTCAAAGAGCACCTAAAGAGATGCACAACCCCTCATCATAAATCAGCTGTCATTTAAAATCATAACTGCTCCAACAATTATTCAATCATATTTCCTCTTAGCTCAGCATTGGATGTGACAAGCTCAATCTGAAACCTCCTGGACTGAAGACGAATTAGTTTAGCACAAAAACGACAGTTGCGTAAGAGACAAAAATAGGAAGGTTATTACATCGTATTGGATCTGATCACGGAAACGCATCAGAAAACAATTCACGCATTTGTGCACAAAAGCTTCTCCTGAAATCTCCTCTCAAGAGTATAAAAACAATGCAAGTGAGCGGGTTTGACAGGTGCGGTATGTGGAATGTAAAAGTTTTGCAATGCTATTCAGTTCTGCAAAGAAAACAGACACAAATACACACCCATATTACTGTGGGTGTGTATGTGTTTTTGTGTATTTGTGTGAACGTATGCATGAAGCTCGGGAATCCCTCTATCGAACAACAGATTATTATGACCCACCTCTGTAGGCTCTTAATCGAGTATCAATGTTTGTCTCAGATGTTTTATCTTGAATTCTTGAGGAAAAATAAAAACTTTGAGACAATTGTTGTCAAACAGTAAGATTATAGGGTAAGACTTTATTTCAGTGCTCCCAAACAGACATTCTTCTGAATGTATAAAATCTTTGGAACTACTTGTCAGTTTATTCTACTAACCTGAACCTAACAGTCTACTAATACTCTAATGATAGTTAGTTGACATGTAGTTACAAATTAAGGAGTTTGTTGACATGTAGTTGCAAATTAAGGCAAGTTTGTTGACATGTAGTTGACATCTAGTTACACATTAATGAGTTAGTTGACATGTAGTTGCAAATTATGGAGTTAGTTGACATGTAGTTGCAAATTATGGAGTTAGTTGACATGTAGTTGCAAATTAAGGAGTTAGTTAACATGTAGTTGCAAATTAAGGTAAGTTTGTTGACATGTAGTTGCAAATTATGGAGTGAGTTGACATGTAGTTGCAAATTAAGGAGTTAGTTAACATGTAGTTGCAAATTAAGGTAAGTTTGTTGACATGTAGTTGCAAATTATGGAGTGAGTTGACATGTAGTTGCAAATTATGGAGTTAGTTGACATGTAGTTGCAAATTAAGGAGTTAGTTAACATGTAGTTGCAAATTAAGGTAAGTTTGTTGACATGTAGTTGCAAATTATGGAGTGAGTTGACATGTAGTTGCAAATTATGGAGTTAGTTGACATGTAGTTGCAAATTAAGGAGTTAGTTAACATGTAGTTGCAAATTAAGGTAAGTTTGTTGACATGTAGTTGCAAATTATGGAGTGAGTTGACATGTAGTTGCAAATTATGGAGTTAGTTGACATGTAGTTGCAAATTAATGAGTTAGTTGACATGTAGTTGCAAATTAAGGAGTTAGTTGTCATGTAGTTGCAAATTAAGGCAAGTTTGTTGACATGTAGTTGCAAATTAATGAGTTAGTTGACATGTAGTTGCAAATTAAGGAGTTAGTTGACATGTAGCTACAAAAAAGAGTTAATTGACATGTAGTTGCAAATTAAGGCAAGTTTGTTGACATGTAGTTGCACATTAATGAGTTAGTTGACATGTAGTTACACATTAATGAGTTAGTTGACATGTAGTTGCAAATTAAGGAGTTAGTTGACATATAGTTACAAATTAATGAATTAGTTGACATGTAGTTGCAAATTAAAGAGTTAGTTGACATGTAGTTACACATTAATGAGTTAGTTGACATGTAGTTGCAAATTAAGGAGTTAGTTGACATGTAGTTGCAAATTAAGGCAAGTTTGTTGACATGTAGTTACACATTAATGAGTTAGTTGACATGTAGTTGCAAATTAAGGCAAGTTTGTTGACATATAGTTACAAATTAATGAATTAGTTGACATGTCAATTTACTCTCTTTAATTTGCAACTACATGTAGTTACAGATTAATGAGTTAGTTGACATGTAGTTACACAGTAATGAGTTAGTTGACATGTAGTTACACATTAATGAGTTAGTTGACATGAAGTTACAGATTAATGAGTTAGTTGACATGTAGTTGCAAATTAAGGAGTTAGTTGACATATAGTTACAAATTAATGAATTAGTTGACATGTAGTTGCAAATTAAAGAGTTAGTTGACATGTAGTTACACATTAATGAGTTAGTTGACATGTAGTTGCAAATTAAGGAGTTAGTTGACATGTAGTTGCAAATTAAGGCAAGTTTGTTGACATAGTTACAAATTAATGAATTAGTTGACATGTCAATTTACTCTCTTTAATTTGCAACTACATGTAGTTACAGATTAATGAGTTAGTTGACATGTAGTTACACAGTAATGAGTTAGTTGACATGTAGTTACACATTAATGAGTTAGTTGACATGAAGTTACAGATTAATGAGTTAGTTGACATGTAGTTGCAAATTAAGGAGTTAGTTGACATGTAGTTGCAAATTAAGGCAAGTTTGTTGACATATAGTTACAAATTAATGAATTAGTTGACATGTCAATTTACTCTCTTTAATTTGCAACTACATGTAGTTACAGATTAATGAGTTAGTTGACATGTAGTTACACAGTAATGAGTTAGTTGACATGTAGTTACACATTAATGAGTTAGTTGACATGTAGTTACACATTAATGAGTTAGTTGACATGTAGTTACACATTAATGAGTTAGTTGACATGCAGTTGCAAATTAAGGCAAGTTTGTTGACATGTAGTTGACATGTAGTTACAAATTAATGAGTTAGTTGACATTTAGTTGCAAATTGCTTAAAGTTAGTGGAATGTCTAAAGTGGACTATCGGAATAAAGTTTAACCGATTATAGAGCTATAAAATGAATGTGAACAGCAGCTCAGATCATTTGATGACAAATGATCATATTGAGATCTCTGACTTGGATTGCAGACTTTGTTGCCTGAACACAGTTTGGGACATTAAATGAAACTCATTTGCAGCTCTTTTACTCTAATTGCTTTCCAGGGGACACAATTGAGATTAAAGAGATCTCATTTGTGATTTTTAAATCTTGCCAACCAAAACATGCGTGTCTATATCCGATTTCAGATTAAGTGCTTAAACGGACTTTTTCTTTCTAAAAGTAAAGCTGACTCAGCACGTCTGTCATCGCAGCACTTATTTTATTGGTCGGCACCCTCAGGATAATGTGTGCAAGTATTCAAGCTGTCAGATATGGTAATCTTTAAAGCCTTTAATTTCATATCTAAATTTTGGAAGGCAATCGGCTGCATGTTATCCGAGCGCCGCCCGATCGAGCAGAGCAAACGGCAGAATCCAGCCGTGTAATAGTTTGTGTAAGTGTTTGTAATTGGTTTCCACTTGAGATAGTGAGCAGCTGTATCTTATCAAACCGAGTTTAATGGCTCATGAATCAGTGCGGCGTTCAGCTGGAACTGGAGAACACTCTTGGTAAGAGTCTTGGTAGAGAGAAAAGAGACTGGTTGGTGTAGTGAACCTCACCCTGCGCCGTGACTCACCTGTGAAGGTACCGTGGGTGGATCGAGCCGGAGACGCTCTGTCTACAGACTTCTGGACCTGTGATAAAGATTTGTGTTATGATTTGAGATGCCATGTGCAGCAGCTGAGGAGGTTGCACGAGCGTGTTTTGTTTTCAGGCTTTTTCCCATAAGAAAGAAGCATAAAAAAATACCCTAATCCTAGTTAAAAGTACTTTTGCATAAGCCTTCTGCACCGAAAATCTCTCACTTCTCCTCTGGCATGTCGGAAAAAAACGTCTCAAACTGTGGTCAGATTTGCAAAGATGCACAATAAAAAATTATTTGTCGAAATAAAACAAAGATGAATGGAGCATTTGTACAAGACAATACTGTAAATTAAAGCCCTTATATATAATGCATTATAAACATATATATAATGTACGTTAAAATGCATTGGTTTTCACAAATAATTGTACCTAAAGTTAAAATGCATTATAATATTCGCAGATTCTGAAATTGGCCGTTTGTCATGTGTTTCTAAGGGCGCGTTCAATGATTAGATTAAGTATTAAAACTTTAGTTACAAATGATCATGGTGCATAACAAGGCGCAATTACTGCATTCAAATGTTTTTAAAGTAGTGTCACCAAAAATACTATTTCAGTCTTACTACTGTAACTCAGTCTTTATTTGTAGAAAAATCCTGTTGTTTTTAAAGAAGGCGATTATGCCGGCTATGGTTGCCAGAATAATTCTCTAAAAATACAGTCAAAATTGTACAATTTAAAGTTAGATTTTGGGAATGCCATTTCATGGTTTTCATAGTAAATTATAAGTTGGTTTGTTCTTTTTTGTTACTTCCAAAAAAACATGTAGTAACTTGTAGCAGTATTTCCCCACACATCGTAACCAATTAACAGGTTTTTAGAGTCTTAAATGTAGTAAATGCTACATGCAATCAAAACTCAGAGATCTCGATAGGAACGCAAACTTTAAAAGATCTGAGCTGCTCGACACATTCGGTTTATATGAAAAAGATTGACTCATCTGTGTCCATATTATTTCTCTCAAGAGTCTATGAATGAGCAACACATTGAAAAATGACTTCCGGCAAAGTTTGATCTTCAGGTCTCGATCGAGATCTTGCGTGGCAAGAGAAAACAGTTGAAGAATTCATCACGAAGCATGAGTTATACAACCACCGATCCTCTATTGTCCGTCTGCCAGTCAGCGATAAGACCGTCAGTCAGCAGTTATGATGTGTACAGAGTCGTCTGCTTGTCTGTGTGTGTGTTTGTAAGAAGTAGTAAAGCACATTAAGCAACACACTCGCCAACCTCTCGGTCAACTGAGGACAACCACACCTATATGTTATGGTGGCACGCTTGAACTCTGATCCACAACACAGAGATCTGCCTTGCTATTTACTGCCACAAACTTATAAAAGACTAACATGACACTCGCTTCATGAGACTCGATGCACACAAATATTGGCAAAATAATCCACACTGTAAAAAGCTTGTCTGTAGGAATGTATTTTAAAAAGATTCCCTTTTCTTTTTGTATTCACTTAAGTTTTACATGAGTCAAAAGTGTGAATGTTTTTGTAACTTATTATTAGCTATCAAAAAATGATTTTACTGAACTTCACAATAAATTGCTTCTACAAAACTCTGTTGAAGTGTTTATATCCGAAGCGACCCGCCCAGGCGCCCACATGACAACGTGATCGTAAACGGTCGTTGTCGCCTGTTCCGGACCGGATTGGGATTTCTGTGGAGTTTTTGAGGGCTTTATACAGCGTGATTGCACTTTGGAGGTGTTCTGTGCTGCACTTAGAGATGCTCGGACGTTTCTGTCATTTTTAATGTTACCATTGTTGTGTGACATTAACATTAAAATGCACCCAATTGTTTGTGTATAGCAGCTGTAAAAATTACCTGTAAATTTTACAGCAGGGTTGCCAGCCAGTCACTGTAATTTTTACAGTACCATTACTATCATTTAATTTACAGAATTTACTGTATTCTTTGAGTAACAATTTTTTTGCTGTATTTTTTTAATTAAATAAGTCCCTTACCGCAGTTGTAGACACTCTCTCTCTTACTGCTACCAGAATCTCAACCGTTGAAATGCCCCTTTATGCTTGAAATTTACAGTAATATCCTGTAATTTTGAGTCAAACCGCCACGCCCCCCAGAATGCATTGCCGTTTACAGCAATATACTGTATTATTAAGAATACAGCCATCTGCTGTAAAATATTGCGGTAATTTTTACAGCAATTCACTACAGTGCAGTACGATAGAATATTAACTATTGCAATAGTCATAAAAGGAAGGGAAATGTTCACTTGGACTTGAATTGACGATGAATAATGACTCGGTTTTGCTTCCAAAACCAAATAACCTGTTTGGATATCTTCCTTTTTGTACACACTGTTAAAAATTACCTGTAAATTTTACAGTATAATACTGGTAGCAGGGTTGCCAGCCAGTTACTGTAATTTTTACAGTACCATTACTATCATTTAATTTACAGAATTTTACTGTATTCTTTGATTAACAATTTTTTGTCAACCGTTGAAAATCCTACAATGCCTCTTCATGCTTGAAATTTACAGTAATATCCTGTAATTTTGAGTCAAACCACCACGCCCCCAGAATGCATTGGAGTTTACAGCAATATACTGTATTATTAAGAATATTGCGGTAATTTTTATTAGAGTGTAGAGCGTTGGAAACGAATACCTCTCTTTCCTTATTTATAAAAGTTACGGCAATGCTAAATAATTATTTCAATTAATGAGAGTAAATTAATTCAATTAAAATCAAAAAGTTTATTTTTTTATTTTAAATGTTACTTATTTTAACTAAGTATGATTTGGTCAATATGCTACTCCTCGTCACGACGGTTCAACTCAAACTTCATTTTTTTAGCATACAGTAAAATACATAATACTGTTTTTTTACGAACTCAGAATACCAAGAAGTTCACTAGACTTACAAAAAGTAGTTGAATTTAAGTAACAGTTTTTACAGTGCTTTTTTTTTTTGAGTATAATTATTCATCACAGTAACTCACATCTATTTTTTATTGGATTATAAGTGATGTAATTATAAACGCAAAGTTGTATTCACGAGTACGAGCCTCTTGCACACATACACACCCATCCAGTGACAGCCGAGGCCGTGCTGTAAGGTGACTCACACTAAAAATACAACACAAAGGAAGAGTTCATCTAATGTTCACTTGTTCTCCAGTGGTTCCCATCCAATCGCTCATGACTCACTCATCTACTCACAATACAGTAGCACCGGCAAAGAAATATCCGTTCCTCACCTTTGTTCAGGAACGTTCCTCGTGCTCTCCACACAAAAGCGGGTTGAGGAGAGTAACCCGGGCCGGCCGGACTAGTGTTACCGCTCGAGCTGATCCCTCAGGGTATCACGCTAACAAAAGACAGATTTAACGGCTGATATCTTCTGCTGTTTACATTTACATTTCTTTTCTTGGCAGACACTTTCACATGAAAGATGCATCTAGGAATCGAGAGTTAAGAAATCTGGTTCAGAGAGAGTGCTAGACCTGATAAAAGTGATTATGAAATAAACAAGAATATAAAGAATTAAATGAAAACGATCAAAATAGGATCAAAAAAACAATGAAATATTATTACATTATGTGAATGCATGTTAAAGATTTTCAGCATCATTACTCCAGTCTTCAAAGTCACATGATCCTTCAGAAATCATTCTGATTTGATGATCGAGAAACATATATGATTATTATCAGTGTAGAAAACAGTTGTGATGCTTCATACTTTTGCGGAAATTGATTTTTTTTTTCTTCTTCTCAGGATGAATCTGTGATGAATAGAAAGCTCAAAAGATCTTTTTGTTTTTCCTGGAATTTATTTCATGTGTCTTTGCTGAATTAAAGCATTCAATTCTTTCTTCTAAGTAAATCTTACTTAATCCTAACTTTTGAATGGTAGTGTATCATGATTTCCACAACAACAACAACAAAAAAACAGCAACATTTTTTTTTAAACATTGATAATAATAAGAAATGATATTAGAATGGATCATGTGACACTGAAGACTGCGGTAATGATGCTGAAAATGCAGCTTTGATCACAGAAATATATTACATTTTAACATTTATTCACATAGAAAACAGTTACTTTAAATGATAATAATATTTCACAATATTACTGTATTTTTAATCAAATAAATGCAGATTTGGTGAGCACAAGAGACTCTCAAAAATAGCAATTAAAAAACAATGTTTCCAAACTTTTGAACGGTACACACACACACACACACACACACACACACACATATATATCAAATCGATTAATCACGATTAATTGCATCTAACACAAACGTTTGTAAGTGTGTGTATGTGTGTATTATATACTTAAAACCTTCCTGTTAGTTGCGATTAATTGTGATTAATCACAATTAATCGATTTTAGAGCACTAATACATATATACAGTGGATATATACACCCCTTTTGAAACTGCTGGTTTTTGAGATGTAAAATTAATTAAACAAAGATAAATCATATCTGCGCTTTTGCATGTTTAATGTAAAAATGACAGCCTATGCAATGACACTGAACGCTCAAGTAAAAAACTGCTCCTTGTTTGTGTGTGTGTGGACTTCTTTTTTCCACTGTGTGTGTGTATCAGTTAAATTTACTTGCTTTTGATATATCAGTGTTTCATTATGGCAGCCTTTTATTTATGCGGCTTTACATGTACACAAAAACATCATTGTTGTCCAGAAAGCTACTTTTCATTACTGTGATGAGAATTACAAATAAACTTCATTCATAAGAAAAATGCCGTCTGTTACTTGGAATAAAGTAACCCGGGTAGGTTATTACGGTTAAAGTGCATTGCTTTACTAGTTGCTTCCCAAGAATGTGATCGAACTTGTCAGGAAGAGATCATTGTCATAGTTCACTGCAGATGAAGAGAAATTAATTTGCTTTTGCAATGCCTATTAAAAATTTATGAACAAAATTATTCAGATTTACATCAATGTCCAGACAGGATCTTTTTCATTTACTGTAATGAGAATTTAATGAGAATTATCATTGAGAATAATGAGAATTACAAACAAACTCAATAGTAAAACACATTACAGTAATGAGAATTGTGAGGGGAAATGAGCATAAATGTCACAATTTATGCATTTTCTTTATGCCAAATTGGCCTGGACATGTCAATTTTTAACCCAGTTTCGTAAGAGTAACAGTTCCTTATGGAGATTTGTTTGACCTTTTGACTTAAATCTACATGACAGAGTGAATCCTCCTCTTTTCATCATTTTAACCACACGCGTCTTACATAATCTGATGCGGTGTGTTACATAGAGTTCTTTTTTAAACTCTGATCAGTAAAGGTTAATCACCATCTTCCTCCTTCTAGGAAACAGTGATAAAACATATCCTGATTGTGAGTTCTTAATCAGAGTCACTGACTCAACGTGCATTGTGTTTTCTTATGATATAAGTCCCTGTATTGTGTTCAGGGAAGAGATGAATATTTTTATACACAACAGAAAAAAAGATTGCTGTGTTGATTATGTATTATTTACTCATGCTGTCATTACTTATATCAGGATTTGTGCAGGTTTGGTCAATTGAAGACCTTATTTCAATGGTCCACTTTAGATATTCTACTAACCATAAGTAACTTTGCAACTACATGTCAAATTATTCTACTAACTGTAACCTAACCGTGAGTCTATGAGTCTACTAATACTAATAAGATAATACTAATACAAACTAATAAGAGAGTTTGTTGACATGTAGTTGCAAATTAAGGAGAGTTTGTTGACATGATAGTTGACATGTAGTTGAAAATTATGGAGAGTTTGTTGACATGTAGTTACAATTTAAGGAGAGTTAGTTGACAAGATAGTTAGTTGACATGTAGTTGCAAATTATGGAGAGTTTGTTGACATGATAGTTGACATGTAGTTGAAAATTAAGGAGAGTTAGTTGACATGTAGTTGCAAATTAAGGAGAGTTAGTTGACAAGATAGTTAGTTGACATGTAGTTGCAAATTATGGAGAGTTTGTTGACATGATAGTTAGTTGACATGTAGTTGCAAATTATAGAGAGTTTGTTGACATGATAGTTGACATGTAGTTGAAAATTATGGAGAGTTTGTTGACATGTAGTTACAATTTAAGGAGAGTTTGTTGATATGATAGTTGACGTAGTTGAAAATTAAGGAGAGTTTGTTGACATGATAGTTGACATGTAGTTGAAAATTATGGAGAGTTTGTTGACATGTAGTTACAATTTAAGGAGAGTTTGTTGATATGATAGTTGACATGTAGTTGAAAATTATGGAGAGTTTGTTGACATGTAGTTACAATTTAAGGAGAGTTTGTTGATATGATAGTTGACATGTAGTTGAAAATTATGGAGAGTTTGTTGACATGTAGTTACAATTTAAGGAGAGTTTGTTGACATGATAGTTGACATGTAGTTGAAAATTATGGAGAGTTTGTTGACATGATAGTAGTTGACATGTAGTTGAAAATTATGGAGAGTTTGTTGACATGTAGTTACAATTTAAGGAGAGTTTGTTGATATGATAGTTGACGTAGTTGAAAATTAAGGAGAGTTTGTTGACATGATAGTTGACATGTAGTTGAAAATTATGGAGAGTTTGTTGATATGATAGTTGACATGTAGTTGAAAATTATGGAGAGTTTGTTGACATGTAGTTACAATTTAAGGAGAGTTTTTTGATATGATAGTTGACATGTAGTTGAAAGTTATGGAGAGTTTGTTGATATGTAGTTACAATTTAAGGAGAGTTTGTTGACATCATAGTTGACATGTAGTTGCAAATTAAGGAGAGTTAGTTGACATGTAGTTACAAATTAAGGAGAGTTAGTTGACATGTAGTTACAATTTAAGGAGAGTTTGTTGACATCATAGTTGACATGTAGTTGCAAATTAAGGAGAGTTAGTTGACATGTAGTTACAAATTAAGGAGAGTTAGTTGACATGTAGTTACAATTTAAGGAGAGTTTGTTGACATGTAGTTACAATTTAAGGAGAGTTTGTTGACATGATAGTTAGTTGACATGTATTTGCAAATTAAGGAGAGTTTGTTGACATGATAGTTGACATGTAGTTGAAAATTATGGAGAGTTTGTTGACATGTAGTTACAATTTAAGGAGAGTTTGTTGATATGATAGTTGACGTAGTTGAAAATTAAGGAGAGTTTGTTGACATGATAGTTGACATGTAGTTGAAAATTATGGAGAGTTTGTTGACATGTAGTTACAATTTAAGGAGAGTTTGTTGATATGATAGTTGACATGTAGTTGAAAATTATGGAGAGTTTGTTGACGTGTAGTTACAATTTAAGGAGAGTTTTTTGATATGATAGTTGACATGTAGTTGAAAGTTATGGAGAGTTTGTTGACATGTAGTTACAATTTAAGGAGAGTTTGTTGACATCATAGTTGACATGTAGTTGCAAATTAAGGAGAGTTAGTTGACATGTAGTTACAAATTAAGGAGAGTTAGTTTACATGTAGTTACAATTTAAGGAGAGTTTGTTGACATCATAGTTGACATGTAGTTGCAAATTAAGGAGAGTTAGTTGACATGTAGTTACAAATTAAGGAGAGTTTGTTGACATGTAGTTACAATTTAAGGAGAGTTTGTTGACATGTAGTTACAATTTAAGGAGAGTTTGTTGACATGTAGTTGAAAATTATGGAGAGTTTGTTGACATGTAGTTACAATTTAAGGAGAGTTTGTTGACATCATAGTTGACATGTAGTTGCAAATTAAGGAGAGTTAGTTGACATGTAGTTACAAATTAAGGAGAGTTAGTTGACATGTAGTTACAATTTAAGGAGAGTTAGTTGACATGATAGTTAGTTGACATGTAGTTGCAAATTAAGGAGAGTTTGTTGACATGTAGTTACAATTAAAGGAGAGTTAGTTGACAAATAGTTACAATTTAAGGAGAGTTAGTTCGCATGATAGTTAGTTGACATGTAGTTGCAAATTAAGGAGAGTTAGTTAAGATTGACATGTATTTGCAAATAAAGGAGAGTTTGTTGACATGTAGTTACAATTAAAGGAGAGTTAGTTGACATGTAGTTGCAATTCAATGAGAGTTAGTTAACATGATATTTGACATGTAGTTGCAAATTAAGGAGAGTAAGTTGACATGTAGTTGCAAAGTTACTTACTGTTAGTTGAATGTCTAAAGTGGACTATCAAAACAACATGTAACTTTAGACCCTCTTAAGGCCGAGTATAGAAAATTTAAGGAATTCATTTAAGAGAACACAATACATCGATAAATTTAGTTTCTGACCAAGGCTGTATCTCACAAGTTACTAGTTTTACTGGATCTTAGTGCTGCGTTTGACACTATAGATCATAACATATATCGACTACAAAATTACACTGGTATTCAAGGATAGGCAGTTTGGATCATACCTATCAGACCCTTACCATTTTGTATATTTAAACAGGGAAAGATCGAAGATAACCTCAGTAAATTATGGAGTGCCACAAGGATCTGTGTTAGGCCCTCTTCTATTTTCAATACACTGACAGTGTTTTAAAGGGTTGGTGAAAAATTTCTGTCATTAATTACTCATCTTCATGTTGTTCCACACTCGTACGACCTTCGTTCATCTTCAGAACACAAATTAAGATTTTTTTTTTAATGAAATCAGAGTTTTTTTAACCCCCATGGAAAGCAACGTAATTATCACATTCAAGTAGCAAAACCATTATTAAAATAGTCCATATGACTATAGTGATTTATCCTTAATGTTATAAAGCAACGAGAATACTTTTTGTGTGCAAAGCAAAACAAAAATAATGACTTTATTCAACAATTTCTTCCCTGCCCTGTCATTCTCCCACACGATGTATGTTGTTGTTCGTCAGAATGAAAGTGGTTGTTAAATTGCAGTTTATGGACGACAATAAACCTCTTGGATTTGATCAAAAATATCTTAACTTGTGTTCTGAAGATGAACAAAGGTCTTAGGAGAGTAGAACTACACGAGGCTGAGTAGTTAATGACAGAATTTTCATTTTTGTGTGAACTAACCCTTTAAAGACATATTCAAGACTTAAAGTGGCCCTGTGAAATGACATGTCCTCTCACATGATATTGTGTAATATCATACGGATATACAGTCGAGTATGACCAGCACCTGCAGCGCTTCAGCACATGGACACAAAAATGGGACCACTGCCATTTTTAATGAACTAGAAAAACTTTCACTGCTGTGCCTGCAAAAGCAAACTTAGAGATGCATTTTACCATGCAGCTGCAACCCACGTGTTTGGAAATGATGCTCAACTCATTGCTCAATCTCTCATGTTTACAGTAATTACAGGGATTTCTGAGCATGGGAACAACTTGGAAAACATGTATGATACCACGCGCCCCTTCACTGATGTATCTCAGTCTAAAGTAATCACACAACCAGGTCACATTTAATCCCAAAATCATAAGAAAAAAGAAAAAAAATTCATAAAGAAAATGAAGGTTCATTACGATTCCTGATAATGAAGCACATTTAAATTCTCATTTGTGAATATATATATTTAATAGAATATTATGTAATATATTATACTATAATATAATGTTGTTGTTTTTTTTTGTATGACAAAAATTGTTCTTAAAAAGCCTAAGAACAACCAAACCACTGAAAAAACGTTTTTTTGAAGATGTTGCGTGGAAATTCATGCTAACATGTTCCTGACATGCTGGATTCAGTCCGTCTGGTCAGTCTGTGGCCTTGAGTATGTGCGACCGCAGCTCTGGCCGGCGGTGGTTTGAGAATATGGGGCCCTCGACTGCCTCAAGCCCTGAGTAAACAACATACACAGGCCCTGACCCAGATCAAAAGCCTGCTTTCCCAGAGCCACAACCAGGAGAAACTGTGCTGACCAAAAGCGCTATATTTGGAACAAGGGCACGCATTCTTTTTCCTAGAATGAGGTGTTTTAAGCAATTGCTGCTGAGAAAGAGCTGCTTTTTTTAAGAGCTCCAGGATTTCACAGAGCACGTTCTGTGTGACTGTTTCCTGTCAAACTCTCAACGTATGACGATTGGAGAGATTTTTGCAGATAATAATGCATTTCTGCCACTTCATGAGGAATGATGACAGATTCCAATTTACTCAAATAAAGTACAGCTTCACATTTAATTTATTTAACCCTTGTGCATTGTTCAAATTCACGACCCTTTCTTTATGTTTTCAGCCACGATTTTAACTGCTTTAAAAATGTATCGGATAAATATTTTTGTCAAATTATTTTGCTTAAATCTATTAATCAACCTCAGTCCTGATCATTAAAAAAAAAAAAATCGGGATTTTAACTCTTTAAAACGTTAAAATGTGATGCTGCACAAAAACTAACGACGCATCAAAGCCAATGTTGTTTCTAATCTTTGACACGTTTTTTCCCAAATCAGTGACATCATTTATGAATTTGGCAATTAAAGAGTTAAAATCCTGATTTTTTTTTTTTAAATTTAGTAGTTTTGATCAGGACTGAGGTTGATTCATAGATTTAAGCAAAAAAATATTTATCTGATACATTTTTAAAGCAGTTAAAACGTAAGGGTCGTGAATTTGCCCACAGAGTTCTGTTGAGTTTTTGAAAATTTTCAAAGCATTTTCCCAAAATATGTGTCAAAATAAGATTTGTCACCAAAAACCATTCCATTTGCTGAAACACGGAGAAAGTTATGGCCAAATTAAGACTCAAAAAATGGATGAAAACATCCCGAACAGCACAGAAGAGTTAAAGCAATACTTTTATTCTGCGAGGATGCATTAAATTGACCAAAAGTGACATTTCTATTTCAAATGAATGCTGTTATTTTCAACATTGATAATTATACATGTTTCTTGAGCATCAAATCATCATATCAGAATGATTTCTGAAGGCTCATGACGACTGGAGCATTCAGCTGAAAATTCAGCTTTGATCACTGGATATAAATTATATTTTATCATATATTCACAAAGAAAAGAGCTATTTAAAATCAAAATAATATTTCACAATTTTTACTGCATTTTTTGATTAAATTAATGCAGCTTTGGTGAGCAGAAGAGACTTTTATTTTCAAAAACATGTAAAAATCTTAAACTTTTGAACAGAACTGTAACTTAATTAAAACTTGATAAACAGCAGAATTTTAATATATTCATTTCATCACACAGAAGGCCTATGTTGCTGCGCAGAAACAAAAATGATTTAGTGATAGAGTTATTTTTATGTGAATCACGGCCTAAAATTGGTTATGACATCTTCAGTTTTAACTAACACAAATGTCGGACGGACAGTCAACTTTCTTCCGTAAAGAAAGAACATTACCAACCATTACCACTAAAATAAAGACTCTTGTTAATATCCTCAAACGTCATCCTCCAGGAACCGGTCACATTGACGGTAATGGGTGTATTTGTTTTTGTGTTATTTGATGATCGGAACTACTAAGCGATAAGAATCCACCCGACCTGCATAAACATCTTCTGACGGTGTGAACGAGTCACTATCTTTTATTGGCAAAATTACAAACCGAGTGATTGATGCATGAAAACTTTATTTGCATTGAATTGCACAATCCAATGATAATATATACAACAATCTGATTAAGATCTTGTGAGAATGAGCTGTAGCTTGTAAACACACAGATTTTTCGCAACTAAAACCACAGAATTCAAGAGAAAAATCAAGGCAGCGTAGGAGCGACGAATGTCACGGCTTACTGTAAACCTGCTGTATGCATGTTGCGCAACGCGTGTCTGTGCCGGAAGTTGCCTTGGAAGAACGTGGTAAAAAGTGAAATGCTGTAATTCTGTGGAATGTTCTATGGAATGTTCATCAAAGACATGTGACCTGATAATGAGGTCGCATCACGGCGAATTTTAATGATGATGCAAAATATTGCACTTTGAACCTTGATTTGAGTTCATGGCAATGCAATACTTCATAAAGGAGAACTGAAAGACGGCGGAGAGAGAAAGAAGAAGAGATGTGACGGAGCTTTGGGATCAACCAAACAGCTAAAATTCTGCAAAAAAATTAATAAAATAAATAAAATATAAAATAAAATGTTATTGACTAGTGTTAGGGTTATACCAAAAATAAACGAATAAATAAAATAATAATAAAATTAAATGATATAAAAAATAATAAAATAAAAATTAATTAATCGTGAAAACAGCCACGATTTTAACTGCTTTAAAAATGTATCAGATAAATTTTTTTTTTGCTTAAATCTATTAATCAACCTCAGTCCTGATCAAAACTACTACATTAAAAAAACAAATTCAGGATTTGAACTCTTTAAAACGTTAAAATGTGATGCTGCACAAAAACTAACGACGCATCAAAGCCAATGTTGTTTCTGATCTTTGACACGTTTTTTCCCAAATCAGTGACATCATTTATGAATTTGGCAATTAAAGAGTTAAAATCCTGATTTTTTTTTTTTTTTTAATTTAGAAGTTTTGATCAGGACTGAGGTTGATTAATAGATTTAAGCAAAAAAAAATTGAAAAAAATATTTATCTGATACATTTTTAAAGCAGTTAAAATCACAACGAAAGGGTGGTGAATTTGCCCATAGAGTACTGTTGAGTTTTTGAAAATTTTCAAAGCATTTTCCCAAAATATGTGTCAAAATAAGATTTGTCACCAAAAATCGTTCCATTTGCTGAAACACGGAGAAAGTCATGGCCAAATTAAGACTCAAAAATTCCCCATAGTGGATGAAAACATCCCCAACAGCACAGAAGGGTTAATATTAACAGACGCAACATTTGATCTTCAAAATGTATTTGTAAATGCTGAGATTAACATTAACTAAGATTATTATCATATGACATATGAAACCTTACAGTACGTGTTACCACTAATACTAGTATGAACACGAGTAATGTAATCATTTCAAACAATATAGTCCTTGCGTTTACATCTTGGGAATTCATTTAGTTTTATTAGTCCAATAAAAATGTGGTTTTTGTGTAAAAAGGACTTCAATTTTGGCATTTTGATCAAACAATGAGTCAATGAGGAGATTGTGCTTCTCGTTCATCACAACGGAAACGGTCAAAAAAGGTTGAGTGAGTTGCATTGTGGGATACGGCACCTTTAATCTGGATATTGTGCATAAAGAATATGAGTGGTGCATTCAAATTCCATAAAAAAATTCCATAAAAATTCCAAAAGTGTGCTTTTGATGGACACTTTACTATCCCATGAGGCTTTGTTTTGTGAATGGAGGTGAAGGTCACATGACACTTACAGATGAAGTACATCATAATCACTCATACTATATA
>CM074303.1:12577311-12612311 GCA_037194245.1 Opsariichthys bidens
CGGGAGATTGTAGCCGCTTTTTCTCTGTCCAGTACCTTCTATCAACAGGAAACATCTTTTCATGGGCCAGGAAGTGTCACTGTCTAATTGGCTTGGTGTGATTCAACGAAAGGGCTTTTCTCAGCCAATGGGAGGGCGGTTATTTTTAGCGGCGGTATAAAAGACGAAGCGCTCGCGGATCTCACACCACACGCCGGCTGTGAGCTCAGAGGAACGGCAGACCTCTGCCGAGTTACACCGCGTCTCTGAGTCACGTCGCAAGCGCTTGCTGTAAACGCAGGGCAGAAAAACTGACTCACAAAACACACAGATGTTCTCATGGGCAGATGTCACTCGCCTATAGCGCGGCCAGTTCATCCTTTGGCCCGCTGAAACAGAGGAAACACACAGATTTGGGCGGCAAATGTCGTTTTACCGTGTTCTTACCGTTTCGTTGAGTATAGAAGACTCTGCAATGGAAGAAAAGCCTGGTTAAATTAATAGTAGTATTTATGTGTATTGTTTTTGTGCTTATGTTTCAAATTATAGTGGATTTTCAGACTATTTTTGTGTAAAAAAACATTCAAGAAGCAACAGTAACATACAGTGAAAAGTTTTAATGTTTTTGAGAGAAGACTCTTATGCACGCCAACAATGCTGGTTTAAAAATGGACAAACCCAGCGATTGGGTTAAGCGTTTGACTAAACCTGATGTGCAATATTATTTAACTCGACTTCTGTTTAAAAATTATTGTGTTACTTGCTTAAAATGACCCCAGAATAGGTTTTTAACCCAGCGAAGGCTGCATTTCTTTGATCAAAAATATGGCAAAAATTGTGAAATGTTATTAGAGTTTAAAATAACCATTTTCTATTTGAATATATTTGAAAAAGTAATTTATATCCAGTGATCGAAGCTGAATTTCAGCATCATTACTCCCGTCTTCGGTGTCACATGATCCTTCAGAAATGATTTCAGGAATCTGACATTTTTGATCAATTTATCTCATCCTTGCAACAAAAAAAAAAAGAAGTATTAATTTCTTTTGAACAGAAGTGTATACTACACACTGCTAAAATAGTACACTCTAAATAATGCTGGGTATAAATAAAAAATAACCCAAATAAAAACAACCCAAGGTGGGTTGAAAATGGACAAACCCAGCAATTGGGTTGTTTTAACCCAGTGGTTGGGTTAAATGTTTGACCTAACCTGCTAACCCAACTTCTGTTTAAAAATTACTGTATTGCTTGCTTAAAATGAACCCAAAGAATGTTGGAAATGAACATTTATTAATATATTTAATGATTAATAATTAAATTGCTCATTAATAAATGTTCTCCTTTTGATTATTATTGTTGCCTCTAGTAATCATGTGTCTGATTTTTAATTTCCAACCTATTTTGGGTTCAATTTAAGCCAGACATAAAGTCATTTCTAAACAAAAGTTGGGTTAAATAAAACTACCCAGCACGTTAAGTCAAACATTTAACCCAACCTCTGGGTTAAAACAACCCAATTGCAGGGTTTGCCCATTTTCAACCCAGAATTGGTTTCATCCAACCCAACCTCTGGGTTAAAACAACCCAATTGCAGGGTTTGTCCATTTTCAACCCAGAATTGGTTTCATTCAACCCAACCTCTGGGTTAAAACAACCCAATTGCAGGGTTTGTCCATTTTCAACCCAGAATTGGTTTCATTCAACCCAACCTCTGGGTTAAAACAACCCAATTGCAGGGTTTGTCCATTTTCAACCCAGAATTGGTTTCATTCAACCCAACCTCTGGGTTTAAAACAACCCAATTGCAGGGTTTGCCCATTTTCAACCCAGAATTTGTTTCATCCAACCCAACCTCTGGGTTAAAACAACCCAATTGCAGGGTTTGTCCATTTTCAACCCAGAATTTGTTTCATCCAACCCAACCTCTGGGTTAAAACAACCCAATTGCAGGGTTTGTCCATTTTCAACCCAGAATTGGTTTCATTCAACCCAACCTCTGGGTTAAAACAACCCAATTGCAGGGTTTGTCCATTTTCAACCCAGAATTTGTTTCATTCAACCCAACCTCTGGGTTAAAACAACCCAATTGCAGGGTTTATCCATTTTCAACCCAGAATTTGTTTCATTCAACCGAACCTCTGGGTTAAAACAACCCAATTGCAGGGTTTGTCCATTTTCAACCCAGAATTGGTTTCATTCAACCCAACCTCTGGGTTAAAACAACCCAATTGCAGGGTTTGTCCATTTTCAACCCAGAATTTGTTTAATTCAACCCAACCTCTGGGTTAAAACAACCCAATTGCAGGGTTTGTCCATTTTCAACCCAGAATTTGTTTCATTCAACCCAACCTCTGGGTTTAAAACAACCCAATTGCAGGGTTTGTCCATTTTCAACCCAGAATTTGTTTCATTCAACCCAACCTCTGGGTTAAAACAACCCAATTGCAGGGTTTGTCCATTTTCAACCCAGAATTGGTTTCATTCAACCCAACCTCTGGGTTAAAACAACCCAATTGCAGGGTTTGTCCATTTTCAACCCAGAATTTGTTTCATTCAACCCAACCTCTGGGTTAAAACAACCCAATTGCAGGGTTTATCCATTTTCAACCCAGAATTTGTTTCATTCAACCAAACCTCTGGGTTAAAACAACCCAATTGCAGGGTTTGTCCATTTTCAACCCAGAATTGGTTTCATTCAACCCAACCTCTGGGTTAAAACAACCCAATTGCAGGGTTTGTCCATTTTCAACCCAGAATTTGTTTCATTCAACCCAACCTCTGGGTTAAAACAACCCAATTGCAGGGTTTGTCCATTTTCAACCCAGAATTTGTTTCATCCAACCCAACCTCTGGGTTAAAACAACCCAATTGCAGGGTTTGCCCATTTTCAACCCAGAATTGGTTTCATTCAACCCAACCTCTGGGTTAAAACAACCCAATTGCAGGGTTTGTCCATTTTCAACCCAGAATTGGTTTCATTCAACCCAACCTCTGGGTTAAAACAACCCAATTGCAGGGTTTGTCCATTTTCAACCCAGAATTTGTTTCATTCAACCCAACCTCTGGGTTAAAACAACCCAATTGCAGGGTTTGTCCATTTTCAACCCAGAATTTGTTTCATTTAACCCAACCTCTGGGTTAAAACAACCCAATTGCAGGGTTTGTCCATTTTCAACCCAGAATTTGTTTCATTCAACCCAACCTCTGGGTTAAAACAACCCAATTGCAGGGTTTGTCCATTTTCAACCCAGAATTTGTTTCATCCAACCCAACCTCTGGGTTAAAACAACCCAATTGCAGGGTTTGTCCATTTTCAAACCCAGAATTTGTTTCATTCAACCCAACCTCAGGGTAAAAACAACCCAATTGCAGGGTTTGTCCATTTTCAACCCAGAATTTGTTTCATTCAACCCAACCTCTGGGTTAAAACAACCCAATTGCAGGGTTTGTCCATTTTCAACCCAGAATTTGTTTCATTTAACCCAACCTCTGGGTTAAAACAACCCAATTGCAGGGTTTGTCCATTTTCAACCCAGAATTTGTTTCATTCAACCCAACCTCTGGGTTAAAACAACCCAATTGCAGGGTTTGTCCATTTTCAACCCAGAATTTGTTTCATCCAACCCAACCTCTGGGTTAAAACAACCCAATTGCAGGGTTTGTCCATTTTCAACCCAGAATTTGTTTCATTCAACCCAACCTCAGGGTAAAAACAACCCAATTGCAGGGTTTGTCCATTTTCAACCCAGAATTTGTTTCATTCAACCCAACCTCTGGGTTAAAACAACCCAATTGCAGGGTTTGTCCATTTTCAACCCAGAATTTGTTTCATCCAACCCAACCTCAGGGTAAAAACAACCCAATTGCTGATTTGTTGTTTTAACCCCGCAACCCAACCTGTGTTTAAAGGGATATTTCACCCCAAAATGAGCGACTATAAACTGTTAGAAACAACATTGACTTTCAATGTGAGTAAACGATGACAGAATGTTGATTTTTGGGTGAACTATCCCTTTAAGGCCTTCATAACATAGCAACTAAATAAAAAGGTGGTCTGGCTTCACGCGCTGAGGTCATGTGGTTAATCTTCAAATTTATGTCTACGATAACATCACTTTATAAGGCTACAATTGACTCATGGCATTACAGTCAATTAAGCTCTTGGAATTGACTTGGCGTCTAGAATGTGGGGCATTTCAGAATGGTACAATTATGTGTCAGCATCTTCCTGTCATTTATGCAAGAGCAAAGCATAGCTACAGGTCCAAATATATCCCCAGCCCGTTTCTCTATGAGAGTGAAAGAGCAGCGCGGCCTCGGCACGCTGGCGGAATTCTGTAATTAGCACACGCCGCTCCGGAGACAAAAGAACTGCCGAGGGTCAGGAAAGGAGAACAATCCTACAGCCGGAGCACATTCCAAGAAAAGCCCAGAGCGTAGGAATCATGGGTACCTACGACTCCTTCGCACCAGACTGCGACACGGTGAGTCACCTCGGCTAAAAGCGGATGATGACATAAACGCCATGTTCGGAAAATGCATGGTCACCTAGAGAGCAGGAGGAATTGTGATTGTCTAACCGTTGAAGTAGAAAGGTCACACTTTATGGGTGCTATATTATATTAATATATTATGAGTACAATATTGTGTTCATTGAAAAACACATTTGAGGTGGGAGACGGGTAAAACAACTCAAGTTGGGTTGTTTTGACCAACGTCCTGGGTAGTTTTATTCAACTCAACTATATGACTGGGTTAAAATGAACCCAAAATATGTTGGAAATTAAAAATCAGACACTTACTAGAGGCAACAGTAATAATCAACAGGTAATAAATGTAATACGAAACAGAGATTTTGTGATCAAGAAACATTAAAAGATGTGAAAAGATCATCCTATTTTATTAAAAAACATAAATTGTCTTTTCATTCTCATGAATTTCTCAAGACAAAGCATGAATTTGAACGCTGAAGGTCATTATAATTATATTAAATTTATATTCAACATAAATGACATTTATATTCAATGTATTATCGATGCTGAATTATATTTTTGGGGCTTTTTTGCAGATTTTTTTTTGACGATAGAACGTTCAAAAAGAACAATATTTACTTCAAATGCACTCAAATATAGTAAAATTCCATCAAATCCTTACATTAATTTGAATAATTTAAATGAGTAAAAAAAAAAAAAAAAATCTTAATGGAACAAGGGACCATTTAGTTTAAGTGATTTGTATTCATAAATCAAAAAAAAAGAAAGAAAAAAAGTTTAAATTTATGAATACAATTGAAATTCGCGAAGCCCATTTTCTTTTCATTTTCCATTTTGATTTTCATTTGAGGCTGAACGATCCCCTTAAAACCATTCAAGTTGTGAAGTTAAGGGATCTAGAATACGGTCATGCAAAATAATGCATTAATATGCGCTTTAAAGGACTGTAAACCCTAACGCTCAAAATAATTCACTGGTTTGAGTAGAGCCAACTCAAATTAAACAATCAAATGAACTCTTACGAGTATTTAGAACTTACTTTGTCTTTCGAGTTCACAAAACTGAAATAATCTGAATTTTTTCATCGTTTTGAGGTTTATGAACTTGTCTTTTTAGGCAAACTTAAATTTAAATTTCCCAGCATGCTTTGCGATGACACTCGAAAGGGAGAGTAAATGTTTGGTGTTTGTTTGTCCTTCAGGAGGTTGCACCAACTCACAAACATCTCCTTTTGTGTCCTACAGAAACAACAACATAAATAAATGATGACATGATTTTCACTTCAGGCTGAACGATCCCCTTAAAACCATTCAAAACAACTAAAAACAGTTTCCTGACTCGCTTAGAACTGATATGTACCGAATATTTTTGCTCTTTGCTGCATTTAACTTTAGGATTGCCAGCCAACAGATCCACATATTCCTCTGAGACATCTCAAGTCCTTCTCATAAAATTATTAATACACGAGCAAACACAAGACAGAAAGAGTTCACCTTTAAATACACACGTTCAGGATGTTGCTCTGTTAGTCTTTGAGTGGGTGGCCTGATATTTAAAGGAACGCACGCTCACTTTACATCCATTTTCTCTCCTGGTGGTCGCGTCAAGAGGACGTACAGTATGTGTGAGCTTGGGAAACGGTCGTTCGACTCTTTTCCATCTTAAAGTTAGAAGGAAAGTTCCTTAAACTTTGGGTTAGCTAGATTAGAACAATCCCCCACCAACCCATCATTAGTGGGATTCTAGTAACGCGCCACACCCAAGCGAGATGTTTCCGGCGCGCTCTAAAAATGGCCGTCTGATGATGGGGTCGGCGTAGAAGAAGCGAGGGGTACCTTGTGTTTTGGTATTCAGATGTTTATTAAGCCACATGCACAGAGGAAAGTGAATCACACTCTCATGTTTGTGGCTTCCTTCAACGCCAACATTTTTACACATGCTGTAAAATTCGTCCCGGGCCACCCTCAACGCCCACACCGAGCCACAGAGATGCCTTCAGTGCGGATGGGAAATTTGTAAAGTAGTGCAGAAAAAAGTGGATTTATATTTGCATAGAAACAATTGAGCTTCTCTGAAAAGAGGCTCATAAAAACCACAAACGAACACAAATTTACATGCTGGCTTAGAGTTTGAAAGTCAATCGTAATGCGGATTTGGTCTGAAAAAAACACATGCTTGATTACATTTATATTTAATAGAGCGATATTGCATGAAAACACATGTTCACTATTAACTAGGAGTTTTCCCTCAATAAACGGCTTATAGAATACGGTCATGCAAAATGAGGCATTAATATGCGCTTTAAAGGACTGTCAATTTTTTTATTATTAAAAAATAATTAACTGTTTTGAGTAGAGCCAACTCAAATTAAACAACCAAATGAACTTTTACGAGTATTTAGAACTTACTTTGTCTTTCGAGTTCACAAAACTGACGCGTTTTAATAATCGGAATCGTTTCATCGTTTTGAGGTTTATGAACTTGTCTTTTTAGGCAAACTTAAATCTAAATTTCCCAGCATGCTTTGCGATGACACTCGAAAGGGAGAGTAAATGTTTGGTGTTTGTTTGTCCTTCAGGAGGTTGCACCAACTCACAAACATCTCCTTTTGTGTCCTACAGAAACAACAACGACAATAAATGATGACATGATTTTCACTTCAGGCTGAACGATCCCCTTAAAACCATTCAAAACAACTAAAAACAGTTTCCTGACTCGCTTAGAACTGATATCTACAGTATATTGAGTTTTCCCTCAATAAACGGCTTATTCGTAGCTATTAAGTTAAGGGATCTAGAATACGGTCATGCAAAATAAGGCATTAATATGTGCTTTAAAGGACTGTAAACCCTAACGCTCAAAATAATTCACTGGTTTGAGTAGAGCCAACTCAAATTAAACAATCAAATGAACTTTTATGAGTATTTAGAACTTACTTTGTCTTTCGAGTTCACAAAACTGACGCGTTTTAATAATCTGAATTGTTTCATTGTTTTGAGGTTTATGAACTTGTCTTTTTAGGCAAACTTAAATTTAAATTTCCCAGCATGCTTTGCGATGACACTCGAAAGGGAGAGTAAATGTGTTATTAAGTGTCATATAATAGCTTTGATGCACGATTAATGTTAAGTGGGAGATTTAGTAGCGTTTAAAGTTTTGCTATGCAAGTTTAGAAGAGTTTTTGTGACGTCGGTGACAAGTGGAGCGCGAGTTTAGCTTGAGAGCAGATCTATATTAGAGGTTTTATATCGCTGTGCACATTCAGCACCAGTATTTATTGAGTTACCTGGTTAAATCTAGCCAAGCTTCCACTACTAAAGATATTTAAGTTGAGATTACATGATAATTTTAAGTTAACCCTCGTGTTCTGTTCCGGGTCAATTTGACCCGTTTAGATTTTCTAGTTGTTGGAAATACTGTGTTTTTTCTTGATATTTTGTGACTTTTTCTCATTTATCATCATGAACACGCATGCAAAGTTTCAACATGCTGGTGTTTTTTGACATATACAAACTAAATCGCTGTTACGTTCATGATGTTCGCGGGTCAATTTGACCCGCATATTTTAACGCTCTAAGGCAACTGTACCGACCCAAAATAATAACATTTCTTGGTCATATTTTTTTTTCTTTCTTTTTTTTTTACTACCTTATGGAGCTAAAAAATGAGGTTTTCCACACTAATTTCAAAACAGAAAAATGTTTTAACCAGCAAGTTCATATGAAGAAAGCACAAACTTGCTCATCCTGACAGTTTACAAAACAGCCAACTTAGGAAAAGTACATATTTTCATCATACAGCCACATTTAATTGTTCAGTTATGATGTTCTAAGAAAAAAAAAAAAGCTAAAAAAATTGATTTATAGTATTTAAACATTTAAAAATTTTATTTTCAAATTTTGTCAAAACAAAACAGTTTAAAAAAAATGGTTAAAAACATCATATATATTAAATCATATCTTCAGATTTCTATATTTTTTTGGAATATTGGACAAATTTACAGTTTGCACCTGAATCTTTGTTGTTTTTCATAGTGTTTCGAGGAATTGTATTGAATCCAATTAGGGTCAATTTGACCCGCTCCATTACGAGTGTCCATAGAAATCCAACAGCGCATAAGGGTTAAATGTACGAATTAACTAAGTTAAGAGCAGATGAGTACAAAATAAAAATCTGCAAGTTCTGCTTACTTAAACTTTACATTTCTTAACTTAAAAAATTGATGTAATCAATTTTTTAGAGTTTTGCCAACTTATTCGGGTTTACAGCGCAATATGCCGGTAATATGCATGCTTATAAGCAACTAGTTACCAGTGAACAGTGTTGCCGAATCAAACAAGCATGTATTAAGTGTCATAGATTGAACTGAAGCCAAAAAGTTTATCGTCTCCGATTACAAAACTTTTTCTTTCTCATCAAAATGCTGGTTGTATCATTATGATGATGTGCATTTTAGCGGCTTTGGTCTGGAAATACATTTTTCGCACTTCTCGACGAATATTGTAAGCGTTTTGCGACACTTAACAAAATGAAGAGTATGAGTAACGGGTGTAATAGCAATTTCAAGCAAAACATTATTTGAATATCAGACAATGCAAACAATTTTTCTTAGGGGTTGCAAATAAAACAAAGATGATTTGAACGCTTTCTTCTTTCTTCAATGGGCAGTTTCTTTGTAATTATTTGTAAAACCTACAAGCAATTTCTGAGAACAATGTTTCAAAGGAAATCCGACCAAATTTGGTTTCAGTGCACAAGACCACTTTCAGAAACAGAAGCTTTATGAGTTTCAGAAGAGAGCCAAAACCATGCCAAAAATACTAATCTCAAACATTTCTCATTAAATTCTTCCAAACCCAAATGACTCCATAAGGATTTTATCGGAGAAACGAAGTTGGAGTGGCTACAGACACATAAAGGAACATAAATTAAGATGTTTCTGTTGAAATAAAATGACAGCCTCAGCAGTTCAGCTCCTGTCATGGCTGATAAACGAAGCTCAGGAGCCGTTGAGGTGAGATGGAAATCTCTGACAAAATCAGGTGTGACCTGAAGAGCTCCAAAGCTTCCTGTTATTCGGCCCATTTTAAATCTTTAAAAAGCCTCAAGTCGATGTATGAAACCCGTTGAGTCATCTTGCCCACCGTGAAAGTGTGTGCGCGGAGGACGCTGCAGCTGTTTTGCAATCACAAACTTTCTCTGCCACTTCCTCTGAAGAGGTGCTTCTGATAGTACAAGAATGAGTGACACAGCCAACGTTAAACCGCACGGCGTGCGCCGAAGCATCCATCCATGAGCACATTAAAAAGGTCACGAAGGGTTTTAAGAATCAATGCCTTTTAAGAATCATCGCTAAGTCGAGGATCGGTTGTGTCAAACCTCTAACAGTAAGAATTAAAAGCCCAGAGCTAATTTAGATATTCAACCGAGTCATTTCAAAAACAGCCGAAATGGATCTCGATCGAAGGAGGCTTCTTTAATAAACCCACTAAAACAAAATTTGCTGTAGGATTTACTTTGAAACCATTTTCACTCAGAAATTGATGACAAAATTACAAAGAAACTAAGTAACACGGTATTCTGAAAGACTTTTAGTATAATAACTATAGTCTTAGTTGAGCAATACTCCTATTCATCTTAATTTCGACATATACTAAAACATTATTGAGATTAAAAGCTCTTAAAGGACCTGAACTAAAATGAGCTAACAATGAAAGTATTTTTTTTTGAATGAATGAATGAATGAACTAAGATGAATAAATACTTTCTCATTGGTGGTCACGTATTAACGAACGGGACCTAATTGTAAAGCATTACCGTATTTGCTTGTCGAACATACTCCAATAATGTTCGAAAAATATTTTTTATGGTTTGAGGTGCTGCAAAGAACCCCTGAGGAACCTTTAACTTGAAGCAGCTGCTGGTCATTATAAATCCGGTTAAATCAGTTAAATCAGTTTAAGTCACAAACGTAAACGTCGCACGGTGGAATATAAAATGTCAGCTTATGTTATGAGTCACATGAGAAGATATTGAGGGTGTGTAAACGGTTAGTTCTCACTGTTCTTCATGAACTCAAATACGTCTCGAGGCCGTTGCTCAGTTCTGCTCTTAAAATGGGAAAAATAATCATATGAAGCGCTGACAGGTTGAGATTATGCTTCATTTAGGTGTAAACAACAAGAAAAATCTTTTTCCTGCACAAAAGGTCCAAAAAAATGGAAATCTCCGATCAGATTGTCCCGACTCCAGAAGTTTGTATTGGTCCATCAGCTAACTGAACACAGAAAAGAGAAAAGATTGAAGCTTAGCACAAGAAACTTGAAATATATATATATATATATATATATATATATAGACTTGGGGTAAGAAAAATAATCTTGTATTCCCTTTGAAAAAAGTAATTTTTTTTTAACCATTTGGCAGATGTTTGTTTCATATACTCACTTTATTTTGATAGATTTTTCACAAAATAAGCCTTCACTGCTTGCAAAATTGGATTTTAATAAAACTTGGCTGCTTAAACAGTGGAAAGGCAATTTAAAAAATAAAATAAAAAATCAGAGAAAAAAGGCCTTTCGTCAAATAGGTAGAAAAACTTCAACACCCACATTGCACTGGGCATGTTGCCATCCAAGGCCACTCCTACCCGTCTGCTATGGATATGCTTGATCCGAGTCAAATCCTGCCTTGCTTTAGTAGGAAATAGTTCTTAGCAAACTTTTAGTCAAAATGTTGTCGAATTCAAAGAGTGAAAATTCAGCGGGAAAGCGTTTCTTCCGGTTTCCAGTGACGGATTTAGTGCACAAAGGCGGCAAAGAATCGTAAATATGGAGAGAACACCGCAAATCAGTAAAAACTCTGTGTTTGTATTCAACATTTCAAACTGGATGAGAGTTTTAGGCCAAACGGAAGGGAAAACCATCACTTTAAAACCCAACCGTATAACTAATTAATTGAGTTCATTTCACTCAAATAATAATGAAAGTTCATTGGACTTGTTGCGTGAACTCAAAATTTGATTGTAGCAAGCTGAACCTAATGTGATTGAGTTGCAGAAGATTTCTTTGCGTCAGACTGAAAATCAATCCTGAAATGAAGTGTTATTTTGTGTGTTTTTGCACAAGGTTAACAAGTTAGTGTTCAGTGTGGCGTTATGTTGGGATTGGAATAGGATTGTGGTGAAGAGTAGAGTTTGGTTAGGTTGAGGATGGGCTGCAAAACCTTTAATGCCACATTTATACTGCATGTCGTTTGATTATATACATGCAGGTATATAATGACAGTCTCTTTGATAGTTATATTAGCATGTGTTTTTTGCTGTCTAACATTCAACCAAGTTGTACTAACTTAAAAAATGTGTGTTGAGGTAAAAAGCTTCCTCAAATGTTTCGAGTGTTCTGAACTTATTGAGTTTTACAGTGAAAGAAACTCCAATTTGGCTCCACCTGATCAGATGGTATCATCCTCACTCAACAGGTGCCTTATATTTCCCTTTTTCAGTCTTCTCTCTCTGACTACAGAGGTTTCAAAACAGGTCATACTAAGAGTCTTAAGATATTTGAAATATCTCGCAGTTAAAACAGGAGGGAATCTTCGCGTCTGCCTGAAAGGAAAACAAACGGAATATGATAAACCTGAATGAAAACGCGCTCTAATATCTTCTGGAAAAAGTGAAAGCGTAAACACTGACAGATGGAGGAGGTTGAGAGGAAAGACGTGTGTGAGCTCTTGTTTTGGAGGCAGAGGAAAACTATAGCAACGTAGCTGAGAAACACCACACAACTGCTCATCCATGTGCCTTAAGAGGGATTTCATCATCATGTGTTTGCATGACGTATCGCAGATGTGTGCGGAGTCATTCCCGGGATGCATTTCAATGGGTCCCTTTGGCTTCAACGTTCCAGATTCGCATGACGGCTCTCTCTTTTAGTTTCACATCTAACATCATAAATCTAATCCACGCTACAGCTTCTTCTTGCCAGGAACTTCCCGATGCTCATTCCTGTGATACACCATTTGTGTTCGTCCCATTAAAAGGTCAAAATCCTCCTGTAAACAAATGAATGACGGATGCATCTGAGAGAGAAAGTCTGATTTTGACCAGATTTGGTTTGTCATACATGTCTGACAAATAGGCCTATGCATATATCAGATTATATAAGAAACACAAAATTAAAAGTAAACGTGCTTAATATTGAGCTCTATAGAGCAAGATTAAGTTTCTAATGATCAAGAAATCCAGAAGTTAATCTAAATCAACCTGGTACCTACCAGGTAGAACCGATTATACCACTTTCACAAGATGCAATATCAGTTTCTGTTGTCCTCAGAATGTGTGTGAAGTTTCAGATCAAAATCCCCCACAGATCATTTATTATAGCTTGTTAAATTTGCCCGTATTTGCCGTTTTGTGTGTGTCCCTTTAAATGCAAATGAGCTGCTGCTCCCCGCCCCCTTTCCAGAAGAGGGCGGAGCTTTAACAGCTCAACAACAACAAAGCTGGAGAATCTCACGCAGACAAAACGAGGATTGTGTTCAAACTGATGGAGAGACTCAGGAAGAAGCTCCAACTTTTAGACGTTTCTGAACGGTTAGTGGATAAATTGATGGAGTTGCTGTGGAGTTGATCAACTCATCACTAGCATGTGTCGTCACGTTCATCTTTTTCCGTTGAATCGACCCTCGTTTGTGAAGCAGTCCATCAACAACAACAACTCTTCCTCTTCTCTAGAGCAGCACAACATGGCCTCCTTTGTTACGTGTTCTTGGGGGCGGAGTTTATGTAAATTAGGGTTAGTGATGCCACTAACCAGCGTTTGTTGTAGTCCAGAGAATTCTTCAGAAAATATCTCTCTTTGCCTTGAGCTTTGAGCGTCGTAACTTGGCAGATGTTGTTTAGCAACAGCAGCATTACTCATAACCACCCCTTTAAAGAGTTTGCCAGATCAAAAAAGTGCTTCGCAATTTCGCACGCATGCATCAGAAATCAGTGTGAATATGCATCAGTGAACAGACTGTGAGCGGTCCGTCTGATGCCGAGACCGGCCCTTTGTAAACAGATGATAAGCGCAAGGTTAAAGAAAATACTCAACGCACCATTTGCTAGAGAAATTCATCTGGAAACAATTATAAAAGCAGGAAAAGCACCTATTATGAAGTCATTGTGGTGATGCAACAATCTTTCTGCGGTGTGATAATCGCAGGCAACACTCACTCATTTGGGCATTGGGACAATGGTTTGTTTGTATTGAATTCTTAAGTAAATCTGGACGTAGAAATCTGTTATCGATGTAAGTGTGCGTATGTATTGAATGGGCTTCCTCTCGTGTGCGTAACCCTTCATACCACACAAACCGCTGCTCAACCTCAACAACAACCTCCTTCCTCCTGTTTACACCCGTTCTCTTAAACACTCCCATCCAGGGACAAAAACAACTAACCAATCCAACTGTAAAGTTATGATATTGTCAAGTATATTATAAAGGTGCTCAACTGCTGGGTCGCGACCTGATAGCGGGGTCACAGGTCGTGAAAAACAATGCTGAATGCAACCGATATTTTTGTAGGCCAATCTGTATGTTTGCATCACCCAATACGATTTTTCCAACGGCTTTTTTTTGCAGAAAATAAGCTCAAAAGTTTATGATTCTTACACGTTTTAATCTTCACAAATGAACACAACTATTTTGAAGCCCAAAAAAGCACATCAATTCATCATAAAAGTAATCTCTAAGGTCCCAGGGGTTAATAAAGGCCTTCTGAAGCAAAGAAATGCATTTTTGTAAGAGAAATGTCCATATTTAAAACTTTCACAAAGACCCTCATCTCATAATTCTGACTTTTCTCAATATTGTGAGTTTATATCTCATAATTCTGACTTTTCTCAATATTGCGAGTTTTTATCTCATAATTCTGACTTTTCTCAATATTGTGAGTTTATATCTCATAATTCTGACTTTTCTCAATATTGTGAGTTTATATCTCATAATTCTGACTTTTCTCAATATTGTGAGTTTATATCTCATAATTCTGACTTTTCTCAATATTTTCAGTTTATATCTCATAATTCTGACTTTTCTCAATATTGTGAGTTTATATCTCATAATTCTGACTTTTCTCAATATTGTCAGTTTATATCTCATAATTCTGACTTTATAACTCACAATTGCAACTTTATATCAGACAATTCTGAGGAAAAAAGTTAGAATTGTGAGATAAAATCTCACAATGACCTTTTTTGTGTTTGTTTCACACTTATTAGTATTCCAAAGTATTCTAAAGTATTTAGATTAAGTTACTAAACTTGAGTAATGTAACGAAATACGTTACAAATGACTTTTTAAAGCATGTATTTTGTAATCTGTAGTGCAATACATTTTAAAAGTAACCCACCCAGCCCTGATGATGAGTTTTATGCTGTGGAATAAAACGTGAAATATCTTGTGCTTATGTTAGACCTTATTTGTAGGCGATTAACCAAAAACGTACTGACTTCAGGACGAAGTGCAAAGAGTTTTGGCCTCATGCACCGTTCAGGTCAGCACCTTTTAAATGGGAGGAGAAACACGGTACATATCTTTTACTGTCAATGTCAAAGTCAAAATGGACAGGGTGCACTCAGATCAATGAAGAACACATGTAGATAAAAAAATACTTTAATTTGATAGTCCACTTTAGACATTTTTTACCTAAACACTAACACTCTAATGAGAGTCAGTTGACATGTGGTTGCACAGTCACTGTATAAATTGGACTATGAATATAAGTGTAAAAAGTTTTTGCTTTATTGCTCTTTCGTGTGGTGATGCAGTGCAGATTTGAAAATGCATTTGAGGAGTAAAGTCGTGACCTCTGACGGCCCTCAGGTGGAACGGAGACACACTGAGGCTCATTTAGAAATTATAGGAGACAAGGTTTCAAAATGAAAGTTCTGTCATTATTTACTCAGGAATCATATCGTTCCAAAATTATATTAGCATTTCATATTAACCCCCCATAGTGTTTTTTGTCCTTCAACACAATCAAAAGCTGCATGGTAAAAATATCAGAAAACAAAAAAAACATGAGGGCGTGAAAATGATTGAAGGATGCAATTTCAGTGTAAACTAAAAATTCCCAGCATGCATTTCATAACCTTGAACAGCAGTTATATCAGATCAAATGCAGATGATTAACTTCTGCATGAAACGTTATACTAATTATTCTCCATTTGCTTTTCTGTTTCTACCTCAGGAAACATGCATGTTCTGTAAAGCTGCTTTGAGTGCACAAAAAGTGCACAAATGTGAAATGAATTTAAATGTACAACACATCGTGCACAAAAGCACGCGGCATTAACGCAGATTTCGGAGACACGGGCGATGACTCAGAACGAAAACAGTGAATATGAACGTATTTTACGGGACTTTTCCCCCCTTTAATTTGAAAGCAGATGAACGGCTCAGTTTTGAACAGGAAATGGTTAAAGGTATGAAAGTACAGAAAAAGCCCCGTTCGTACGATGCAATTCTCAGAGTCTAATGACAATGCAAACTAACAACTGATTACCAGAATAACTGCAGCCAGTGCAAACCTGGCAAATGTTCAGCTTAACATCTGATTCTTCGCACACAAACAGTTTATTTGATTCAGTTAACATATCATGCAAGAAATTTAAAAAAAAATGCTCTTTGTTTAATCTACTGGACAAAAATTTGGAATAATTGTTTTTATTATTTTTAAAAGAATAAATGCTCAACCAAAATGCCGTAAAAAATTCTGAAATATTATTAAAATTCAAAATGGATTTTTTCTATGTGAATATATAGTGAACTGTAATTTATATCGAGTGATGAAAGCTGAATTTACTCCAGTCTTCCTTCGGAAATCATGCCGATTTGCTGCTCAAGAAACGTTTATGATTGTTATCAGTGATGAAAACGGTTGCGGTGCTTCATATATATTTGTGGAAACCGTGACACACTGCAATTCAAAAGTCTGGCTGAGTAAGATTTCCAAAGACAAAATCAGCAAGGTTACACATTTACGATGTTACAAAAGATTTGTATTTCAAATAAATGTTCTGTTCATCAAGGAATCCTGAAAAAATGCGTTTCAAGACTGATTTTAAAGACGTCTCAATGGTAATTTTACGGGTCACAGGTAAAGCGGGTCTCTCCGACAGCTGCTCTGTAACTGGAGGGGACACATCCCTCAGTTTAAGTTAGGGATCAGACGCTCTTATCCGTTGATTGCACAAATATGGACGAAATCACACCCTAAGCGGGAAGGAGTTGTCCAGACCTGCACCCTCACTCACTTAAACAACATCAACAAAAGAGATGCTTAATCCCGGCGAGTGCCTGGTGCTTGAGACACACTCTCACCCCGGGCCGGGGTCACGCTTTAGCAGCCGGTGACAGCTCCACTGATTAGCAGACAAGCCTGGAGGTGATGAGAGGTCACCTGGAGAGAGAGAAGGAGATGGACAGTCAAGGTGAAGGAGGACAGAGGTTATGACACAACCTCCTCGAGGCCATATGTCCTTCTCAGTCTGACCAATAGCCTGCTTGACCTCTCACCTCAGGTTCACACTGTCTCTTTCACCACAAAACCACTCCATCAGAATGACGAGGAATCAACATTCTTGAGTGGAAACGTTCTTTTTCCTAAGGTGTTGTTGCCTGGTAACCGGTGTCACAATGTATAACAAACACAGATATTGCATGACTACATCACGACTGAATGGACAGGAGAAGGAGCGGCCAATCGGAACACCAGAGGTTACGTCAGACACGCCCCCTCATGGTGACTGACAGCTGTGTGGTAATAATAATAATAATAATGTCATAATGTATTCATATAAAAATATGACATTAAATTAAGTACAAAAGGCTGTGATAGATAGATTGGCACAGCAATCGATAAATAGATGAGTAGAACAACTGATAGGAAGACGGACAGACAGGCAAACAGGATAGACAATAATGAAATGATGGATGGACAGATGGATGGATGGACAGACAAACAAATGATGGATTGGCAGATGATAGAATGATGGGTGGACAGATGAATGGATAGATGATAGAAGGATAGAATGATGCATGGATGGATGGAATGATAGTTTGATGGATGGACAGATGGATAGAACGATGGAATGATGGATGGATGGATGGATGGAAAGAACGATGGATGGATGGATGGATAGAACGATAGAATGATGGGTAGATGGATGTATAGATAGAAGGATAGATGGACAGACGAATGGATAGATGATAGAACAACAGAATGATGGATGGGATGTATAGATGGATGGATAGATGGATAGAATGATGAAATGATGGATGGATGGATGGACAGACAAACAGATGATGGATTGGCAGATGATAGAATGATGGGTGGACAGATGAATGGATAGATGATAGAAGGATAGAATGATGCATGGATTGATGGAATGATAGTATGATGGATGGACAGATGGATAGAATGATGGAATGATGGATGGATGGATGGATGGAAAGAACGATGGATGGATGGATGGATAGAATGATAGAATGATGGGTAGATGGATGTATAGATAGAAGGATAGATGGACAGACGAATGGATAGATGATAGAACAACAGAATGATGGATGGGATGTATAGATGGATGGATAGATGGATAGAATGATGAAATGATGGATGGATGGATGGACAGACAAACAGATGATGGATTGGCAGATGATAGAATGATGGGTGGATGGATGGATGGATAGATGAATAGAAGGATAGATGGACAGATGGATGGATAGATGATAGAAGGATAGAATGATGCATGGATTGATGGAATGATAGTATGATGGATGGACAGATGGATAGAACGATGGAATGATGGATGGATGGATGGATGGATGGAAAGAACGATGGATGGATGGATGGATAGAACGATAGAATGATGGGTAGATGGATGTATAGATAGAAGGATAGATGGACAGATGGATGGATAGATGATAGAACAATAGAATGATGCATGGATGGATGGAATAATAGAATGATGGATGGACAGATGGACAGAACGATGGAATGATGGATGGATGGACAGACAAACAGATTGATGATGGATAGATGGATGGATGTATGGATAGATGGATAGAACGATGGATGGATGGATGGATGGGTGGATGGATGGGTGGATGGATGGATGGATGGATGGATGGGTGGATGGATGGATGGGTGGATGGATGGATAGAACGATGGATGGATGGATGGATGGATGGATGGATGGATGGATGGATGGATGGGTGGATGGATGGATGGATGGATGGGTGGATGGATGGATGGATGGATGGATGGATGGGTGGATGGATGGATGGATGGATGGGTGGATGGATGGGTGGATGGATGGATAGAACGATGGATGGATGGATGGATGGATGGATGGATAGAACGATGGATGGATGGATGGATGGATGGGTGGATGGATGGGTGGATGGATGGATAGAACGATGGATGGATGGATGGATGGATGGATAGAACGATGGATGGATGGATGGATGGATGGGTGGATGGATGGATGGATGGATGGACGGGTGGGTGGATGGATGGATGGATGGATGGATGGATGGATGGACGGGTGGATGGATGGATGGATGGATGGATGGGTGGATGGATGGGTGGATGGATGGATAGAACGATGGATGGATGGATGGATGGATGGATAGAACGATGGATGGATGGATGGATGGATGGGTGGATGGATGGATGGATGGATGGATGGGTGGATGGATGGATGGACGGGTGGGTGGATGGATGGATGGATGGATGGATGGATGGACGGGTGGGTGTATGGATGGATGGATGGATGGATGGATGGATGGATGGATCCATAGTTGAACAATCTCTGAGCCATAATATTTTCCTCCGTCCCAGTGAAGGAAATCCGAACCCACCCTGTCACAGCAGGATCAACGCAAGTCACTTAATCACTTTAGGTCAAGCGTGTTCAAGCCTCAGAGCAGCTGCAGAAGATCAAATCAAGATAAGTCTCAGTGCGATCCACGTTCAGCACAGGGGAAATGCACACATCTAACGCATCGTGACAGAGTCGAGTCCCACAACTGCACACCTTCTGTTTCAAGATGCACTTGAAATGCAATACATCATAATTACCTGGTTGTGAGCCTTTTGGGTGCCTTTGAAACGCTGTCATGTCTTTCTCTCTCCTTCGGTTATGTTATTATAGTCAGACTTTTGTGAGAAAAGACAGTTCTGAAAATACCACTGGGCAATTATAGTATTACCCAAAAGCTCATGAAACATGTCAGAAATGTATGTTTGGACAGGCTTTGAAGTCGGTCTATGTTTTCTTTTCTTGTGCTTCAAAATAGCTGACTATATACCTAAATCAATCTATTCTCTAACTGGAAATCTTCATAATCAAAAAAAAAAAAAAAAAGAACTCCCACCCACATTCGGCTGTTCTATGTTTTATTTCTTTTTTTGACAGTTGCACAGAGTAACCGCCCAACAGCCCTCCTATGTGCTTCCTTACATTGCAAGATGATTCATAGTTTCTATCTATAAAAACAAAAGCGATGTAATCACTCAGAACAACCTTATTTTTAAAGTCATCTCACTAAGTTTAAAACATCATAATTAGTGCTGAGGTTTGCTTTACATTTAGTACACACCTTGCATATGGCTTTACAACTTAAGAAAAGAAAAATGCATTGCAAACTACACTGAACACCAGGTTAAGTGCCGTATTGACTCTTGTGCACTGACTCATTCATTCTAGTTCAATCAGATGGTTCATTTAAACACACTGACTCATTATTTACTGTATGTTACTGAGTTACTGTATATGAATTATGGTGTATTCTGGTTGTTTAAGTTGTATTTTGTACATAAGCTTAATGCTGTCTTCATAATAGTATGGAAGCTTGTTTCTGCCATGAAATAAAAATAAAAAATGTAATTGTGACTTTTTATCTTACAATTCTGATTTTTTTCACAGAATTGCGAGATATAAACTGACAATTGCATGATACAAAGTCAGAATTGTAAATTATAAAGTCAGAATTGTGAGATATAAAGTCCGAATTGCGAGTTATAAAGTCAGAATTGCGAGATATAAAGTCTGAATTGCGAGATATAAAGTCAGAATTGCGAAATATAAAGTCTGAATTGAGAGATATAAAGTCAGAATTGCGAGATATAAAGTCCGAATAGCGAGATATAAAGTCAGAATTGTGAGATATAAAGTCAGAATTGCGAGATATAAAGTCTGAATTGAGAGATATAAAGTCCGAATAGCGAGATATAAAGTCAGAATTGTGAAATATAAAGTCAGAATTGAGAGATATAAAGTCAGAATTGAGAGATATAAAGTCTGAATTGAGAGATATAAAGTCAGAATTGCGAAATATAAAGTCTGAATTGAGAGATATAAAGTCAGAATTGCGAGATATAAAGTCCGAATAGCGAGATATAAAGTCAGAATTGTGAGATATAAAGTCAGAATTGCGAGATATAAAGTCTGAATTGAGAGATATAAAGTCCGAATAGCGAGATATAAAGTCAGAATTGTGAAATATAAAGTCAGAATTGAGAGATATAAAGTCAGAATTGAGAGATATAAAGTCTGAATTGAGAGATATAGTGTCAGAATTGCGAGATATAAAGTCGGAATTGCGAGATATAAAGTCGGAATTGCGAGATATAAAGTCGGAATTGCGAGATATAAAGTCAGAATTGCGAGATATAAAGTCCGAATTGCGAGATATAAAGTCCGAATTGCGAGATATAAAGTCCGAATTGCGAGATATAAAGTCAGAATTGCGATATATAAAGTCCGAATTGAGAGATATAAAGTCCGAATTGCGAGATATAAAGTCAGAATTGAGAGATATAAAGTCAGAATTGAGAGATATAAAGTCAGAATTGTGAGATATAAAGTCAGAATTGCGAGATATAAAGTCAGAATTGTGAGATATAAAGTCAGAATTGCGAGATATAAAGTCAGAATTGAGAGATATAAAGTCGGAATTGAGAGATATAAAGTCAGAATTGCGATATATAAAGTCGGAATTGCGAGATATAAAGTCCGAATTGCGAGATATAAAGTCCGAATTGCGAGATATAAAGTTAGAATTGAGAGATATAAAGTCGGAATTGCGAGATATAAAGTCAGAATTGAGAGATATAAAGTCAGAATTGAGAGATATAAAGTCAGAATTGTGAGATATAAAGTCAGAATTGCGAGATATAAAGTCAGAATTGAGAGATATAAAGTCAGAATTGAGAGATATAAAGTCAGAATTGAGAGATATAAAGTCAGAATTGAGAGATATAAAGTCAGAATTGTGAGATATAAAGTCAGAATTGCGAGATATAAAGTCAGAATTGTGAGATATAAAGTCAGAATTGCGAGATATAAAGTCAGAATTGAGAGATATAAAGTCGGAATTGAGAGATATAAAGTCAGAATTGCGATATATAAAGTCAGAATTGCGAGATATAAAGTCCGAATTGCGAGATATAAAGTCCGAATTGCGAGATATAAAGTTAGAATTGAGAGATATAAAGTCGGAATTGCGAGATATAAAGTTAGAATTGTGAGATATAAAGTCGGAATTGAGAGATATAAAGTCAGAATTGCGAGATATAAAGTTAGAACTGTGAGATATAAAGTCAGAATTGTGAGATATAAAGTCAGAATTGCGAGATATAAAGTCAGAATTGAGAGATATAAAGTCAGAATTGCGATATATAAAGTCAGAATTGCGAGATATAAAGTCCGAATTGCGAGATATAAAGTTAGAATTGAGAGATATAAAGTCGGAATTGCGAGATATAAAGTTAGAATTGAGAGATATAAAGTCGGAATTGCGAGATATAAAGTTAGAATTGTGAGATATAAAGTCAGAATTGTGAGATATAAAGTCAGGATTGCGAGATATAAAGTCAGAATTGTGAGATATAAAGTCCAAATTGCGAGTTATAAAGTCAGAATTGCGAGACATAAAGTCAGAATTGCGAGATATAAAGTCAGAATTGCGAGATATAAAGTCAGAATTGTGAGATATAAAGTCAGAATTGCGAGATATAAAGTCAGAATTGTGAGATATAAAGTCAGAATTGCGAGATATAAAGTCAGAGTTGTGAGATATAAAGTCCAAATTGCGAGTTATAAAGTCAGAATTGCGAGACATAAAGTCAGAATTGCGAGATATAAAGTCAGGATTGCGAGATATAAAGTCAGAATTGTGAGATATAAAGTCAGAATTGCGAGATATAAAGTCATGATTGCGAGATATAAAGTCCGAATTGCGAGATATAAAGTCAGAATTGCGAGATATGAAGTCGGAATTGCGAGATATAAAGTTAGAATTGAGAGATATAAAGTCGGAATTGCGAGATATAAAGTCAGAATTGCGAGATATAAAGTCAAAATTGTGAGTTACAAAGTACATCTGGCAATTCTGACTTTAAAACTCGTAGTGTATTTAGTAGAGACTGAAGCTACTTACTGTTAGTAAGATACTAAAAATGTCAGTACAGACTCATTATAGCAGTTTGACTACTAACTACTAAACACAAGATCGTAACGGAGCTACTTTAAATTACAACTAGCTTGTAGACCGAGAAGCTACGGTTTGAAAGCAAAAAGTTGCGACCGCAATCGGAAGCACTTCTTCTGACCACATAAACAGTGATTTAAATGAAATAACTCCGTGCATAAAGTTCAAGAGTTGTTAAAGCATTAATACAGCTCTCGTTGTATTATTCAGAGCAGGGCGTGTCAGCTGAAAGCGACCGTAGCCACAACATGCATCAGCTTCCTGTTGGTTTGAACCAAAAGCAACACTTCCTATCATTACCTGCACTAATCACGAAAGTGAAAAACTACATCAAGTATAGCGATCACAACCACACAACCCACAGGAGCTCAGCGCCTGACCAATGAAAAACACAGCTTTAATGGAAGCGCTCGCGACGACGTGTGTCGAGAGCTCATATCGCGTGCTCACACCTAAACGTGCATCTCCAGATCTCCGTTAATTTCAGCGACTTTTCAACTGCTCTGTGGCCATCGTTACAGCCAAGCCCAAACTTCGTAATTAGTCAGTGGGGGTTACACCCTAAAACAGGTTCGCAAATTTACTCATGACTGTTGAACTGTTTAACAGCTGACCTGACAAGCACTTCTACCTCTCATGTATTGATTCTCAGAGAACCTGGATGGATGTTCAGCACTAGTACGGGCCTGTTTGTGTGAATAACACCATCATCAATATGATGGTCATTTGGATGTGACAACTCCATGTGAACTCCCAAGTTTGAGTACTTTACTACACTGAGAACTGAGGATCGTTCCACTTTCCCATGATTTCTGACTGATTAAGTGGAAAAAGGCCAGATGAGTCACATGATCTACTTCAACGTACAAAAGCTACATATAGTGCACCTCATCAACTTCACTAAACTTGCTGAAAATGCAGTTGCTCTCAGGTTACTTCAGTTATGTCTCATTGACTCCTCGGATGTTTCTTCTACAAATAAAGACAGACCCAAATGAGTCAATAACTCATTATTTAGGAAGCGTATAGAGCTATAAAATGACAACACTGTGTAAAAAGGTAAAACGCTTGAACTTGAAGCTTGAACTGTGGGCAATATATTTTTACAACATTTTTCAAATCTCTGTTAACGCTAGTTTATAAAAAATGGAATTGGTTATTGTTTGTTCATTGTAGTTCATAGAGTATTAACTGATGTTAAATACAACTTGTGATTTTTACAAAATAACAGTGGTAGAGTTATTACATTATAATAAAAGATTAAGATGGATGGATGGATATGGATAGATAAAATATAAGGATATGGATGGATGGATGGATGGATGGATATGGATATGGATGATAAAAGACTTGGAAAGATGAATGGATAAAAGATTAGGTTGGATGGATGATGGATATGGAGAGATAAAGATTAGAATGATGGATGGCTGGATGGAGAATGATGGATGGATGGATATGAATAGATAAAGATTAGGATGGATGGATGGATATGGATAGATAAAGATTAGGATGGATGGATGGATATGGATAGATAAAGATTAGGATGATGGATGGATATGAATAGATGAAAGATAAGGATAGATGGATGGATGGATTGATGGATGGATAGATGGATGGATTGATGGATGGATGGATTGATGGATGGATATGGATAGATGAAAGATAAGGATAGATGGATGGATTGATGGATGGATGGATGGATATGGATGATAAAAGAGTTGAATGGATGAATGGATAAAAGATTAGGTTGGATGGATGGATGATGGATATGTATAGATAACAGATTAGAATGATGGATGGATGGAGGATGATGGATGGATGAATATGGATAGATAAAGATTAGGATGGATGGATGGATTGATTGATAGATGGATATGGATAGATAAAGATTAGGATGGATTGATTGATAGATGGATATGGATAGATAAAGATTATGATGGATGGATGGATTGATTGATAGATGATATGGATAGATAAAGATTAGGATGGATGGATGGATTGATTGATTGATAGATGGATATGGATAGATAAAGATTAGGATGGATGGATGGATTGATTGATTGATAGATATGGATAGATAAAGATTAGGATGGATGGATGGATTGATTGATTGATTGATAGATGGATATGGATAGATAAAGATTAGGATGGATGGATGGATTGATTGATGAATATGGATAGATAAAGATTAGGATGGATGGATGGATTGATAGATGGATATGGATAGATAAAGATATGGATGGATTGATAGATGGATATGGATACATAAAGATTAGGATGGATGGATTGATTGATTAATTGATTGATTGATAGATGGATATGGATAGATAAAGATTAGGATGGATGGATGGATTGATAGATGGATATGGATAGATAAAGATATGGATGGATTGATAGATGGATATGGATACATAAAGATTAGGATGGATGGATTGATTGATTAATTGATTGATTGATAGATGGATATGGATAGATAAAGATTAGGATGGATGGATGGATTGATAGATGGATATGGATAGATAAAGATATGGATGGATTGATAGATGGATATGGATACATAAAGATTAGGATGGATGGATTGATTGATTAATTGATTGATTGATAGATGGATATGGATAGATAAAGATTCGGATGGATGGATGGATTGATAGATGGATATGGATAGATAAAGATAGATAAAGATGGATGGATGATGATGTATTTGGCTAGAAAAGATGGATGGATGGATGGATGGATGGATGGATGGATGGATGGATGGATGGATGGATGGATGGATGGATAGATAGATAGATAGATAGATAGATAGATAGATAGATAGATAGATAGATAGATAGAAAGATAGATAGATAGATAGAAGCACACAGCTTTTCTGGATGACCAATCCAGCTCTAACCAGCATGCATATTTGTACTGGTCATTTCCAGCAAACAGCATCCCGTAATAAAAACGAAACATCCTTTGAATGACACATACTACTGCTTTTGAGGAGTCACATGAGCCAGTTCGAGCCGGTTTACCTCCATCAGCATTTTTAACCAGATGCATCCCACTTTTCCAGTCGGTAGCTACTGACCTGCATGACCTTAATGACGGAATCCACCGCGTGCTCAGGAAACAGTCTGAGGCGTAAAAGGCCACGAGGGATTTCACGATGATTGATAACGGAGGAAAAGCGCAACAGATCATCAAAGGTACAACATGTGCTCAGGTGGACCACAGATCATCTCCTGTAACATAACCAGGAAAAACAACAGTTACCTGGACCAGGATTCTGCGTTCGTTTAGGAGTCTTTGTAGCTCAAGCGTGAGTGTGCATACCTGCGGTTGGAAAATATTCCAGGACTGTCGTGTGTTTGAACCAAAGGAACAAATGATTATGTGTAATCTCCAAAAGAAACAGAAGACGAGTCATGGCAGCTTGCTTAAGAGGATGATATAATAACAGCAGCTTCCCAGTTCATGCAAAGGTCAAAAGGTCATGATCTTCTTGAGAACGTTTTTTGACTAAAATGAAACCCTCTAACCTCAAGTATAAAGGAAAACTGATGCATCAATAAAACACTTGATATTTAAAATAAGATCCATATGTGCAAAGGAACCATTAAGCACATATTTTGAGTGTTTATACAGTCAAACTTCTCTTCCCTGTTGGCGTTTATATAGGTTGATACTGATGGAGTGTGTAGATGTCTGTGGTTAACTGCTAAAGGATGTAGTGAGAGCATTAGGGATGTCTGAGCTTGAATGAAGAGATTGTACGGGTTGCTCTGTTCAAGTGTGTGATATTTACTCAGCTGCAAGAGCTTCTGGAATGTCGAAATGCACTTGCTTCGGTTTGATTCATCGACGACTGCTGTCCGAACGACCATCTGAAATTGAAACATCTGAAGTTACGGTAACTCAAACCATTTGAGGAATACGGGCACTGTTAACTCATATACATTAAGTTAAATTCACTTACGTTTTAGAGTTGTTTCAGACAATCATTAGAGTACTTAAAAATGTTAAGTTAATTCCACTCATTCAGTTTGAAGGCTTAAAACTATTGCTACTTAAATGGTTCAAGTTCATCAAACTCAAAAGTAATAAAGTCATATAAGAATAAGCAAAAACTCACATTGGTGTTAACTCAATCAAATTAAGTTCAGCTTACCAAAACCAAATTTTGAGTTCACGCTGCTTTTTTCTATTAAGTGCAATGAACTTTCATTATTATTTGAGTGAAACAAACATTTCATTTAATCAATTTCACTGTTCGGTTCGACAGTGGGTCAAAAGGGGAAAACCTCCTTGAAATATCATGTTTAAACAACATTTCAATGCATGAATCTGATTTTTACAGTCAACACGGAACTATTTGCAACCCATTTTAATTTCATCCTATCACAATTTTCATTTATATAAATAAATAATATATATATTATTTTTTTATTTATTCACTTACTAGCTTTTTGAAATGCTATATGATGAAATATTATACACACATATAATTATTATATATATATATAATATAATTAATTTATTTATAATTTTTGATTAATTAATTTATATATATATATATATATTAATTAATTAATTAAAAATTCTATATATATATTAATTAAAAAATTCTCTCTCTATATATATATTGATTAATTTATTTATTGATAATTAATTGGATTATAAAAAATAAGAGTGACAGAGCAAGTTACATTTTGATACATTTTGATTAATTAATTATTTGGAATAATGTACATCAATCAATCATACAGAATAAGAGCAAGAACGTGCATGAAAGAAAAGTAAAAAGGTTCAATAATAAATGATGTTTTAAAACACCGTATTGGACACTGAATGCATTATTAGCCTGACTATTTCTTAAAGAAACATGCAAGAAATTGAAACTCTAAAATAAAGGAGATTTTCACAGCGATCCCGTAGAAGATTCTTTCAGTGAACTGTTCTTATTTTTAAGTTTCTTAAGTTCTTAAGTTTAATAATCTAATTGAAGACCCTTTTGTGTTTCCACAAGTTTCCACGGATGCTACAGATTCATCGTGGAACCATCGATTCCAATAAAGAACCTTTATCTTCAAGAATGTACGGCTGAATTCAATGCCCGTAGACTCAATGCCGGCCGGCAAACCATTTCCAACAGCTGTGTTTTCATTGAAAGAAAGTCTGTTTTACACTAAATTTCACAATTTTACTGTGAACCGTAAAAAAATAACATCTGCCAGAAAGTATCAGTGAGCACTGAAAAGAGCAAAACAGAGTTCTGAGGAATGAAACCGATAGCGCAGCGCAGTCTCTCTCTTTTACCGTTGACACAACCCACGGTCTAAACGTTAAATGTCACACAACTACACCATTCTGCTTCTCTTAATCACACCGAAAGCACCTTTCACGCTCTCATTTTGACAATGAAAACACTTGAGGAGGCCGTGCTGGCGTGGTTTCGCAGCGCAGCCCGAACACGGCCGTGATTAGGTGCGAACAGCTAATAAATGAGAACCACACTCCCTGCTCGAGTCCCAATTAGATCCTTATGGACCCGATATGACGAACCCGAGGCCTTCAGCCAGCGCTCTGTCATAACAGAGTTCAGAACCACTCGTGAAAAGGTGTCGGTGGAATGCAACATGGTTAGCGTGACGCTCTGTTCGAAACAAATGCCTTATAGTTCTGTGCGCCATTCCTTTCGTTGTAATAGAAAGCAGAAACTAATAAATGTTTTGATACGCTGCAGGTGTTGATGCACGCTTCCGTGCACATTTAAAGTCTACAACTAATGCAACTGATCAGGGTTATTATCGTTCACAAACTAAAACCATTAAACAGAATATATATATTATATTAGCAACCGATTTGAAACACTCTTCAAAGGCAGCAATTTTGTGTCATACAGATGATTTAAAATAAGTTTGGCTTTTGCATGTTGATATGCAGGGCTGGGTGGGTTACTTTTCACTACAGATTACAAAATTCATGCTTTGAAAAGTCATTTGTAACGTATTTCGTTACATTACTCGAGTTTAGTCACTTCATCTAAATACTTTAGAATACTTTGGAACACTAATAAGTGTGAAACAAACACAAAAAAGATCATTGTGAGTTTTTATCTCACAATTCTGACTTTTTCCCTTAGAATTGCGTGATATAAAGTTGCAATTGTGAGTTATAAAGTCAGAATTATGAGATATAAACTCGCAATATTGAGAAAAGTCAGAATTATGAGATATAAACTCACATACTAAATTCACAATTGCACGAAAAAAAGTCAGTATTGCAAGTTTATATCTCCCAATTCTGACTTTATAACTTGCAATTGTGAGTTTAAATCTCGCAATTGTGAGAAAAAGAAGTCAGAATTGTGAAACGCAAACTCACAATTGTGAGGGAAAAACTAATTGTTTGAAAAAGTTGCAGTGACGAGTGAATTATAAAATGACTCCCAAAACATGAAAACAGTGGAAAGCATGAAACTGAACTCGTCTTTTTCAGACGGTCAGAGTCAGAGAATCACCAATCGCTGTTTAAATGACATTAAAACTCAAAGTAATCACTTTGGTAATCTAAAACACTTTTCAGATGGAACTGTAATCTGATTACCACCCATTTCAAATCAAACACAGTCACTCAGATTGTGTATTTTGTAAGTTCTTTGTATTTCGTTACTCCCCAACCCTGCTGGTTTAAGCCTCCAAGCATTAATATACATAGAGTATAATAGTTCATTTTTATTTTCTATCAGTACTTTTTGATTTCACTCTTCATGTAGAGTGCTAAACAAAGGTATGTTAGAACACAGGATTGTTTTTGCATGACACCGAGTCATGAGACACACACTCCCTATAAACGAACATGCTATATAATTAGTAACACTTATGAAATTTTATTGCTGTAACTTATGTAACACTGAGCCAAACGATCGCCTGTTGCGTGCAGACGATAACTCATCAGGTTCTATATGCTTCTGTTTGTGACGTTTTGTTTTAGCATGTACATGTGTATGCTGCCTAAACCGGCGGAGCTGCTCTCAGGTGCACGGAGTGGAAAAAGCCCGTTCTTGTTCCCGAACTTTCCACAAATATTTCAAGTGTACTGAAATTAGAGCTGGAGTCTATCCAGGCCTTTGAATTCCTGCGAGCACGTCGCACGTGCCAGACCAACTCTGTTTTTAATTTTTCACCCTTCTTGTGTTTTCCTTACAGAGGCCGTGCGTCTCAATGCAATCATTCTCTGATTCCTCGCGAATCTGTCCGCGTGTGTGCAGGAAACGGGGCCAAACTGGCTTCCTGAGTGGCTCAGGAGGAAACACGGAAATAAGAAAGGGGTGTGTGTTTAAAAATAACTCGGTATAAAAGGTCCAGGCAGGATCCCACTCACTCTCAGACTCGCGCTCACATACTCACTGGCGGGACGTTTCTCCGGCGTTACACACTAAAAAGGATCCTGCTTTGGGCTTCAGGCACGCAGCCCTCTATAGAGTCACGCTACGGATACTACATGGAAAAATGGCAACAGATCACACACATTTGAATGAAACACTCACATACAGCAAAAAAAAAAGGGATCAAAACATATATAATATTTAGACTACAATGATGGGAGAATGATACAATGATGGTGTCAGATGTCAAAAAAAGTCCAAGACATGCACTGCGTCCAAATTCACACACTACCCATCCTAAATAGCATTTAAAAGGACAAATCCTGGGTTAAAAACAACCCAAAGTGGATTGAAAATGGACAAAGTGGGTTGTTTAACCAAGCTAATGGGTTGTTAATCCAGCAAATGGGATGTTAAACCCAGTAAATGAGTTGTTTAACCCAATGAATGGGTTGTTAATCCAGCGAATGGGTTGTTTTAATCCAGAGAATGGGTTGTTTAACCCAGTAAATGGGTTGTTTAACCCAATGAATGGGTTGTTCATCCAGCAAATGCGTTGTTAATGCAGCGAATGGGTTGTTTTAACCCAGCAAATGGGATGTTAAACCCAGTAAATGAGTTGTTTAACCCAATGAATGGGTTGTTAATCCAGCGAATGGGTTGTTTTAATCCAGAGAATGGGTTGTTTAACCCAGTAAATGGGTTGTTTAACCCAATGAATGGGTTGTTCATCCAGCAAATGCGTTGTTAATGCAGCGAATGGGTTGTTTTAACCCAGCAAATGGGATGTTAAACCCAGTAAATGAGTTGTTTAACCCAATGAATGGGTTGTTAATCCAGCGAATGGGTTGTTTTAATCCAGAGAATGGGTTGTTTAACCCAGTAAATGGGTTGTTTAACCCAATGAATGGGTTGTTCATCCAGCAAATGCGTTGTTAATGCAGCGAATGGGTTGTTTTAACCCAGCAAATGGGATGTTAAACCCAGTAAATGAGTTGTTTAACCCAATGAATGGGTAGTTAATCCAGCGAATGCGTTGTTAATGCAGCGAATGGGTTGTTTTAATCCAGAGAATGGGTTGTTTTACCCAGTAAATGGGTTGTTTAACCCAGTAAATAGGTTGTTCATCCAGCGATTGGGTTTTCTAACCCAGCAAATAGGTTTTTAATCCAGCGATTGGGTTTTTTAACCCAAAAAATAGGTTGTTAATCCAGCGATTGGGTTGTTTAACCCAGCAAATGGGATGTTAAACCCAGTAAATGAGTTGTTTAACCCAATGAATGGGTTGTTAATCCAGCGAATGCGTTGTTAATGCAGCGAATGGGTTGTTTTAATCCAGCGATTGGGTTGTTTTAACCCAGCAAATGGGATGTTAAACCCAGTAAATGAGTTGTTTAACCCAATGAATGGGTTGTTAATCCAGCGAATGCATTGTTAATGCAGCGAATGGGTTGTTTTAATCCAGAGAATGGGTTGTTTTACCCAGTAAATGGGTTGTTTAACCCAGTAAATGGGTTGTTTAACCCAGTAAATAGGTTGTTCATCCAGCGATTGGGTTTTCTAACCCAGCAAATAGGTTTTTAATCCAGCGATTGGGTTTTTTAACCCAAAAAATAGGTTGTTAATCCAGCGATTGGGTTGTTTTAACCCAGCAAATAGGTTGTTAATCCAGCGAATACGTTGTTAATGCAGCGAATGGGTTGTTTTAATCCAGAGAATGGGTTGTTTAACCCAGCAAATGGGTTGTTTAACCCAGTAAATGGGTTGTTCATCCAGCGATTGGGTTGTTTTACCAAGCAAATAGGTTGTTAATCCAGCGATTGGGTTGTTAATCCAGTAAATGGGATGTTAAACCCAGCGAATGAGTTGTTTAAACCCAATGAATGGGTTGTTAATCCAGCGAATGGGTTGTTTTAATCCAGAGAATGGGTTGTTTAACCCAGTAAATGGGTTGTTTAACCCAATGAATGGGTTGTTCATCCAGCAAATGCGTTGTTAATGCAGCGAATGGGTTGTTTTAACCCAGCAAATGGGATGTTAAACCCAGTAAATGAGTTGTTTAACCCAATGAATGGGTTGTTAATCCAGCGAATGCATTGTTAATGCAGCGAATGGGTTGTTTTAATCCAGAGAATGGGTTGTTTTACCCAGTAAATGGGTTGTTTAACCCAGTAAATGGGTTGTTTAACCCAGTAAATAGGTTGTTCATCCAGCGATTGGGTTTTCTAACCCAGCAAATAGGTTTTTAATCCAGCGATTGGGTTTTTTAACCCAAAAAATAGGTTGTTAATCCAGCGATTGGGTTGTTTTAACCCAGCAAATAGGTTGTTAATCCAGCGAATACGTTGTTAATGCAGCGAATGGGTTGTTTTAATCCAGAGAATGGGTTGTTTAACCCAGCAAATGGGTTGTTTAACCCAGTAAATGGGTTGTTCATCCAGCGATTGGGTTGTTTTAACCAAGCAAATAGGTTGTTAATCCAGCGATTGGGTTGTTAATCCAGTAAATGGGATGTTAAACCCAGCGAATGAGTTGTTTAACCCAATGAATGGGTTGTTAATCCAGCGACTGGGTTGTTTTAATCCAGCGAATGGGTTGTTTACCCAGCATTGCCTCCAGTAATTATGTCTGATTTTTAATTTCCTATCTATTTTGGGTTCATTTTAAGCCAGCCATCTAGTAATTTTTAATCAATAGTTGGGTTAAACAGAAAAACTGCCCAGCATGTTGGGCAAACATTTAACCCAAACGCTGGGTTAAAGCAAACAAATAGCACCGTTTGTCCATTTTCAACCCAGCATTGTTCAGAATGTGTGTAAAATGTCAAAAAAAAAACATACACTGCGTCACAATTCACTAAATTGTATTAGAATTCACACTCATTTCAATGTGCCAAGCATTTCAAGGGGTTCGAGTGATAAATATCAGGTATCTAACATGACAAAAAGATGTTTCTTCAATGTAATCTGGAGCAACGGTCAGCAATTAAATCCCAAAGATTGCCTACTCTTCTGCCACTCACTAAAAAAAATACTTTAATTTTCTTCACAAAAACCGTACATACATTTAGGGAATGGTGTGAGCGGGCGAATTGGGACGCAGCAATACTACAGCCACGGACTATGAAAAAGAACTTTTCGCCGGTGTAAACAAAGAGCCCGTTTTACAAGAAAATACTATTTCAGTCTTCAACATTTTATGTTTAATTCAGAGCTGCTTGCCATTGCTTTGTGGTGAAGTTGTGAAATTTACAAGCATTTGTTTCAAAGTAAATCCAATACTCTTTTTTTTAATGTGGTGCGTGTTCCAAACAACATGCTGCGACTGCAGTACATCTCCCAAAAACTGCTACTTTTTGGCACTTAATGCAAGACATACTAGTCCATCTCAAAGGCCTGAAGTCGGATGGCAACGATACAGTATTGAGATATGATAAACATGATCATCAACTGCTTTGAAACAATGCAAATGAAAGTGTCTGCATTCTGTATCTACAGTTTAGACACGTCGCTTCAAACCATAATCCATCACTGCAAACCCAAGAATGTAAAGTGGGTGTAATGCATAAATCTCACACACCTGAAACGTGATGCGAGACTGACATGTGATTGACGTGAGAATGATCCAAACAGTAAGAAAAGATAAAAGAAGCTGCTATTCGCTCTGACAATGTCAGGGTGTCGCAATGTAACGTTTATGTCGCATACATAACTGCAATTCATATTCCGTGAGTCATAACATCTGCTATAAGACAATGTTTCTTGAGACACAAATCCACTGCAGTATCACTGATTGTTCTCGCATTTTCAGGACCGTGCGGCTTATGTAAAAACACGTTTTGCAACGGTTGTTACCCAACCGCTACAAAATTGTGCAAAAAAAAAAAAAAGCCATTTTGAAAGATTAAGAAATAATTCTCCGAAGTAATGGCTCATTCTTTGAGGACGTATGATTTGGCACGACTTAAAATCCAGCATTTAAAGAACGTCCATCTCGTAATAATCTCCTCTGGCATGAATCATTTGGCTAGAATTAGAAGATTTTAATACTTAATGTAAGAAGAATGACTCAAACATGAACAAAAACACTCACTATGTATTAAACGGGAATGCAAGTTTCATATCTACAGTAATTGTTTAAGTCGAACGGGGTGATTTTCTGCCAAATGCATTTTCCCGAGGGGCAATAACGCGCAGACAAGCGCCGACATGCACGCCGGGATGGAAATAGCAATTCATACATCACGACGGCTTGAACACACTTGCACACTGACACATCATTTAGAAATGATGCATGTAATGCGGGCTGGAACGCTGCCATGACAGTCTGAACGCATGTCAAACTCCTGCGTGCACATGACGTCTGTAATTGCTTTCATTTAGTGCAATGGAAAAAATTACCTGTGTTCGTCTGCCTAAACATGGAGACTGTTACCACAAACATTTGCCGTTATGTATCGTTTACATGCAGGAAATGACATAAGATGTGTAAAGACCGTTGTTTTTTGAATCAACAAGGGCCGTTCACATCGACTGAGCCCATTATAGGCGATTTGAGGTGATGTTATGCAAATTTGCATTGACTACCAGTCATGCACGTTCCTTGAAAAGC
>CM074303.1:12617311-12622311 GCA_037194245.1 Opsariichthys bidens
GTGGAGAGCGCGCGCGGTGCGTTATATAGCGACTATATTTGGGAGCTCTAAACGTTGTTTCCTTCGCTCACACAATTGGTCCAGGAGCAGTATTTACTAGGTAGGAGGCGCTCCTGCCCGACACACTTTGTTCATGACTCTGGAAGAAACGCGCACCGACGTTTGACATCGCTCCAGGAGCAAGTGCGACCTTACAGAAGAAAACTCACACCTGAACGCGCGCTTTGACACTTGGAAATGGCTTTACCTTGCCTTTTGCCTTCGATTTCAACGTTTGCAAACCAGAGGGAAAAACTTTGGGAGGATGTAAGTATTTCACACTTTTATGCACGTCTAAAACTAGGGGTGAATTAAAGGGACTTTTGGGTTGTGTGGGAAACCCATAACCCCCGTGCGCGGTTAAAACTGTGGTAGAAACTGCTTTTATTCGTTTTCCACTTGTTTGCATACGTTTGCACGAGACAAAATGTACTGAAGATGCATTCGCTGAAAACGTGTTCATATTTTAAGTTGTGCTTATAAGGCAAATTTGTCTTGTTTTATGATATATACGTGTGTGTGTGTGAATTCAGGTAGATTGAGACACTTTTTCAAGTCATCTCAGAGTCCCAATCACCCTGAAAAAATAATTATAAAACAATTATATATGTGTGTGTGTGTGTGTGTGTGTGAATTCAGGAAGATTGAGACTTTTTCAAGTCATCTGAAATGCAAAGTGTCTCAATCACCCTGAAAAAAATATATAATAAAAAAGTTATAATATATATATATATATGTATATGTATGTATGTATATATATACATAAAACACACACACACACATATATACACTATATATATATATATAGATTGAGACACTTTTTCTGAGTCATCTCAATGGTAAAAAGTGTCTCAATCACCCTGAATTCACCCTTTATAGTAAAACAAGATACTTTTGTCATATATACATGTATGCATGCTTATAAGGTACATCTATCTATATCATTTCTGTCTTAAAAAGAGATTCAAGAATAGTTCTAGCCGATGGTTTTGTGATTTAAAGTGTTGAGCTGCCAATCACAGTGAATTGCAGAAGTGAAACCTCTCTAATTCGCCGCCACAAAATGCTTTCAAATGGAGTGTTTTAGTTCTAAACGCCCTCCGTTCTGTTTTTTGCAGAGGTGGAAATGTGAGGAGGACAAACCGCTGCACCCTCCGCTCCACGTGGCACAGAACATGGACACTTGTCGTGGCCGCAAGGACGACGAGGATCTGAGCAACTATTTGGACCTGGAGTTTATCCTGGCCAACACGACGGGACCTCTAGAGGCCGGAGCCGAATACGTGTCGCACGCAGAGCCGTGCGGCCTGTACTCGACGGGAGCGTACGCGTCTCCGGAGCAGCCGCCGCCGCCGCCGCCGTACGGGAACAGCCTCATGGCCGAGCTTCTGAGATCCGACGTGGACAACGCCTACGACGGCGCAATTCAGGGAAGATTCGTCATCAACTCGACGGGGTTCCCCAGACAGGACTTTGTCGACATCAAAGTGGAGCCGCCGATGGACGGTTACGGGCCGGTGATGGGCATGGTGCCGCAGAGCTGCCAAAAAATCAAACAAGAGGGCAACGTTTCATGCATGATGTCTTTCGAGCAGCCCAGGCTGGCCGTTTCTCCGCAGGCGACCGGGAATATGACGCCCCCGTTGAGTCCGGACGACTCCCACCTGCGGCAAGCCGCGTTTCCGCAGGGTTTCCATCACTCGCCTCCGGCCTACGCTCAAATGCAGCTGCCGTACACGGCGCCGCACCAGTTCGGCATGTACGAGGAGGCCGTCGGGATGCAACCCAGCATGCAACGGGCTCTCCTGACTCCCCCGTCCTCCCCGCTGGAGCTCATGGAGTCCAAACCCAAGCGAGGACGACGCACCTGGCCGAGGAAGCGCACGGCGACGCACACCTGCACCTTCGCCGGCTGCGGCAAGACGTACACCAAGAGCTCGCACTTGAAGGCGCACCACCGAACCCACACCGGTAAGAGCGTGTCTAATTCCAACCTCTAATTCTCCGTTTGTGTTTTCAAAGCCCCTAAATGTGATCCTCTCGCTTCGTTTCATCAGGTGAGAAACCGTACCACTGCAACTGGGAGGGATGCGGATGGAAGTTCGCCCGCTCCGACGAGCTGACGCGCCACTTCCGCAAGCACACCGGCCACCGGCCGTTCCAGTGCCACCTGTGCGAGCGCGCCTTCTCCCGCTCCGACCACCTGGCTCTGCACATGAAGAGACACCTGTGAGGACTGGATCCACAGCCGCATTCACTGCCTTATTTAATGACTTTAAGATCGATATATATCTTCATACTTTTGTAACAAAGTAGCTGGTACTACATAGACTATGCAGAGCTCTTTTTAAAGGTCTGAAGGGCTGGTCCTATGAATCCGGTGCCTTTCCGAAGCCACAAAGAGTGCGAAGCCTGACGACTAGCAAACCTCCGGTGGAAAAATGCACGATGACAATGTTTTGCTCTTGAAACTGCCTTGCTATCATGCAACAAACGGCTGTTTTTTTGTTTTGTTTTTTTGTTCGTTTTGATACACTCTTGATTGCTCGTGTACCAAAACGTCGGTGACACTTTACAATAAAGTCCCGTTAGTTTAGTTAGTAAAGCTAACTAAGACGAATAAACGCTTTAGAGTGGTTATTGTAAGGTGTCGCCCAAGCGTCTTGTTGTACACTGGCGCCGTATGCACTGGGGCTCGAGGTCCTGGGTTTTTATAAGATTGTGTACATACATTTTATATTGTAAGTACTGTATTTATTGTAAATATTAAACTAAATTTGAATATATTTATCTCTCTGTCGTGTCATTGCCTGTCATGTTCCGTCTGACCTCTTGGATGTGGGTTGCTTAGTCTCTTATTATGGGCTCCTTTGAAGCGACTGGAAAACGAAGTCCCCAGAAACTGGAGAGGGCCGCTGCACGAGTGCTATTCTTGAACCCCCACTCAAGCTTATAGTTTAGACCAAGATGCTTTCCAGCTGCGTCAGGTTGAGGCCAGCAGCCTGTGGCTTCTGCCTATAAATACAAACACTACATTTACATAATTACAGAGAGAGAATTTAGATGCGTCTGGACGGAGGGGCGCTCGGCTCTCTGCTGAAGATCCCAGACTCCAGAGACGCAGAAAAGACACGGACATCAAAGAGACTCCGGCGGAGCTTTGATGTCAAGCGTGGAGGATGAAATGCAAAATCTGCATGTTTTATAAAAATATTTGTTCAGCGTCGACTCATTTCACGCTGGAAAAAGGGAAAAAAAAAACATTTTGAGATTTATAAAAAATAATAATACAAACATAAAACACATTTATTTATGTTAAAAGTATTGGTCAAAAGTTTAGACACACCTACTCATGGTATATTGCTATTTTTTAATATATATATATATATATATATATATATATATATATATAATATATATATATATATATATATATGCCGCAGTTCATCATTAAAAAACATTAAAACGCTGTATAAAAAATAAATATATTAAATTATTCAAACATCATGTGCATGCAAAATATATTCAAATATATAAAAATGTTTATGTGAAATTTTTTTAAAAAATAAAAGTGTATTAAATTATTCAAATATGCATGCAAATATGCATTTTTATGTGGGGATATGTATATATATATATATATATATATACACACACACATAAAATAATTTATTAAATTGTAAAAATGTGCATGCAAAATATTAAAATATATACAATTTTTTGTGGAAAAAATATATATTTATATAAAATAAAATAAAAAATATATACAATTTTTAAAACATCATGTGCATGCAAAATGTATTAAAATATATAAAAATGCTTCCGAAAAAAATATTTATAAAATAAAAGTGTATTAAATTATTCAAACTTCCTGTGCATGCAAAATATTTTAAAATATGTAAAACTTTTATGTGGAAAAAAAAAAATAATTTTATATATATATATGCAAATATGCATTTTTATGTGGGGATATATATATTTTTGTAAAATAAAATAAATTATTAATTGTTAAAACATCATGTGCATGCAAAATATCTTAAAGTATATAATTTTTTATGTGGATAATATATATATATATATATATATATATTATAAAATAAAAAAAATATAAAATTATAAAAATATATGCATGCAAAATATATATATATATATATATGATGAAAATGCGGTATAAATAATACAAATATAAACAATGTATCAAATATTTTTATTATGTGTATATATTATGTGCATACAAAACATATTAAAGTATATTAAATTCTTACAGAATGTTAAAAAGTGTCTAAATAAAGCACTCAACCCTTAAAGCACTCTTTTGTTTTCTAAGAGTTGCGCTTGTTCTGCATGAGTGAATAATGTGTGAAAACAGGACAAGAGTTCCCTTTTACGCAAATTCACAAGAAAAAGAAGAAACGTGATCCGGACTATTATTAGCCGACTCAGTGAAGCGAAGCAGAAATCTCATTTCACTTTTGTGTGCTGATGATAGTAACTATTACTACCAATCTGACATGAACAGAAAACATGCTTCTCCTTTTTCCCCTTCAAAGCAAAACACGTATACTGGACTGTGTGTTTACTGCGGTCAACAGACTTCAAAGATTCACGGCTGTACAAAAACTATCTATTAGAGTTTTTAAAGAAATATTACGTGGAACGACATGCGTTTTAAACAATGCAAATAAATGGTGATCGGAGTTGGTCAGTAATCCCTGACCCCTCCATTCAACCATTCAGCACTAAAACCACAACTAAATCCCAAAGACTAGACTAGAACGTCTGGCAAAGCTTCTGAACGAAGCGCACGTGTGGACGGTTAAGTGATCGAGTGCAAAGGAAAACACAAATGAGGAACGAGCTGGAGCCTTATGTTTCTGTCACCTGAGCCCTTCTCATTTGTCCATCTTAAAATCAGCCCTTTCAGCGGCCTTCGGTAAATAAAAACTCACACAGGAATTTCC
>CM074303.1:12624811-12629811 GCA_037194245.1 Opsariichthys bidens
ATATACAGTATAAGGCTTCACTTCAAGCAAAATACGACATCAAACTGGACAGAGGTCCTTCTGTGTGCTGGTTTATGTGTCATCTAGAGAATCTGATAAAGATTTAAAGGGTTAAAACACAAATACAGCTCAGGCGATTATTACAACATCCTTGAATATGAATGAATAGTGCAAAACCCAAATGAAAGGCATCACGGCAGGTTCCTTCGAATAGTAAATGTGCTTCAATGACACCATCTTAAACATTCTATGAAAAATGAGATCCAGAAGGATTTGTCGGGAATGCATGGATTCCACTAAATATCACGGTTTTAGTAACTCATTTAAGCAAACGTCAGATTGAGACTTTCTCTGGTGGATGAAGCACTTCGGATCAAATCTGCTTTGCAAAACCAACATGGGCCTCAGGTAGAGGCTGATAGTTATTACGATACGGATGCATATCTAAATAAGACCTCAATCGTATGATCTACAGTATTTGGTAAAGCTGTATATAATCTTCACAAAGCATAATTCAGTTGTGGAGCACTTCATTGGTCCAGGGTTCTTCAAAGGGTGATGCGTGACAGCAAACCTGAGTGATCTTCAGGAAGAGCTCAAAGATTTGGGCGTCATCTGGTTGAAGGATCGATCCAAAGCGTAGAAGCTTCACGTTCTGGGCATTTCAGATCGACTGAGGGCGAGAGCCAATTCCAGGTCTTGCTGCTCCTGTAGGCGGAGCCTCTGGAGACGCTCCGCCTCCTCTCGCTGGCTCTCACGTTTGGCCCACTCGAGCTGCTGCGTCTCATTTCCGAACTGAAGCGGAACATAAAAACGCCGTTACAGAAGTTATAATGCATGACTGCAGGGCTGGGCGAGATATCGCAAAATATACAGTTTTAGCCCTGATTATTTTAATATTTTTGCAATGAGATTTTTTTTTTTTTAAAACAAATTAAAGTTAAAAATATAGTTAAAACCTATAGGTAAATTATTATTATTATTTTTTTAATTAATTAACTTTTTTTTTTTTTTTTTTTAAGAAAAATAATCAAACATAATACACAGTTTTTTTTTGTTTTGTTTTTTTAAATCGATTTAAAAAAAAAAATGTAATAGTGATTTGAATGTGGTTCGATGTGTTTGTTTGTAGGGCGGCACAATTGGGCCAAAATATTGTGATTATTTATCAATATTACCGTTATTATTACAAGCTAAACTCGTAATACTCTTGTAATATTTGCTATAAAATTAAATATTTAAGAAAAACAAAATAATAATGATTACATTTAATACATTAAATGTGTAAAATTACACGTATATGGGTCCAATTCTCTTTTGCCTCAATAAATCCTAATTACTGCTTAGTAACAGGTTAATATTAGGTATTTAGTAAGATTAAGCGTTGGTCATAAAGCACATATTAATGCCTTATTTTGCATCAGTCCTAATAAACAGTCAATATCCTAGTAATATGCAACTATAATAGTCAGAATTGGACCCTAAACTAAAGTGTTCCCACTAATATATATATGATTGTCTTTATTTTTTCATTTTCAAATGTCAAATCATGAAACCGCAGGGAGTTTGCAGGCCCGTTCACACCCAAGATGATGACTATAACATTAACGATAAAGATATAGTTACTATAACGGCACTTTCACAGTGATTTTTTAAAGATGATGAGCGTTTAAGCATTTAAACTACAAACTGAAACACGCCTTTATTCTAAAACTTGTAGTGCATATAGTTATTTAATCAAACTGAAGCCTCACAATTTGATAATCTCACGAAGCCATTTCGCGATTTCAGTTTTATTTCGATTATTCGTGCAGCCCTACTTAATAAAAGCACATCAAATTCACCAAAGTATGATATTTTACACCGCATTATGAACATATTGTGACTATTGAATATATCGCCCAGTCCTCATATCAATAAAAACACACTGATTTCACACGAGTAATTTGCACACAATCATGTATTATCGAATCTGACGTGATTTTTTCGTCTTCTTTTTAATAGGTCGACAGCATTTTTGTCATCTGTGATTGAAAGCAAAGAAAGAAACCAAAGTTGTGAAGCCTTTGGTTACCATCAAATGTAAGATACCAGAGACCAAACACAGGGAATGAAGTCAAATCATCAGGAAGATCCATTACAAAAAAAAAAAAAACATATATTAGAGGGAATATACAGAGGGCCGAGAAGCATTTAGTCTCTTGAATTGAACTTAAACTATTTGAATGTTCTTGCATTAGAATATCAAAGTGTCCTTTCTTGAAAAGAAAGCGTACGAACACGCTTTACAATCAAGTCACTTTAGAACTAAAAGTTGTCAAAATCACTTGATAAAAAAAATGATATAAAACATCCCATTTTGCTTAAAAAGTGACTAAATCTAATGCAAGATATTTGAAGTAGAGCTGCAACTAACGATTATTTTTATTAAGGTTTTTTTATTAATCTAGTGATCTTTTTTACTAATTCAGCAGTTCATTGAGGTGTAGAAACACCATTATGTAACAATACCATTTGATTTTGATTAAAAATAAGCCGCTCATGTGTTCGTCCAGTGGAAGACATTTGAACTTTAACATGAAGAGCGTCAAAGACTTTCTCTACAGTCTTAAAGGAACTTTGATAGTTCAAACGTCTCCTACTGAAACGTCCTGTGTTTTTCCTCTTGCTCCGTCTGTTCTCGTCTCTGATTGGCTGGAATTTTGGCACATTGTAGCGCTGGTTTGTGTCGAGCGGGCGGGAATCGGGAGCGCGAGCGACTCAAACCTCGCACGTGCGAAAGAGAACGTCCGCGCACATCCAAATAAACTTCTTCGAAATGCAAAACTGATTTTCGTTCGCTCGAAACATTTTCTTATTCGCGAGACGAAGATTTTCTCCTCAACTCAGTTCACTCAAAATATGATCTTGTGCGCGTAAAAATTCGGCAGAGATCCAATTCCTCAGGTGGAACGCCATTTGGGTTCTGCAAAGGGAACAAAGGAGCGTTTTATTCGGCCTCTGTTTAAAGCATTCCCACACTTTTGATCATCGTGGTCCGGGTTTTTGTGATAGAATGGAACTTTCTCCGTTCCCAGGAGCAGAAGCCGCCAGATGAACGTAAACAGTGTGACGCGTCGCAGCACTAATTTGAAGTGTCTAAACACATTATGAGGGTGCTTTATATAAGGAAATAATGTCTATATTTTCTAAAGTCTCGGTCTCGTCTGGTGTTTTCTCACTGCGGTTGGTCTACTGGTCTTACATTTGCTGCTGATGTTGTGAAGAGCTTCAATATGAGGTCTGATTTCTCAGGGTGATTTGTGAAGGGATTTGTGTGCAAGCAGGGTGGAGTAGGTGTTTCATGGTTGACACAAACACATGCAGAGCGCTCAGATGTGGTCAGCAGACCTGCGATTCACCTTACCTTCATGTGTTCAGTGCCTGGGAGAAAAGACAAATTACAGCTCATTTCTAAAGAGAAGAACGCCAAACAAAGCTTCATGCAACAAACTGCTTCTGCACGGCATGGCACAGCTCACACACAAGCAAAACACAGCACCGCAAGACAGCTAACGGAGCAAAGATGTGGTTTCAGGTCAGTTGAGCCACTTGTGGCCTGACCTGGATTCGCCCCCGATGAGATTTCAAATTCAAATGCATTATGCTTTCACCTTTCATACAGCTGTTCGTCAATGTAAAAGGCCTGCAAAGTTTTAAAGATCAAAGTGCATGAGAAATAAAGAAAGAATCGATTCGGAAATGCCAGCGACACTCGCTTCCTGTTACATGCCTACGTAACCATGTAACACATTTGCATAATGTTTTTATTGGCTGCCCGTGAACAATGTCTACTAAGCCCCGCCCTCAAACACTTAATTGTAGACTGAAAGATTTTGGTTCGTATCACGTGCTGTAAGCTGTCGACCAATCAGAGCGGAGCAGGCTCTCGGAGAGGCGGGGTTTAGAAATACGGAACCACTTTCAGACTCTTTTAGAAAAAAGCTGATGCTGCAATGTGTGTTATAAGAAAATAAGTGTTTTTTTTGACCTTGGATGCATGTCGATCTTTCGTAGGAGACTGTAAAAGAAAACTAGCCATCTTTAAAATAGCATAATAGGGACACTTTAACTATGAAAGATCAGTCTAGTTGACCGTTTAATTCTGATATTGTCTACGAGGCTGTGCAAAACTAATGTAGTTGTGATGCAATCGTTTCGTTTCTAGTAAATACACCGAACTCATTTGATATCGTTTACATATTTTCCTTTCGAAAAAGCATTTAAAAATTTGTATGCAACCGTGACACTGTGGTGAAGCCAGTTGCCTCGGCATGTCAGAAAACAGGAAGTGTTTTGGTAAACGCTTCTCACTTTTCTAGACCAAAGTGTCATTCTGAGGTCATATTACCATGATACGTTAGTAAAGGTCACTTGTACGCATCGTGTAGTTCAGGCATATGAAAGGGCATTATTTTTATGATTAGCATGGCAAGAGTCACCATTATCAAAGTAGATTTCAAATATGGTTTTCTGGATCATCGAGTTGAAGAAAATATTGGCTAGAGTTGTTGGAGAAACCAGTGAAAAGCTAAACATATTTTTTCTCTATAGTTTAAAAAACTCCACATCATTAAAACTTGACAAGAAAAAGAAATGTAGGATAACTTATAACAGACCGTCTTGCTTTTAAAGAATATAGATGGGATGAAATTCATTAGCAAATTGAGATTTATGGTTAAAACCATTTTTGGTGTAAAGACAACTTTTTAATGAATGAATATGTGATATTTGATTATGATAATGAAGGATGTTTGTTAAAACATCAAACAGCTTTACGGACTACAAATATACATTGTATGGAAATGATACAATTTTTATCTCTGCTGAAAGCAAGATTTGTATCATTGGTCTCATGAATATGCATGCAAATCAGAATGTAAACAAAATTAGAAACAGAAATTGGTGAACGAACGTTAAAAAGGCAGAAATATAGTCTAAGAATGACCTACGCGTGTTCA
>CM074303.1:12634811-12637311 GCA_037194245.1 Opsariichthys bidens
TCAATGTTTATTCATCTTTGTTAACATTGTTATTCAGGTCCATTCAATAATATTAACAGCTTTTTATTTTAACAATGTATTGCTGAAATGAAAATGAATTATTTTAATGAAGTACTTTTTAATTATTCGGCCTTGGAAATGGAACGCTACCGAAAAACTTTCATCATTTATAGAATCGCAGAACTTGTAGGATGAGCCGCTTTGTTTTATTCGTCATGTGCGAGTTGCATTGGATCAAAGGTCTAATCCGCCCACCGCCAGGTAACCACTACACCACTGATTACGCCGCAGGAAACCGTGATTGTGGACTAAAACAGCAGCTGAGAACAGACGCATGAAGACGAACGGATGATTCGCTGATTCTACACGTGGATGCAGGTCAACAAGTTTAAAAAGACTACACGGTGTGTAGTCATGTGTCATGTGTACACACGAATGTGTGGAAACGGACCTTCTCACGAACGCACACCTTGCAAATACACTCTCTCTTCTGGGAAACATGCAATCATTTACTCTATTAGCAGTTAGTTAGCCTTATAATGAACATTTTGTCATTATTTACTCACCGTAATGTCATTCTAATCCTGTATTTGTATTACTACAATTCCGTTCAAAATTTTGGGGCGTGTACAATGTTTTTTTTTTTATATATATATATATATATCTCTTCTGCTTTTATTTGATTAAAAATACAGTAAAAAGTGTGAAATATTAATGCCATTGAATATATTTTGTGAATCCTGTGATTCAAAGCTGAATTTTCAGCATCATTACTCCAGTCTTCAGGGTCACATGATCCTTCAGAAATCATTGTAACATGCTGATTTGCTGCTCAAGAAACATTTCTGATTAATATCAATGTTGAAAACAGTTGTGTCGCTTCATATTTTTGTGTAAACCGTGATCAATTTTTTTTTCAGGATTCTTTGATGAATGTCTTTACTGTCACTTTTGATCAATTTAAAGGGGACCTATTATGCCCCTTTCACAAGATGTAATATCAGTCTCTGGTGTCTCCAGAATTCGTCTGAAGTTTCAGCTCAAAATCCCCCGCAGATCATTTATTATAGCTTGAAAAAATTTGGGTGTAAGCAAAAACACAGCGTTTTTGTTTGTCTCTTTAAATGCAAATGAGCTGCTGCTCCCCGCCCCCTTTCCAGAAGAGGGCGGAGCTTTAACAGCTCAACAACAACAAAGCTGGAGAATCTCACGCAGACAAAACGAGGATCGTGTTCAAACTGATGGAGAGACTCAGGAAGAAGCTCCAACTTTTAGACGTTTCTGAACGGTTAGTGGATAAATTGATGGAGTTGCTGTGGAGTTGATCAACTAGCATGTGTCGTCATGTTCATCTTTTTTCGTTGAATCGACCCTCGTTTGTGAAGCCGTCCGGCGTAAAATGCAACAACACTCGACTACAACAACTCTTCCTCTTCTCTAAAGCAGCACAACATGGCCCCGCCCACTTTGTTAGTGTTCTCAGGGGCGGGGTTTATGTAAATTTTAGGGTTAGTGATGTCACCAACCTGGGAAGAAGCTCGTTGTAGTTCCTACCAGCCGTTTGTTGTAGTCCTTTAAAAGAAAATATCTCCCTTTGCATTGAACTTTGAGATGTTGCTCATGCTTAATGACCCCAAACTTTTGAACGGTACTGTATATGCTTTCATATGCATTCAGCCAAACCTCTTTTGTTTTCCACAGAGGAAAGGCGGGTTTGAAACCGACGTGAGGGTGAGTAAATCTTTGGATCTGGATGAAACATCCCTTCATGTAGACAAATAAACCTGCAGCCGTCCGTTCTTTGACTGCATGACGCTGCAGTGGCCGATTATCTCATGCCAAGACGACTCTTATCTTCTCTGTCACAGCTGTCCTACGATGAGCTCACAACGCACTGATGCCTTTCGATATCGCCAAAATGGGGAAGTGCTTGACTTTCCATTATCAGTCTCACAGTGCATGATCTGTCACATTATTGAGTTTGTTGCAACGTTATGAAATATGACGTGGTTGTGAAATGCGGTGCAGGTCTGAAGGTGTTTATAATTAAAACCTAAATGATTAATTTTAAGATTACTCCAGGTTCAACATAAATCAAGCGTTGCCACAGAAAATCATTTTATCACTACAAGTTGTACAACAAGCAAAAATTGTGCACAATCATGCACTTAGAATGGAAGTAAGTCTATGGGGCATTAAACTACAATCTGAAAGTGTCGCCAGTCGACATTGTGTGAGTTAACTAGTATTTAGACCAAAGTGATAAAATCTCTAAATAATCACAAAGTATATATCCAATAACTTTTCTCAGGACTATGTAAAGCCAGTAAAGAGATGCAGTGCTGTTATTAACGAAAACTATTAAAAAATAGTTTTGGTAAATTGAAATGAAATTTTAAAAAAAAATTAGAAACTAACCCTAAACTTAAAAAAAATCTTAAATTAAACATGCAACCTAGACAACTAACTGAAATAACTTTAAGTTGAAGTAATACTAAAA
>CM074303.1:12644811-12654811 GCA_037194245.1 Opsariichthys bidens
ATTAATTAAATTAAATTATTTAAAATAATAATTAAAATTAAATCAAATTATTTAAAAAATACATAATAATAAATTATTTAAACATTTTAAACAGCAGATTTTAATTAAACACTGTTTCAGAAAATAAATCATAAGTTCTACACAGAGGGAACACTTTCAATGAATCACTTAATCATTTGGGAACTAGTTTAATTAAACAAACCATATGAATGAACTGATTCACGAACACGGGATTAGACTGAACCAGTTAATAACAATGATAACTTTCAGTCCTACTGAACACTGAATATATCAGCACTGAACTGCTGGACGTATGACGGTAGAGAAAAGCGCACCTTTACTGAAGGGGTCACCTTTGAAGGGGTCTTCGCTCTGGAAGGGGTCTGCGTTCAGGCCTTGAGAGCTGGAACTGTTAAACATGGCCATCCTGGACTTAACCAACGAATCCTCCTGAAACACACACAGCATTCAGCTCGTGTTTGCTCTCCTCCTCCGACTGCGGGGAAAATATTATCATTGTAATGAGTATGAAGAGGGCATCGTTCAGCTCTATGGGCCGCCGGGCCGCGTCCTCATTTCCTGCGCTGGATCTTCTGATGTCAGACGTCAGAGACGGCTCTCTTTCGAGGAAAGAGTGAGCTGTTTGACCATTTGACAGTGGGCCAGTGTGTGGCATAATTACGTTAACAATAACAAGAGGAAAGGCGCTCTGACGGATGTGTGTGTGGTGTCGTGTGGTTGCTCTTTAACCTTTCGATGGAAGGCCGAGCTAAAGTTAATTGGCTGAAAACGTAATAAGACCATATTACCTTCATAATTTAAGGGTTATTCAAGGTTCAATACAAATACTTTCAATAGAGGTGCGTTACTGATTTCTAAAGGTAAAATGATCAGTATTTAGCCTTTGTTTTTACTAAGACACTTTGTTTTTACCCCACTAAAACATGATTACAGTAAATACACCTTTCCAAACCTTCTGACTATGACTTCACAAGCCATTCATTATTGCTGGATAATCATTTCACGACGAGATTTTTAGCCTATTACATATTTTATAGTTTTTATTGATTAAATGTCCATTTTTTCATTTGAAAATTGTAGCCTGTTCAATGGAAATTAGTCACAGTTTTTAATGACGAATTTCTTCGTTATTCATTAAACTTATTCGAAAACGGCTATGATTTTAGTCAACGGCAGTGTGGTTACTGTTAACTAAAACTATTAAAAATCATTTTCATTAGTTGAGAAAGAGTTGAAATAAAATATAAATATTAGATGAAAAAGTTTAAATGATAAAATTACTAATCCTGAGATAAAAGTAAATGAAAACTGCTTTAAAATTATAATGAGAACAGAACATATAAACTATTCGACTACTCTGACGATTATTTTTATAAATTTTTTTTTTAATTAATCTAGTGATCTTTTTTTACGTAAGAAGTTCGAACTAATTCAGCAGTTCATTGAGGTGTAGAAACACCATTATGTAACAATACCATTTGATTTTGATTAAAAATAAGCCGCTCATGTGTGCTCGTCCAGTGGAGGACATTTGAACTTTAACATGAAGAGCGTCAAAGACTTTCTCTACAGTCTTAAAGGAACTTTGATAGTTCAAACGTCTCCTGAACCGTGTGTTTTTCCTCTTGCTCCGTCTGTTCTCGTCTCTGATTGGCTGGAATTTTGGCACATTGTAACGCTGGTTTGTGTCGAGCGGGCGGGAATCAGGAGCGCGAGCGACTCAAACCTCGCACGTGCGAAAGAGAACGTCCGCGCACATCCAAATAAACTTCTTTGAAATGCAAAACTGATTTTCGTTCGCTCGAAAAATTTTCTTATTCGCGAGACGAAGATTTTCTCCTCAACTCAGTTCATTCAAAATATGATCTTGCGCGCGCAAAAATTCAGCAGAGATCCAGTTCCTCAGGTGGAACGCCACTTCGGTTCTGCAAAGGGAACAAAGGAGCGTTTTATTCGGCCTCTGTTTAAAGTATTCCCACACTTTTGATCATCGTGGTCCGGGTTTTTGTGATAGAATGGAACTTTCTCCGTTCCCAGGAGCAGAAGCCGCCAGATGAACGTAAACAGTGTGACGCGTCGTTGCAGCACTACCTAATATCAAAACGAGCCATTTTTGGAGCTTTATTAAACAAATGCTTTATTTATAATCAGGAGGACGTTTTAAGCTCTGAAACTTGGGTACACACCACAAGATAACCGGGCTGATTTTGGACCGATTTCTCCCCATCCGACAATCCCAGGTAATGTCCCGATCATCTTGATGGTTCTACAGATAATTTAATCAGATTCTCCTGTGGTGTGAGGCGTTTTAAGAAGAATGTTGAAGCCGTCCCGATCGCAAACGCACACACACACACTCTGGAGATTATCACGCGAAACGAAACAATATCCAATCAGAAAGCGAGCTGAAGGATCACCTTGTCGATTTGTGTTTCTGTCCAAACACTACCATCGCATTTTCTTCTATCGTCCGCCATATTTATTCTAAAGTCTCGAGAGATTTCGCGAGATTTCCTGTGTTCACAGTTAAAATCACGGCACACCACACACTATAGGAGCTGGTTACTTTTTGCTTGGTTTTGCTCAAGACCACCAGCACGGATCCGTACACCCGTATCCCTCAAAATCAGGCACACTTAAAAACCACACGACAACATGATCGAGACGTTCGTGAACTGCGGCGCGACTCCTGACCTTCCCGTCGATGCTGGAGCCCTCCTCGGCGATGAGCTGGTCCAGTTCGGCCAGGCTGGTCGTGCCGTCGTTGAGAGCTTTGCTGTAGCGCTCGATGGTCTTATTAAGTTCCCGCTGGGTGTCCTGTATCTCGCTGAGCTCACTGCGCGTCTGCGGGAACAAGATCACAACCAAAACGTCACTTTAAAAGTTTAGACTGCACACAACAGTGCAATAATTGTGGCGACTGTTCTATGGCCGAATGTAGTATTTTAGACCTCAAATACGTGACTCATATCGCCTATCTATTTAGGTGCTTAAAGATATACGATATACCTTTAAGATATATCATATTTAAGATATACTTAATTTGTGGTATATCAAACGGACAAACTTTGGTCTTATTTATCTATAACTATAGCAAATCAATCTGGGTTAAGGGGAAAATTAAGTTTAATAACTTTATATTTCAGCTTTATTTAACTTAAATCCTGTTCTAGATATTGGTATTGACAGGGTCTGTTAGTGATCATGATATGGACTTCCTTGAAAGTTACATTATTATGGCATTCGATAATGTCTTAATGTGTGAGTCAGTAGCAAATTCAAAGGCATTTGTCGTAAACAAGGAAGTTTTAGCACCGTTTAGCAACTTCTAAAAGGACAAATACAAAGATTCAAACTGATTTTTTTTTTTTTTATAGATATAATGTATTAGACATCGACTTGAAGAATGAAGGTTAAAGGTACGATCCGTAGTTTTTCACCACTAGGGGGCGCTAAACAATTCAAACCGATAACAAAAGGCGTAGATTGATGACGCAGTGAATATGGGATCATGGAACTTGTCGTCATGCCGATGGATCTAATAATATTGATGGAATAATGTTTATGGATGAGTGAATGTGACTGTGGTGTGAAGGAGGACGTGGTTTACTAATGAGGGACAGATATCAGTGTCCCGGGGGATAAAAAGAAACGCTTTGTCGTGTTGAGCTTTATAACATTGATTAGTCTTATAGCCTACATTTGTCTAATAACGTGCGAGAGCGCGTCTCTGTCAAGTCAAAGTTTGTCCCAAAGCTCTCGCCGTCTCGGAAACCCCACGCTGATATTGATCCTCGTTTTATTTCTCCTTTTGTCCCAAAGTTTGCTTGCCATGGTCCATCATGTTTGGACGAAACAACCGTGTCTGTTGCCATGGTTACTGTGACCCCAGGATATTGCGTCATTTACAGGCGCAATGTGAAGTGAAAAGACCAGGGCGGCCCACTGTGATTTTAAAACATTTAGGATGATGTAAGTACACAGCTTAACAAAATATATAACACTGTGCAAGTGGTTTTTGGATATTTTAATATGAAAATTCTACATATTGTACCTTTAAGTGGATACATTGTTTAGTCGATCTCTCTCTCGTAATACTTTACTCTACATAACACAGATAAAAAACCTTATAAAACAACACGGATGTGTAATGTACAGTGCATAAGTACATCCTCTATAAGCGCATAGTGTATAGTGCGTCACGCCACTCGTGTGTAAACCTCGAAGGACCTAACTTGATAAATGTGCAACGGATACGTGTTGGTGTTTGTGACCTGGTCCATCTCGTCCTGCGATGTTTTCAGCAGTTTGAGGATGCTGTCTAGCTTGGCTCTTCCAGCTTGCACACTCTCTTCCAGACGCTGCTCCTCTTGTTCCAGACAGTACAGGTCCGTCTTCGTCCTGCTCATCTCCTTCTCCTGCGTCTGCATGTCTGACTCCTGAGACAAGATCTGAGTCTGCAGCGATGTGATCTACACACACATTATTCAATAGTTTATAAAAAAGAGCAATAATGTTATACACGAGTCAGACTTTGGATTTTCAGTATAAAATGTGGTTCACGTCACAGTTTATGCTGATCATAATCATAAACTGATAAACAGTCATCAGGGTTTTTCCTGAATTGCAAATATTGTGGGTGCCACCAAAATTAATCTTCATCCCGCCAAAGCTTTAGTTTTGTTCTCATCCGTCAGTGTGAGTATAGTCTAATCAATAAGCAGTATTCTTTTTTAATGTTAATTTGTATCATATCAAAGCATTACATTGTATCTGCTAATAACTCACCTTAGCGTTCTCCTCCTGCCATTTGTTCTTGGTCTCATCCAGCGTTGTTTCCAGCTTGGCCCTCTGCTGCTCCATCTCACTGAGTCGATCCTGAGCGCCCCGTTTCTGGTGCTCCAACTCCTGAAGACCGACATTTTCACGCTCCAGGTCTCGCTGCACCTCCTGTACAGAACCATTATTTTATCCACCTTATTTTTAACCTAAGAGCTATTTTTCAACTTGAATAAACGAGGCTTACGCTGTGATTCACTTACAGTTATTTTAACTGTACAAAAACATTATGTTATGCTGCTTGATATTGCAAACTGGTATTTGTTCTATTATTTTAATATATTGTTGCAATTATAATTGTACAATGATATATATATATATATATATACACACACACACACACATAAATATATACACATACATATACATATACACACACACACACACACACATATATATATACACATCACACACACACACATATATATATACACACACATACATATATACACATATACATATATAAACATATATATATATATATACACAGACACACATATATATGTATGTATATATATATATATATATATATATACACACACATACACATATATATATACACATATATATACATTATATATATATATAATGTGTGTGTGTGCGTACAATATAATTTGTAAATTTAAATTTATAAAAACAATGTAAATTACCAGGACTTCACTGTTCTTCTGTCGCAGAACTTCCTCTTTCTGTCTGATTTCTGTCTCTAATACGCGTTTCTCACTGTGAAGCAAGCAATGCACAAAAAATAAAAATTGTAAAAAGAAAAAAAAAGTCAAACGTCACAAGCAATTATCAGAATGCAAGCTATATGGTAAACTATAAACTCTCTGACCTCTGCAGCTGGGAGATTTCCTGGTTGATGTCATCGAGATCCTTGTTTCCCGTCAGCTCAACCAACCCAACAGAAGCGCTGCTGTCCTGGAAAAATCATGTTATGTAAGAGACAGTCATATTCTGTCATCTAGTGTTTGACTGTATATAATTATGCAGCACTCATCCATGAGCACTAGGTGGCGTTCTCATTGCCTGAACATAAAGACGGACTTCACAGCAACATTAAAAACAAAATGGACTAAATTTACCTTCTGAATAATTGTTTCCGGTCAGTAAATGATTCATCAGTGCATGTGACTTTAAAGAAAGTTACAATTTGTTTGCATTATATTTAATTACTCTCCTCTTAACCGTTTTATTTTCTGATGATTTAACCAAGTCAATGCAGGTAAGGAAAAATAAGCCCACTTTTCATGAACCAATCAAATCCAATTGGATAAAAACATATTCTGTAGAAATATGAAAAACTGATGGTGTATTTTTGCCTTGATTAATGGGACAGAATCAAGTTGACAGGAACGTAGAGAGAGAGAGAGGAAGAATGGGATTGAGAAATGCAATTGAACCTGCAAATTTGTCACTGCAGTCAAACCAGATTATGTCAAAAGGAAATTAATAGCAATTTATTCTCACAGTGGTTCGTCCATGTCAATCAGTGAAGCTTCTGCCCACAGGAAATGCATTACAGATGTGTCTGTCTCACTTACCCTGCTCAGACCGGTCAACGGGGTCAGTTCGGACATGACTGACGGTGTGAATCCGGAGAGGATCTGGATCATTAAGATACAAATAAAAAATAAAATAAAGTACCTTCCATTTATAAAGCACTTAATAATCTGGACTATCAAGAAATAATGAATAAAATGCTTATACTAACATTAACAAACATTTTTCCCCCTTTTTAAAAAAAAATATCGTTCATTGTTACGTCATGTTAACAAATAAGACCTTACAGTAAAGTGTTACTGAAACCGTTTTGGGTTCAATTCACAATAATGTCTCATTTGTTAACAATAGCTAATGCATTAACTAACATGAACAATTCTCTTTGTAAAATAAAATTATAATGCTTCATTGTTAGTTCATGTATTAAATAATATAAACATAACTATTATTTTTTTTTAAAGTATGAACTAAGATTAATAAATGGTGTCCACATATTGTTCATTGTTAGTTAACATATGCAGTGAACAGATGTTAATGAATCCGACCGTATTATTTTTTTATCGCTTGTTTGTTTTCCTCACTTGTAAGTCGCTTTGGATAAAAGCGTCTGCTAAATGACTAAATGTAAATGTAATGTAAAATGTATTATAAAGTGTTCCAAATGAATTATACCATGACATAGGATTTATGTCCCATCTCAAAGAGAATATACAAATACTGTGTTAGAATAAGGTTCAATTTGTTAATTAGACTAACAGATACAACCTGAGCTAATCATGCTGTTGGATGTTGGTAGGTTTACGTATAATTACAGCCGCCGCACTAGCCGCAATTTGTAATCGAAGGAGACGTAGGCGTGTTATCCAAGCATTAATGGGATGGAAAGCCCTTAGGAATGGCCACATATGAGGTGTATAGTACGCTTTTTCATAGAGGAACTGTGGATTCAGAATTTCCAGATGAACAGATCAACTTTTTTTGAGTCGTGCAACGCAATAGGGATTCTTGTAGCGCCTGCATCATGCTTAAGGGAGTTATTTTCCACAAATAAACGCTGGCTGTTTATAAACTAGCCACCTGTGCAGAGAACAGGGGTAGTGGCTGAGACATTTGGGGTTAGCAAAACCACTGTCCACGGGGGTGTGCATGGTGTACGCCGGGCTATATGCACCACTTTTTTCATCATTCAGTCCCTCCAGAAAAACGTGGGATTTTTTTTGTGATCGTTGCGGGCAAAAATCCTTGATTATGCGGCACGTTTTCTTAAAAAAATGCGATGGAATATGCGGGATATTTTTGCAATTTTATGCGATGAAATTGCGGGAACTTGCAAAAACTGCGGTTTTTGATGCAAAAGAGAAAAAAAAGGTGATCTCTCCCCCCCCCCCCCCCCAACACCCTGTTCTCACTAGATACTGCCTTCATGTCAAGAGGCAGAATTACTAAATCACAGAATATTGAAGTTCTCATTCTGTTTTATTTCAGACCTTCATCAACACATGGCTCAAAATTACAAAACATTGAGTCAACAAGTTCTGTAGCTTTACAAAAGGAATATTCAACTTCTGTAAAAATGAATAAATAAAATATAAAAAAATAAAATGTGTGCTTCCTGTTTAACAGAGGTAGCGATACAAAACAGACATCTTCTGTTACATCAAGTGCTTCCAGTGCACAAAGTGCAATCTCTTACTGCAACGTAAACTACTAATATACTTGAAACTAAGGTTTTGGTACTGTTCTATAACAAAAAAGTGCAATCTTACAACTGTAGAGTTGCATCAACTTCTGAATGAAACTACAACAGACCGGGAAACTGCTTCGCGCGCTCTTTTGAGCTTATTTTTGTTGGCAAATGAGAATTATTGGCGTGCTTCATCATGGTTTCACCGCGAGGTTTACAGATGACGTTCACGTCGCGTCATTACGTCACTTCATGAGGTTCCCATGGCAATAGGGGGAAAATAATGGCGCTTTACTTGTGTGAAGTAAACGCAACATTTTTCAACTTTCTGCTAAGATATATGAGACTTTTTTGCAACGAAAATACAGGGATTATGAAATCATGCTAGCCCCGCGTATTTTTCTTGCTGAAATCGGCAATTTATGCGGCGAAAGTGCGGCATATTTGAAAAATGCGACCCCCGCATAAATATGCGGACTTATGCATGAAATCAAGCGATCGCATAATCGCGTTTTTCTGGAGGGACTGATCATTTAGCAGACGCTTTTATCCAAAGCGACTTACAAGGGGAGCGATTAGTGGTCAGGTGTCTTGCTCAAGGGCACTTTAGTCATGGTATTGAAGGTGGAGAGAGTGCTGTTCATTCACAATCCCCACCTTCAATTACAAACCTTCAGATTACAAGCCCGACTCCCTCACCACTAGGCCACGACTACCCTAAGCAGTACATCGCAAATGTTTGCCAATGTAGGCAAAAACTGTTTCCACTGCAGAATATTCAACATGCAACACGAGAGGACGTGTCGTCCACTCACAGGTGTGCTGGCGACCCCTCTCTCTGACGGCGGTATCATGTCAGGGGTCAGACTCTGAGGAGGGTCCACTCCTTTCACTTTCTCCTGAATCAGATGCATCGCCAGACAGAACTGCTCTTTGGTGAGTTTTCCGGCACGCTGAGTGTCCGCCAGCGACCTGCAGACCAAAACGACAGACTATGAATGCAAGAATGACAGATAGATAGTGCGCAGCATATCATAAATCCAACTGCTGTTGGAGAGTCATTTTTGGAGCACAAGGATGGTTTTAACTTTACTTAAAAACACGACTGCGTTTCACGGTTTCATCTCACCATATGTGTGCCAGGACGCTCTGAGGCAGCCGAGAGTTCATGAAGATGTCCTTCACTTCACCACCTCCAACCATCCCATCAAAATCAGAGTCTGCCAGATCAAAGATCTCCTCGTACTGCTCTCTGTCATCCGCCGGCACCACCCAGTGATCTGAGGACGGCTGCAAACACACATTTGTGAGACGTCTGGAATCGCAAACGACTCAAATTATTTTTTGCAAAGTGCATTATGTGAATTTTCTATATGCATCAGCCAAAACGCAATGCCATACGATTGTGTTCAAGTCACGTAAGATGGATGTAAGATGTACTGTATTTCACCACAAAGTAAATACAGCTGGCATTAATTGTCTTAATGATAAATTTGTTAAATAAATTATTATTATTATTTTAATTTACAATAAAAGTATGTCAGTTGCATGTACAAAATACTATAATATTGTACAATTATGATTACAATAACGATTAAATACAGCACCTTCATACATTTAATAAAAACACAGTAATTTGAACACACCTGAAGTAATTATGACTGGTAAATAGAAACTACATTGAATGAAATGGTTTTAATATGCAAATGCATTATTTTGATACAAAATAAAGATTGCTAAAAAACTGGATTTTTTTTTGAGATGATAACGAGACATTTTTGTTAATGCAGTCAGTCAATTTCAGGGCTGTATAGTGCATGTGTGCGAGTCGTTTGTTTATGTGAAGTGAAAGTTTGTTGTGTGTAATATCGCTGCGCTCTGCTTCCACTTCCTGTATATTTTTTTCCCCGCTCATATGCGCCGCAGATTTCCCGGTGATGAAATCGAGAGCCA
>CM074303.1:12659811-12672311 GCA_037194245.1 Opsariichthys bidens
GATAGAACTGCGACATTGTGCAGAATGCATTGAATATGCTGATGGAAACACTTCTAATATGACGGCTCATTTGAGACATCAGACGAGGTGTGGATGAGCACAAACAGGAGAGAACTTCTACTGTCCGCAGCATTGAAGAAACCTCTCAGTGACAACTAAAGCATTGGGGATGTTTATGTTATTACATTATATTATATATTCATCTTTAAAGTATTTTGACTTGTTTAAAAGACCGAGCTTTAAGAGTTCCTCTCTTTGACTTTTAAAATATTTGTTTTGTAAGAGCGACACTGAAGTTGGCATCTTGATAAATGCAAGTTAATTTCAATCTTTGTGTGCTAAAAAGGCACAAGTTCCTGTAGAGATGACAAAACACACGCCAAACAAACGTCATCATCAATGTCTTCTCTCTCGCTGTATCAAAATCTCAGCAGCTTTTACTCAGAGACGGTCCCAATAACGTGCTTAAAGTCGAGTCAAATTCAGTTAGTGCACGATTACATTACAAAAATGTTAATACTGTATCCTAAATGGTGGATAATTAAGCTAATAAGCTGTATATCATATGCTGAAGGAAATTTCTGGAGTGTTAAAGATTAAAGGAAAAATAACAACAAGAACCGTACAGAACCGAAAACTGTGACCCTAAAACCGTCATACGAACCGAACCGTGGGTTTTGTGAACCGTGCCACCCCTAATATATATATATATATATATAAATAAATAAAGCAACTGCACACCTCTCCTCCAGACACAAGACACATGATTTGAGCAATGAATCATGCGTGTCTGGAGCACAAACGCTGCAGGTCAAGGCACACACTGAGCTAACATTTCGTTTTAGAGGTTTGATCGTGTCATAAATAAAAGTACTTATTAGTATTTTGTTTGATGCATCATTTGACTCACCACTGAAAACTCATCTTTATCCAAGTGCCCATCTTTGTCAATGTCACTGAGATCCCAAATCTACAAAACAGACAGATAAAAGTTGACAAAACATTCACTTAAAATCTAATCAACATTATAAAGTATATCAAATATAAGCATTTTTCTATTCTGTATAGGTCTGAATTGTTCATTTTTGGAACAAACAGTATCAGACCTTTCATTATTATACTTTTTTATGCATATATACATATATATACACTATCGTTCTACTCCAGACTTCAGTCACATGATCCTTCAGAAATGCTGATTTGCTGCTCAAGAATCATTTGCGATTATGATCAATGTTGCTGCGATTTTTGTGGAAATGGTGATACATTTTTTCAGGATTCTTTGATGAATAGCAAGCTCAAGAGAACAGTATTTATTTGAAATAGAAACTTTTGCAACATTATAAATGCGTTTACTAATGCCTTCTTGCTGAAGAAGATATTTCTTATTCAGAAATATAAAAAAAAACAAAAAAAAACAGTGTGTTTTTAAAGTAAAAAGTTACCCATCTTTTCTACTGGATATTTTTGATGTCCGATTTCACTTTGAAAAGTCTGACTGAAACTGTAAATGTCGTTTATAAAACTAAACCAACAAAACAAAAAGATTAAAATTATGGACATAATATCAGTATAATATCAGTAAAAAGGCTAAAATGGTCTATAACAGTGCAAAGTAATGCAGACGTTCACCTTTCCAAGCACATCGAGAGGCAGGTTTGAGTTCATGAGGACTGGTTTCACTTTATCACCTGACAGCAGCCCACCAACCGGAGACAGACTCTCAAATATCCCATCATACTTTGCTTTTTCTTCCGGCTGGTGAAACCAAACACAATGGACAAGAGAGAGTGAAGTATGGTTAGAAAATCTGAGACTGCATAAATGAGTCATTTTATTCCAGTAATTCTGTACCTTCACTGTCCAGCTGGAATCAGCAGCAGAGGTTGGGATGTTCAGGGACGGGCTGCCGGTGTCTCTCTGCAAAACACGCACACGGATTTAGCAGACGTCTCTATCTCACAAATCAGTGTACAAATGCATTTACTGCGATTAACTGTTAACATCAGCGACCATATTCAACTGATGAGATATTTTAAGGGTGTGACGCAGTCACAAAGCACATGCTAATTCAGATCAAATCTGGCGATAAACATATGTGGATCGCTGAATGTGAAAGTGCCAATACTCACAAATTTCGGGATGGGTGTGTTCTGGCTTAGAGTGTTTAGACTGACATCACTTCCTCCTTGAGCAGAAGCGACCAGCCTCAGGGCAGTGAAGAAACCCTTAAAAGAAATTGCAGTTAAACTCAAAAAGCCACAAATCAACTGCATTCATTCATATTCAACTAATAATGATCATCTTCATCTTGAACTAATAATGGATGTGCAGCTTGTTTTTCACACTTTAATTTACATAGTCACAATGAAAACGGTTTTATTTTCCCCCAAATTCTATTTTGGGCTGGTTTTAATAGTTTGATTGAATTTTGATAATCAAAATGCATGTCTAATCGATAGAATTAAGAAACTTTAACAATTTATTGTTCATATGTATTTTGCCAATAATAGGGTCCTAAGAAACGCATTTTATCTTTTCAGAAATTCAGTGTTGTTTGTTTTACAGTTTCAAGATTTTGTATTTTAGGATTGAAAACAAATTTTTTTTTTTTTTAAACGGTGGTAATCAAATGAGTATATAAAATGTTAAATTTTTTAATTTTAACATTTTAATTAATTGTTTTTTTTTTGGCAAACTAAGTGCTGCACAATAGAGGTCAGTTCTGGGTAAACAACTTGTAAAATTGTAAAATTAATACAGTTACTGATTCTAAATTACATGACAAAAATTAATTACTTCCAAGTACTTTTCTAACTCGTTTATCACATTGATTTGAATAGGATGATGATCTAATTATTGCCGTACCATATTGATATAAATACAAAGAGAAAGTAAATATATTCCATTCTTTGTTATCAAAAATTATATATTTCATCAGGGTTTCCCAGACTGGGGTTTGTGAGCTTATTAATGAATATCTATTAAGTAATTTTAAAAAAAATTAAAATAAGAACATTTTAAAATAAAAACAATGAACATAAAACTCTTACTAAAAAAGATTTTATTTTTTTTTACCTGCATGTCATGTGACCATTAATTGTTTTATAATAATAAAATAATACATTTTATTACTTATTATTATTATTATTCTCAGTATTGACCATTTTTTATTCACCCAACTTGTTCATTTAAAATCTCAAAAAGTTCAATAAAAGTTGGGGAATCCCTGTGTTGTATGTAAATATGAAAAGATGTGAATTTATACATTTTAATTATACTTTCAAAGGCAATATTACATTGTTTTACTCCAAAATTACTTATAAGTTTCATGAACGAGGCCCGTTGTATTTTTTTAGAGGCTAATAAATGTGGAAATTATACTTGCATGCACATTTAACTTCATCAACAGGATTAAGGACTCCCAACAAATGAGCTGATATGAGATTTTACCAATGTGATGTCTTTTCTGACAATGAATTTTTTTTATTATTATTATTTATTTACCTTTTTATCCAAGTAACCTTTTCTCTCAGGGTCTGACAGATCCCAGATCTGTAAAGAGAGGCAAAGAAACACGGTCACTTCCAACCATCTCAAGGCTTTCAGATGTTCGGCAACGAGATTGTTTTCTCTCACCTGACCCAATGTACTGTCTGAAAGCCCGGATTTCTTCAGGAACTGAGCGGCGTCTGCAGCGCCCACTTTCCCCGTGTTTCCTGGATCCACCTGCAACAAACACGACACTTACAACGGCAGCAAATAAAGACGAATATCAGTATCATCAGCAGCCAATATATTGATTTTATACTGACCACCGAGCACATAATATCAGGGCTTTATTATTTTTAATATCCGGACATTTCCATACAGGTTCATTCCTTTCAGGAAGTAAACGTTTCATGAATTTACCTGTCTGTAGAAGCTCTCGTATGAGGCGTTTCCACTTGACAGCTGCGTAAATATGCATGAAAATTAATAAAAGAACAGCAAAATGAATGATAACACTTTACATTTCTTAAATAATAACAATGAAAATACCTCTAAAGCCTTTATTAATCATAGTTAATGTTAGTTAAAGTTTACTAATACACTATTAGAAGCGAATGTTGTATCTGTAAGTACTATTTAATGGACATGAGCTAACAATGAACAGGTGACAATGATTATTAATAAATACTGTACGTAACAAATGTTTTACACAGTGTTGATAAAGTGTTTATAATATAATCAACTTGTCAAAAACATGTTTGGCCATAGAAAAAGGAGGGAAAGTGTACTTATAATATTATTATTTTTTTTATTGTGACATTATTTTCATAACAAAAGAGCACATTACTGATTGCTGCAACTATTGATATTGATTATTATTCACATTGATTATTCGCTATGGATTACGGTCATGTGAGTTTTGCAATAAATAGCATGATGTATAAATTATATATGAATATGTTGTTGGTATTACAGTAATGGAAGGGGAGGGGCTGCTGTGGGCACTGATGACGTCATATTATGAAAACACAGGTTTCTCTCAATAAAGAAACTGTAAACAAACGGACTGCTGACAAAACACATCAGACTAATGTTTCTGAACAAATTTATGAACAATTCACTGCTGTCACCGACAATAAACATAAAAACACCGAGCAGTTTCGTATCGGTTACAGCTGTCACGACATAAAGCCAGTCAAAAAAGTTGTAAAACAGCGTCCTTTAAAGCGCAAATCGGTCAATAGTCCGTCTCTGGACATCGTTAAACTATTACTGGACAAAATTGAAAGAAAGAAATAAGAAATATCCGCTAACAACAATCGATAACCGCGCGCGCTTCATTCGAGAAACCAGCGTTTATACTTAAACTCGACGTAACAACATTTCATACGACCAGAGGACATAAGTTAGATAAATCCTGTGAAGATGTACTTTACATTTGGATTGTAGTCAAACTTTTAAAGTCATTACCTGACTGAGTGGAGTGAGCGCCGCCATATTTCCTGATTCGCGGGCACGCGCAAGAATCTCGTGAGCGCGTGCAGCCGATGTCAAATCGTGAAATAAATAAAAATAAATAAATACTTGATTAAAGTTAATAATTGATAAAAGATTATAGCATTGTTATGAAACGAGTGGCTTATCTCACTAAATTAAAATGAACTTTTAATCAAATAAGTCATGACAAAACAAACGTATATCAATATTTCAACACAGGTAATGAAGAAAATAGATAAAACAACGCAAAATCTAGATGAATGTAGTTTTAAACTATATGTAAACCTATGTTATGGAAAAATGGTCAAGGTTTCCGACCGTAGTTCACGTTTTTAAGTTTAAAGTTTTTTTATTTTTTATTTTTTACTAATAATTAAATTGTAAAAAATTTAATTCAGTTTAATTCAGTACAAGTATCTGCCCATTACTTAAGATACAGTCTCATTCAACCAGTTCACTTCACAGTAATCTACTGTAAAATGTCTCCATCTTGTGAATCAGTTTTGGAAATGCAAGATTTGTCCATTATTATAGCTGCAGTTATTATTATAGCTAAAGTTATTATTATAGTTGTATACTCATAACCTAAACATGTAAGAGTCTGTTACTGCTTATTTTACCAGCTTTTGTGCAGCTTAAATGACGAAAAAGGGGTTTGAATAATGTTTTGAGACATCTGTGAAACCGTTTCCCTCACTTTAGTGAGATGTCACAGTCTCTGAGCAGATATCAACCACACGCACCGCTTCAAATCCTCTTACAGGAGCTTGTGTTGGTTTGAAACTTCCTTATAAAGCTCAACTAGAGGTGAAGTTTGAGATTTTTCATGTTATGAACCTCAAATTTTAGAGCAAAGCTGCAGATGATCAACGTTCGAGAGAACTGATGAGCTCACAAAAAGGCATATAGGAAGTGTGTGAGCGTATCCGTGGACAAATGTCTTCTTTCTGTGTAAATAACTTACTTTAACCAGATCAAAAGTTCTGGAGCATGAAGCGCTGAAACTCACGAAACATTACAACTGAACGTACAATAAAGTTATTTATTAAAACTTTGGCATTAGTTACAACTCTCAACATGTAAAAAGGTGGTTGAACGTCACTAAACAGGATTTCCAGCACTAATAATCCAAATTGAACATCACAGTGTGTAGACAACGGGTTTATTTTAAACGCGGTTGTTAGATTTTACCACATCCCTTATCGTAGATCATTTTGCTTCAAGTAACAAAAGATTTTTTTTTTTTTCTTTTAAACAAAAAGACTTTTACATCAGCTGTAAATTGGACGTCACAAATGCTACGGTCATTGAAAACCTGAAAGGTAAAAGGAAAAAAAAAAAAAAAAGGTGTAATAAATAGAGCTGGAAAACAAAAGGAATTTTACCGAATACCTTGTTTAGGAGATTAAAACAACCACAGCACATATTCTGTGGTAACCGAAAACAAAAGAAGAAAACGATCAGTGCCAAAGGAACATTATGCCATTGTAAATTTCATTTGCACTACAGTACATTCATTGGTCCTTATTCATGAAATACAAGCAAAACGAATACATGTAAATAGTTCATAAACTCATTCTGCAGCGATTTACACCATTATTCTCTTCTGCTTGTGTTTCAGAAACGAGGTCCATTGTTTGGAACCCAGCCTGCGATCGGATTAATCTCTGAAAATTCACCATCCTCTTCTATTCCGTTTCATTGCACTTTGCGCTCATCACATTTCTGCGACGTGGAGGAGAAAAAAAAAACAACAACTCGTCAAGCGGTGTAACATCCCAGTAACGATATTCACTATCATTGCTATTCATGTCCAATTCCTTCAAACTAACACCAACAACTAATATCGAGCATCGATTTTGCAAACATGAAAGGCACAATTAACTGATCATAGATCAGCACTCAAAGATGTTACACATATCAGACTCCTGGTACCATATAGGAATAGACAATTCTTAAACAAACAAAAACAGATTTAATTGGCTCATTAATGGTCGCAAATTCAATGTATGGGTTGAGAACTTCAGTCGCCCTTTTGACCCCGTATGACATCATGAGTTCCGTCTCCAAGAGCGTCACGTTTTTAGAATGAATGCACTGCAGTCGTTTCCCTGGCAACCACGGAATGTGGATGGTAATTGCTTCCCGTTTTACAGTTCGTCTTTAGGGAGCGCCTCGTCGTCTCCCTCCTCCTCCTCTTCCTCCGGAGGCTCGTCTGTCTCGTCGTCGTCGTCCTCTTCCTCTCCATCATCATCTTCCTCATCCGCTTCTGTGCCCTGCTCCTTGTTCTTCTCCTCCTCCTCTTTGCGTTTCTTCTCATCCTGGTCCTCCTTCATTTTCTTCTCTGGACCCTGTGGCACGATGACAGTTCACTAGTTTAGCAACATGCAAAAAAAATCGAACTCTTTCTGTGATAAAACTCGACTCAAACTCTACTGTTTGAAGTCAATCACATCAATTCGACAGCGACGCGGCTCACTAGGATTTAGTTTTTGGAAATCTTTTACTGATAGCCTTGTGTACTATATGACAATGGCAGACCTTTATACAGTGGTTCATGTGTGCATCTTTTACCTTTGTGGCACCCCACGTTTCATTTCCGAAATCCTCCGCTTCCTTCACGTCATCGGTGATGAAGAAGTTGTCAAAAATAGTGCCAGACTTCACCTGGATTGACAGAACAGAAAGCACTTGTTAGGGGACGTTCACATATGGAAAGCGCGGCCGCGTCTTTTGCAAGCGTTCGGGAGCTCGCGTTTCTGTAGCGTCTATCATTTCTATGTAACCATGAGCAGCTTTCTCCACGACTACGCGGTAATTTCAATGGATTTCCATCACCGAAAAGCCCTTGCAGAAGCTCTAGTACAAGATTTATTTATGGAGAAGAAAAAAAAACAAACTCCCGCAGTGTTTGTGTGCATTTCACAAACTCATCCAAGAGCTCCGTCTGGACGATGAGAGACTCAAAGTCTATTTCAGAGTTGACTAGGACCAGCTTGATAATCTTTTAAGAAAAATTGGCCCAAGAATCACCAAACAGCTTCTGCCGTGAAACCATCTCTCCTGCACAACGGCTCTGCGTTCGTCTGAGGTGATCAGGCGACCGTTAGGGAAAGCGAAAGGGTTGATTGGATGGTTCTTGTCACATGACCTGCGGTGCGCTTGCGGCATTCTGAAAAGTTGAGATGTTTTCATCTCGCCGCGGCACAGGCGCCTACATGTCGCACGCAAAAGACGCGATATGTGAACGGCCCCTTAATCATGTTTTGTTAAGTTCTCTTTCCTAAATGAACCAACTGTAATGACATTGTAATATCATTTAATTCAGTCGTAATTGCTGCCCAACACATTCATTGTGTCTGTTTTACTTGAAAAGCACCATACAAAATTAAATTGAACTGAATTTGAGGGACGGTGAAGTGCCTTCAATGTGCAAACACTGCATTAAAGGGACAGTTCACACGACAAAAATTATCCTGAAATTTACTCGGACTCAATCCTAGGTGTACACGACCATCTTCTTTCAGATGAACACAATCAGAGTTAAATTAAATCATGTCCCATTTCTTCCCAGCTTTGTAATGTCATTGAATACAAGCTCCAAAAAGCGCATCAATCCATCATAAAACTAATCCATACGACTCCAGTGGATTAATAAGCGCCTTCTGAAGCAAAACTATGGGTTTTTGTAAGAAAAATATCCATATCGAAGACTTTATTGAAATTAAATAATCCCTGACTTCAGGCAACGGCCGCACATGATGTTTCGGTGGAAGGGTGACCTCTGACCCCACACAGGACGTAGGCGGAGCTTACGGCGTAAGTGTGAATTAACAAATATGGAAGTGCGGAGTAAACAAAACACGGATGCGTTTTTCACAAAAACCCACCACTTCACTTCAGAAGGACTTTATTAACCCATTGGAGACGTGTGAATATCTTTTATGATGGATTGATGCGCTTTTTGGAGCTTCAAAAACTCGGACTCTATTCAATGGCATTATAAAGGAGGGAAGAGCCATAATTAAGAAAATAATGGCCATTTTATGGAAACACTAAGGCATTCTCTTGAACTACGACTTACCTGCCAGAGATCCAGCCCAATGACTCCAATGTTGTCGAATTTGTAGATCTGGGAATCAGGAGAGTATTCAGGGTTGTCGATTTCAGGATGCACCCAGACGCCCTTGTAGTTCGGGTTGTCGATCTGTTTGGGTTTCCACTCCCCCTGTGGCATAACAGAATGATAAAATAAGATCGGAGACCCGATACACCGAGGAAGTAACGATTTACAGAGGAGAAATCCCATTGGGAGCATCTTTTAGTAGGTAAATCTGAACCTTGTACTCTGGATTTGGGATCATAGCAGGTTCCCACTCTCCATCCATATCCTCATCCCAGTCCTCTGGCTTCTTGGCATCAGGATCGGGAATATTTTCAGGCTTATCCCAGTCCTGACAACATCAGACAGCAGAGTTCATGAAACTGACCAGGCTGTGCGTCACTGGTGATATGAAGCAGGATCATCGAACGGAATCAAACCTCAGGTTTGGCGTCCGTCTCGTCATCGATCTTGGCACGGTCGTCCCAGTCCTCAGGTTTCTTGGCTTCAGGGTCCTTGATCATCTTTGGGGGCAGGAAGTCCCAGTCCTCCTCCAGAGAGCCAGACTCCACCTTCTCATTGTCGATCTTCACCTCGTACGTCTGATCCGAATTCAGGATCAATGTGTACAAGTGAGTCAATTCGTCATCCTGGAGAGAAAGATGGAGTTAGTTTACGCAGCTTGTTTTATTCCAAATGTAAATTTCATTCTATGACATTGAGCTGCATGATTTTAATGGTGATAATTTATGCTTCTCACGATTAATTAAAAGTTACCATTGTGTATTGGCCCACCATTTACACTGAAAATCTGGTTTTTATTTGATCCAAAGCTCTTCATGCTTGTGGTTGCTAGATGTCAAGATCTTAAATTCACCAAACGCTTCAGAGCTTTTCTCTTAAAAAGATACATCTCCGCCCGGTGTTTTATTTAATCTTAGCTATCTGGCGACCATGCGCATGCACGCTCTCTCTCTCTCTCTCTCTTAAAAAAAGAAATGCTGATGATCTAAAAACTACGGAGCCCCGCAGATGACATGCAGGGAAAAAAAGTAAACCGTGTGCACGAATGACTATTTCATTCCCTCGATTTGCACGATTGACTGTTTCATTCCCTCGATTTGCACGAATGACTATTTCATTCCCTCGATTTGCACGATTGACTGTTTCATTCCCTCGATTTGCACGAATGACTATTTCATTCCCTCGATTTGCACGAATGACTATTTCATTCCCTCGATTTGCACGATTGACTGTTTCATTCCCTCGATTTGCACGAATGACTGTTTCATTCCCTCGATTTGCACGAATGACTGTTTCATTCCCTCGATTTGCACGAATGACTATTTCATTCCCTCGATTTGCACGAATGACTATTTCATTCCCTCGATTTGCACGAATGACTATTTCATTCCCTCGATTTGCACGAATGACTATTTCATTCCCTCGATTTGCACGAATGACTATTTCATTCCCTCGATTTGCACGAATGACTATTTCATTCCCTCGATTTGCACGAATGACTATTTCATTCCCTCGATTTGCACGAATGACTATTTCATTCCCTCGATTTGCACGATTTACTATTTCATTCCCTCGATTTGTACGAATGACTATTTCATTCCCTCGATTTGCACGATTTACTATTTCATTCCCTCGATTTGCACGAATGACTATTTCATTCCCTCGATTTGCACGATTGACTGTTTCATTCCCTCGATTTGCACGAATGACTGTTTCATTCCCTCGATTTGCACGAATGACTGTTTCATTCCCTCGATTTGCACGAATGACTATTTCATTCCCTCGATTTGCACGAATGACTATTTCATTCCCTCGATTTGCACGAATGACTATTTCATTCCCTCGATTTGCACGATTTACTATTTCATTCCCTCGATTTGTACGAATGACTATTTCATTCCCTCGATTTGCACGATTTACTATTTCATTCCCTCGATTTGCACGAATGACTATTTCATTCCCTCGATTTGCACGATTTACTATTTCATTCCCTCGATTTGCACGAATTACTATTTCATTCCCTCGATTTGCACGAATTACTATTTCATTCCCTCGATTTGCACGAATTACTGTTTCATTCCCTCGATTTGCTCAATCATGTGCACGATTTACTTTTCCGTTCCCTCAATTTATAAACCGAGATCATTATCCAGATCACTTCGGTTCAAATGTTCTTCTCATCTGATCGTGTCAGTGCATTAAACTGACATTATTACTGAACATCAATCGTCTTATAAACCCCTGACTATTCCTGATTTAACATCACTAACTCACCTTGCATTTGATCTCTTTCTTGATGAGGTGGTTCTTGCCTTTGTAGTTAAAGATGACGTGAACCTTCTTGGTGCTGTAGCCGCAGATATCAGGCCCTGTTGAGATGATTAAATAAATTACCCAAGACTATATATAATTTCACACACACACGAACCCATAAACGATAACTAGAGAATCTTGGTCGACGTACCGAACATGAGGTAATACTGGGAGTCTCCGTGCATGTCAGCCTGGTTGAGATCAGCAGGGAAGACTTTCACGTATCCGCCTCCGCAGTCGATCTTCTGCTCGTGTTTGACGGTAAATTGGATCACCAGAGATTTGCCCTCATTGCTGAAGGGCTCGAAGCGGGCTGAGGTGGCGTAGAAACGGGCATCCTGACTGGTCTGCAGTCCTGTTGGTGAAGCAAATTCATTTATATCACCATTGGTTTCTTTGCCGAACCAAAGTAGTAGTTTTCAGGGAATTACACGCAAACTCTTACCCTTGTCTTTCTCAGCATCTCCGTAGAAGTTTCCAGCGGTGAGTTTAAACTGCCCGTAGTCAGACTTGTGCTCCGAGTTCACCCATCGACTCTTCCAGGCATCTGTGAATCCACATAATAAAGTTAAGAACACCAGGAAACACAACTATTGATTTCCATTCTCAAAAGGAGATTTAACACAAATAACATCTACTTCTCATCGTCAACTAACTTACCAGGCAAAATTGTACAAGAAGGCTTTTATCTAGCTCTTTATCTATGAACTTGAGGAGGAAATGAAAGGAATTATGAGGGTGGCACATTCCACGTGCATTAAAAAAATTATGCTTAAGGAAGTTCGCAAAGTTGGCAAGAAACTTCCTGTTCTTGCAAACCCATTTGAGAGACAGTTTGCGTGTCCAAACGCAAGTTTTGCTTTCATTTTGCACTATGTCCTTGATATATTAGAATGAAATTTGTTTAAAAGGAACTTTTAATACATAGTTATCTAGTGAAATAAATAAACTTGAATTATGACGACCTATTAAATGCATAGTTTGATACTTTCTATTGCTGTCCAGCTACGGGGGTCTCAATGGGTGTGGCCTTCTCATTTAAGAAAGCTTTTTATTGGACGAGCATTTGGAT